>CM068388.1:24513084-25113084 GCA_034770075.1 Aralia elata | reverse complement strand
TTACCTTGAATTAGGGGTGGAGCCATTGTGGGATGAAGTTGTTGGCCATTTTCTTGAGGTGATGATATATATAATCTACTATACTATGTGATGCTGCCACCATTTACACTCATCTTGACATCAGAAGAATATTTTGCAGCTTGCTGATAGTTCTAATCAGCATTTACGAAATATGGCGCTTGACGCATTGGATAAATCAATTAGTGCTGTTTTAGGTTCAAATCAATTTCAGGAATATGCATCCGCGAAACCTCATCCCGCATCTGGAAATGTGAGAACATCTCATCTCATTTAGTTAACATGCCTAAAATATTTTTACTATCATTTAATGTTGCTTCTCTTTGACACACTCTCTAGATAGAAACCATGTTTACAGAGTTGGGATCACTGGAGTGCGCTGTCATATCTCCATTAAGGGTCCTCTATTTTTCAACTCAAAGCATTGATGTTCGTGCTGGATCTCTGAAAATTCTGCTGCATGTGTTAGAGGTGATTATTGCATCCTTGGACCATTGAAGGAAAAGCTTCTAACTTTGTTTATCAGTCGTAAAATTACACCACCTTTCTTTTCTCAAATGACTTTTTTCTTCAGAGGCATGGAGAGAAGTTGCGTTATAGCTGGACTAATATTCTTGAAATGTTAAGGTGAACCTTATAATTGTTTGCTTGCTTTCTGTTCCCTGTTCTGTTTGTTTGGTTAATCTTCCGTGGTTACTCTACCTTGCTAGGTCTGTGGCTGATGTGTCAGAGAAGGATCTGGTCACCCTTGGATTCCAGGTTAGTAAATCAAAGATGGGAATGAGATTTTAAATCATGTGAAATTTTATTGAATATTGTATAATCAACTGCATAGGCACTCACACCCAGATGCACATCAAGTGGCTCCTTTTTTGCAAGTTATAGGTTGGAATAAATGTAACATATAATGTTATTTTAGAGGAAAATCATGTACGCACTTTATTTAAAGTGAAACCGTTATGCTCTATTGAGAAATTTTAACGAAATGTTGGGGAAAAAGTTAAAGAACACAAAATCCAAATTGGGAATGTAGCAGTCATGGTTCAAAGTTACGGTAGTGGCCTATGTTTTGGAAGGTCATTTTTTGACTCGGTATCAGTTTCAGTATTGGTTTCGGGCGATATGTACCGTTGCACTAGTTAGGAGTCTATATTTTCTTAAATAAAACTATGAACAAATCTAAATAATAAGAACAAGATGGATCAAGTAAGTTCACAAAACAAACTATTTAATACACATTGCACTGTCTAAAGGATAAAACAGGCATCTCGCAGACGTGTCTAATGCTACATTGCATAAAAATCTATTGCACATAAGCACGGTCCAAATGATAAAATGGACATCTCGCAAACGTGTCTAATGCTACATTGTATAAACATTTTACAGTAAATTCTTAAGATATTTTCAAGTTATACTTAACTATGTACTAGGTAGGTACATTTTTTTTAATTAATATGTTATATATATATATATATATATATATATTTCTAAGTAAAATGGCTACATTTTTTTACGCTTATATATATATATTTATTTCCAAGTAAAATGGATACAATTTTTTTAAGCTCTGGTTAACTTAGGTACTGTATAGTATGTATAACTGTTTTTTCGCTAAGTAGTTTTAGTATAATTTGTAAGTTGTAGTTAACTTGAATACTAGTTTTTTTTTTTTAATACTATTTTAGGTACTAGTTAACATGTATAAATTATATTTTTGTTTGTGTGGCGTTTCTCCCCTTTACGCCAAAATTTCTCTGCTATTTGGTCTGAAACCGTTCTGCACTTCCGCTACGTTGATAGGCTGAAATTTCGCCGAAACATACCCTTTACATGAATAATTGCTGATTTTCTGATTCGTGTCAAGGTTGCGGTTCGGCAAGGGCCGAAACCGCTCTGATACGCCGATATTTTGGCCGATATTTGGCCGATTCAAAACTTTGAACAATTACTAGCAGTCCATTAATTACTATGTTCCGTGCCCACTAACCGCCCGAGCTGGTCAGCTTTTCCCGGAAAAATAATTTGCACAGAATATTAAGTAATACTAAAAAATAAGGAATACTTGTAATCTTTTTATATTGAAATATTTCTCTTATAATGCAATTTAAAACTATAAGTTTTGTAGAGTCATGATGTATGGCTGTCTCCAGCAATTTAGATATAGTAAATTTGCAAGTAAAATGACTTAAAGGAATAAACATCTATTGTGAAATCAAATCAAAAGGATGATAAAAAGTAGGAGTGAAGTACCAGATAAATATATTCGGGATGCTGTGCTAGAATTTCATTAACATCAATGATATTGCTGAATGTGTTTTAAGACAGTAGGTGACTTATTTCATGCTTTGCTAAAGAAAGGGGTGGTATTTTGGTTTGGGAAAAAGAATTTAACTTGTGTGTTTCTTTTAGTGTTTATTTATCTATTTAATTTTTCTGTGCACTGTTACACATCATCCTTTCCAATATTGAGACATGCATGGACTATGGTTTTGTAATTGCCCCTCAAATATTGTAATGGCTTCAGAACTATCTCAGCTCTGTGTAGAAAGACTATCCTTCTAGCTGGATTAACAGCTTGAAGTGTAGATTACTAGATTGACTGGCAGCTCTCAACTTGTACTTATGGTTTTATGTGCTCATGCTAACTTCAATTTCGTCTCAACTAAACACTTGAGAAATTATTCTCTTACTCTGAATTGCTTCAATAATCATGAGCTATAAGATTTCTTAGCTGCATTTTTTATTGTATCGTTGTCACTGGATTTCATTGCTATAAAAAATCCTTGTCATAGTTTACATGCTACAGTTTTCATGATAAGTAGTCTGTAGCTAGATTTATGTAGTTCAGTAATGTTATTTTGCAAAATTCAACTGTTTACTTCATTATTTAGATTTAATTGGACATTACATTCTTTTCTTGTAGAGCCTACGTGTCATCATGAATGATGGACTATCAACTATACCTGCTGACTGCCTTCATGTGTAGGTTTCATGTTTAGCATTTTCTCTTTTGTACTTGTTATCTATTGCATCATTGCTTGGTTTATCGCTTGACTAAATTGTTATTTTCAGGGTTGGAATAAAATACTTCTTAAGCACTACATACATTATCAATCAAGAAAATTAGGGATTAAATTAGTAGAATTATGAATATTGCTTCCACTACTCTGAGGGTGTTTATGGTTTTAAGAGCGTATTGTTAAATGGATGCAAAATTGCAAATAAATATATGCATGTTTGTATGCTGATATATTTTTGGATTTACAACCATAAATTTATTTTCTTATTACTGCTTTGCTTTTCCCAAATGCATGCATTTAGCTTTCTTGCTTTTACAGATGTATTGATGTTACTGGGGCATACAGTGCTCAAAAGACCGAGTTGAATATAAGTTTGACTGCCATAGGACTTTTATGGACATCTACCGATTTCATTGCAAAGGGGCTTCTCTATGGGCCGATAGAGGAGGATATAGGTTCAGTTTGGAATTATTATTTCATCAGTTGTCTTTGAACTAGACTATAGAGGTTCACTTTTTTCTTCCGTATGAAAACTCTACAGGAATTCAGAATGTATATTCAACTACAAAGCAAAGCAATGGCGAGAAGGGGGAAGAGCAGACTCTCAACCTAGCTAATATAGTTGATCATGACAAGCTATTATTTTCAGTTTTCTCATTACTTCAAAATCTGGGAGCTGACGAGAGGCCAGAGGTATATTTGCTTGTCATAATACTGGGTTTAGCTGTACTGTTTTATTAGAACTTTTTGATAGTGGAAACAAGTTCAATCTTTATTTACCTTTTTTACTTATTTCATTCATTCAGTCTGCAAAAGAGTCTTATCAGTTTAATTGCACTGCAAGGCAGGAAGGGCGCGGAAGCTACCGTTCTAGAATTCAAGCAAGCTAGCTTGAAGAGAAACTAACTCTCACGGCATTCATTTCCTCTATCATAGCTTTTCTCCATTTCTCATCTCTGATTGCTTCTCTCCACCCTTGTGGAACATATATAGAAGACAACGAAGAGATAAATGAACGATACGAAGTAGATAGATTATTATGGGACACAAAGTTAGAAATAGGATGCTGAGTAGTTGATTTAACTCTTTTTCTTAGAGCAATAGGAAGATCAATATCAGAATTAGAACTCTTAGTAGGGATATCATAATTATTACCATCAGAATCAATAGGGTCTGGAGTAACATCAACAAAAGGACTTGGACTAGGACTAGGATCGGAGCAGGACTGTGATGGAGGCACAAAAGGTACCTGGTCGATCTTGTCCTTGTCTCTACAGGAATAGGTCTTTGGCTCATGTCTATTCAATCTGTCATATGACTCCCCCTGAGAAGAATTATCAGTGGCTATAGGAGAAATGATGGGAGAAGAGGGAGGAACAATAGAACTAGGCTCAAGGCACATCAACTAGGCTCTGTTAGAATGTAAATAGAATATTTTCTGGATAATTATAGCTAAATTATAAGGGTACTCTTAGGATAATTGTAGTTAAATTAGAGGGATTGATTATAATAACTTGAATGTAGTGATTAGCTTAATTGTATGGATTGTAATGCTTGATTGTAGGAATTGTTGCAACTTATTTAGCACTATAAACAGAGAAAACTAATGGGAAGGAATAAACCTCTCATTTATAAATTTTATGTCCTTTCTCTTTACCCTAAAATGGGTTTTAACATGGTATCAAAGCAGGCTATTCTTGGGCCTAATTAAACACTTCTTCATGGCCTTCATTTTTACCCATTTGCACTTCACTTCTTACGGGTCAAAGTTACCCATTTATTAACTAGTAGCCACTTCTCAATTGGGCCAAAAAATTACCCGTGGTTTACTAGCTCTTCAAAGGCCATAGTGTTATTTCTTCTCTGGGCTTGCTTATCTTGTGTGGGTCTCATATTTCATCAGGTCCACGTGCAACCCTCAATACACTGGGTTACATGTGAGGGAGAGTGTTAGAGTTATATCTTGTCTCACATCGAATAGCTTGGGAAAATTTGTCCAGTATATAATGACTTGGGCCAACTCTTCTCATTGCCAAGTGGTTTTGAGTTAAAGACCCTAATTTTTTTGTATGCTAGACTTGGGCCCATTTTATAAATCTAACAGGAATCAACTTTGGACACACACATCATTTTTTCTTTTGTCTTTCTTTTCATTTTCTTCATGCAAATGGAAGAGGGTCTCAATTTGAGGGGGAGTATTGGAGATAAAATATTTTCCTTTTAAGTTTGGTTTGAATCTTTTAGTTTTGAGATTATGTTTTGTAACAAGTTGCAAGTCATAATACAAGACTTTCAGCTTGAGGTGGAGTGTTAGTAGATATTCTAGAGAATTCAAGGATATTATTCCATGACATGATTTAGGGGATTGCATGATTAACGGGATTGCATGATTAGAGATTTAGAGGGAGGTTGCATGATTAAGGGATGATTGATTTACTTTCCAAATGTACTGCGGTTCTAAGTTTATATAAAGGCTCTCTATTATACATTGTAAGATATATAATAGAAAAGAATCTTCCCTTCTCAATTTCTCCACAAGCATCTTTAATCCTAGAAAACATGTTTATAGCTACCAAGGGCACTTGTGTAGTGGAGAGAAAAAAAGGTTACGTTCTTCAGGTTCAGATCAGGCTTCTCAAGCCTATTATCCTGTATTCCTGTTTGGGGCAGATTTTTCGAAACAACTTATTATGGGAATAAGATGTTATGTGTGGCAAATAAGCTGAAAATGTATACTTAAAATGTCCAATAAGCTTGAGTTGAAAAATAACCACCTAGTGTTTTCTTTTGTGCATTGAAGGTGTTGTACTCGGCTTATATCTTATTTTAAATGATAAGCTGAAACAAACACTACTTTTTCAGCGCAACTTTCTCCAAACAAACTGCGACCAAAAAGGCCTATATTCTATAAAGACAATTTATTGAGCCGAATCTCCATGCTTTGTGATTTTTAATGTAACTTGTGTTATTCCTGTCCCATAGGTCTGCTAATGAGAACTTCAGTTTCATCCAGGGATATAGTATTCCTTTATATGTTTAGATAAAAGTAACTTTTGTTAGAGAGCACACTAAAGAAGGAAGGAATGAGAAATCCTCCCAAATAAAGAAAATGGAAAGTACAAAGCCCTTAGAGCAAGGCAGCCCGCTAGTCCTTTTTCCAAACCCGAGATTAACACCCCCCAAAAGTACCCATGGGACAAGCCCACAACGAAGCAAGACAATTGACTGTCTTGAAGAAGATGAAAGGATAAATAAGTGATTCCTGAAATTCGAGAATTTCGCTCCATCCAAATCCCCCAAAGAATAGCAAACAATCCATAGGGCCAAAGCAACTATCTATCATTCTTCCAACCAAAAGCTCTAAATCTAATAATAAGTAACTCCTCAACTCCTGATTGACACCCAAGACTCTCGAATCACCCCAAACAACGAACAACACAACTACTACACATAGGAGTTAGGACAATGGAGAAACAAATGAGAGCTAGTCTTGCTTGCCTCCGAACACCAGGATTTGTATTGCCTGTGATGCTACAACATATCATTAGTATTGAGCATATCAAGAACCAAAGGCCAGATAAAATCCCTTATATTAGAAGGAGCTTCTACCTTCCAAATATTTTTAGCTAAAGGAAACCCTCTAAAGGATTGGTTCCAACAAATAAGAGGACTTGCATGTGAATGTTGCATATGGATCAAGAGTACAAGCACACATGTCAGAAGAGGTGGATAAAGAACAGCAGAGAAGGAGAGAGGACATATCTTGAGCCTTCGGATATTCGTATCATAAATTGTGGTATGCAACTCTAACAAAACCTAAACCTAATGGCAGATTAGTGCTTCGTGATTACTTGTAATATTTAGGAAAGGTGATAAGGGGGAGGCCCCATCACTCTATCTCGAAGGGTAAAATTAAAGCATTAAGAAGCTGCATCGCTGGCAGGCGAAACAAAAATGGTATTAATGGTAATTTCGCATCGACAAAATGGCAGTTTAGAGAAGCATGAGTTATAAAGAAGCAGTTATACAAGAGTATCTTTCCTGATAGTTTGATCATGTCAAAGAAGTTAAGTGTACACCCAAAGTTAGCTCAAGTGGTAGTGAGCTTCTTGATAGATGACTCTAGCAGATACATGTCATGGGTTTGAAATCCACATAATTACTTGGTGCTAGGAGGTTTTCTCATTGCCCATTCAAACAGTAGTGGTTGTGGGTTCCGCTATAAAAGATGAAGGAACAAAGTAGAAGCCCAATATATACACATGTAAAACGACCCATCAACTTTAGTGGAAAGACATTTCAATAAAAAATGTTGAATGGTTAGAAGCTTAAGTTATATATCATACTAAAAGATGTCTTTGTAGTTTGAATTTCTTGTTTTTCATTTATATTTCTAAAACTGTAAATGTTGTCACTGCAATTCTTCTTCTTCATTGATATTTTTTTTAGTTACAAAACTCCCTTTGTTCTCTTATATATTAGATGGTTATTCGAAATTGATATAAATAAACCTTTTTTTGTGTTTTTCCAATTTTTAAAATGATCTAACACCTTTGTCTTTGTAAGGGTTCATTTGAAAGGCCATCATAGCATAATATATTTTTGCCAATAAATTTTTCATCATCCTTTTTCATGTTGAACTTTCTAAAATAGTGCATTCTTGTTCAATTGTAACTTTGTTTAGTGAGAAAAGAAGCAAAAAAAGTTATACCTACTTTTGTTAACAAGTTTAAGGAGATGCTGGCTTACAAGGATTGGAGTCAATGATCCATGGATCCTCGTCCTCCATAATCTCTTTGACAAACAAATATTTTAAATCATCATGTGTCTCTCACTTTTTTCTATTTCTTTTCCTTAATTTCTCTCTATATTACAAATATAATATACACAATAACTAACTTTTTAAAATGTGTTACCTTCCACATTGGGCATAACTCATTATTCTAGTAAATTTGTTCTTATTCTATGCCTTTATGGGTCGAAATTTACTTTGAATATACTTGGAAAGATGTCCAGAGTATAGGGAAATATATATGCTCAAATTATTGAAGAAGAGTCTACCAAAGTCAAATTGCTAAATTGCATATGTGATGCATTGCATATTTAATGTTAATTTAGTTGCACAGTAATTGCGAAGCTATCCGAGTTTTATTTTCCTGAGTACTTCGTGAAATTCATCGGCTTTTGTGGCCCTTACATATGAAAGAGGGACATGTAAGATAAAAGAGGGGTGCATGTTTAATGATTGGACTCTAATGACCTGATTGAATCAAATTCTTGAAAAAAATTAAACGGGAATGAAAAAGTCTGAAAATTGGCGAAGTGTTGGGAATGCTCACCTAGGGTCTGCAGCCCACGGGAGGACCTCCAACGATGTTCTCTTGCCTCATTTCAAACCTCCGGCGAGACGACAAATAAGGAACAAAACAACAAGAAATTGGTCAAGTGCAAAGGTTCGGCCTGCTTATGGTGCAACCCTTGGAAAAGATGTCTGGTGATATTTTCTTGCTTTAGTTTGAACCTCCAGAGAGATTTTGAGCAAACAATATCAAAACAAGTAATTGGCTAAGTATGAAAAATAGTCATCTAGGGTTTGGACACCTTAGGGTTCAACCATCTTAGGGTTTGGCCACCCTTTGGGCCCTCCCTTGCTCTCCAATTGTGATGACAATTCCTTCCGACCAAGAAATTAAGGAACAATCGGATGACTCAAAAAATGAGTTTGGAATGTTATCCTAGAGTTATGTGACTCTAGAGGGAGGAACTCCATGATCATCACAAAGTCTCAATTGTCGGACAAAGAATGGAGAAATGGACAAACCACCAAGACGAGAAACCGAAATAAATATCGAGCAAAAGGGCCTCGGCCACTCCCTAGGGTTCGGCCACCCTTCTAGGAGGCATCTCCTGTGGCTTTTAATTGCAATCCCCATATATGAATCTTTTGAACATCCTCTATAACTATTTCAGTCTCTCAAGTCTGTGAGCAATCTATAACTTCCAATGTGAACATCCTCTATAACTATTTCATTCTCTCAAGTCTGTGAGCAATCTATAACTTCCAATGTGAATCTCGCAGATGGCAGTCTCCGCATTGTGCTTTCGGTGCATTTAGCAAGAACTTCAATATGCCTAAATACATTTGGATCTCCAATTCTGGGAATCAGCTTGGAGCTCTGTCAAACTTTTTTGTAGTGTGAAGTTTTAGATATATCGAATAATAGGTCTAGCAAATGGTACTATATACATTTTGAATACTTATTTGATATTTTTGAATGCTTATTTGATATTTCTGGTGAAATATCCATCTCAAAACCAATTGGCAAGGTTATATGTGATGATTTTAAGGTTGGGATTGTGTTACAACAAACTATGGCCAAATTCAGAATTCAACAAAAATTAAAGATAAAGTGATAAACACAAGATTTAAGTGGAACACAAAAATCGAAAAAAAACTACGGGCAAGAAGCAAAAGATATAATTATATGAAAGTGTGAAGAATATAATCTGTGAAGAGAGCTCTCGCATCACAAAACTCGAATACGCCTAAATTGATTCTTACTATGATGACGGCTAATAACTGAGAAAGAAAAGAATATCTAGATACTTGGGCTAAAACAAGTTATAATCGGCCCATAAAACATAATAGGTCCATATCGAGTGAGCTTTGCCCTCGCCCTTGCCCCCTCCTTAGCCCTTCACTACCACTATTAGACCCCATCTTTCTTTTCCGTCGAGTTGCCACAAAATATTATTTGGGTTGGGTCAAATGTCGGATGTCAAACTAGAATTCAAAACACAGATTGCTGGATGCGGGGCTTTATATCTCAACACATCCCCTCGTGTAGCGTAATGCTTAGCCAAACACATGGAAGATTTTAATTTGGTGACGTGGAGCATGTGGACGCCTTGCACATGAATGAAATTGCCTACTTTGGTACCATGTTGCATCATTCAAATTGAAACAATTGGCATTTTGGCAATGGGGATGGAGTAGTCTCCCATGATTGTAGAGTGAGTATTAATGTTTAGATTGTCATTTGTGGGCTTTATATCTCAACAAATTCTGGTTAAAGTAGTTTAGCTTGGAGGAAATTTTATGAGCTGATAATCATTTCGTTAAGCCCTTGTTTCGGTTTTCTGTTCTTTTAGTCACTTTTCAATATATTTGCCTACAGTGTATTAAAATACCAACATAGTGTCAAATCTAATCAGTCAAAAGGTGCAGTAAATTAAGTAATACATAAAATTGTTTATTTCGTTACAAGGCAAAATTATTTTTGACTGAATAAAGTTTTTAGCTAGAAGATCATTTTGTAAGTCTCTTGTGGTCTTGTGATGTTTTTAACAAGCAATGGTTCTATTGTTCTGTATGTGGTTTCTGATGCCACAATTACGACTGTCAACCTCTTTCCTCCATGTTTTCTTAGAAGAAATGTAGGCTACATCCAAAAAAATAAAATCCGGAAAACATCAATGAGAAGTAAGTATAAATTTATTATTGCTTTTACAACTATTGATATATGGAAACCCCTCTAATATGACTAGCCCTATCAAATTTTAGGTTAGGAACTCAGCCGTTCGCACACTTTTCCAGACACTTGGAAGTCATGGGCAAAAGCTTTCTAAGAATATGTGGGAGGACTGTCTCTGGAACTATGTTTTCCCTACACTTGATCGCGCTTCACATATGGTGAGTTGAAATGAGTCTAGACTTATATAAGAGGTTGTCTCTACCCTTTTTCTTCATACAAATTAATATTCTGCTATTAGGCTGCAACATCTTCAAAAGCTGAGTGGCAAGGCAAAGAACTTGGAACACGCGGAGGAAAAGCAGTTCATATGCTTATACATCATAGGTACAGTTTCCTTCATAATGAACGCTATTTCTCCTTTTCCCTTTGGTGCTTTATCTAATTTCACTGGCTTTATTCTTGTTCAATGATCTGTAGTCGTAATACAGCTCAGAAGCAGTGGGATGAAACAATTGTGCTAGTGCTAGGTGGAATATCACGAATATTACGTTCATTCTTTCCTTTTCTTAGAACTTTAAACAACTTCTGGTCTGGTAAGTTCATGTTTTCAGTTTATTTAACTGCCACTATTTTTCATAATTCTTTCTGAAGAATTTGACTGCTAAATTTTTGGTGGTGCTTAATGGATACAGGATGGGAGTCTTTACTTCTTTTTGTTAAGAACAGTATTCTAAATGGTAATAAAGAGGTTGCTCTTGCAGCAATAAACTGTTTACAATCAACAGTGCTTTCGCATTCTCCAAAGGTAAACATTATATTTTCTGCTTCAATTGTCCATCCAAATTATATTAAGGGAATCTACAAGTCTCTTTTATAATGACTATAACAATAAGCATTAATTATTTGATTCTATCAGCAGGCTAAACAAATAATTTAAATTATATAAGCTCCTCTTCTGAATAAACAAGTGTGTGAACCAGGGAAATCTGCCAATGCCATACCTTAAATCAGTACTCGATGTTTATGAATTTGTTCTTCAAAAGTCAACAAACTACAACAATAATGCAGCGATAAAGGCGAAGCAGGAGATTATACATGGTCTTGGTAATACATCAAAGAATATGATTAAAGTTTTGGTCTTCAATGTATTAATCCTTAATTGATAGCTTGGATTTACACTCTGCATCTCCCTAATTAGCCCGTGGTCTTCACATTGACCACTGGAACAGTACTTTTTATATCAAAGTAGTGAAACTATATTCTGAGGTCTATAATGTTTTTCTGTTTTGCTTCAACTTTTACAGGTGAAATATATGTGCAAGCACAAAAACTTTTTGACAGTGGCATGTATACACAGCTGCTGTCTGTCATAGATTCGGCGATCAAAGAAGCCAAGATTGCTAATCAGAACTTTGAAGCTGAATTTGTAAGTTACTTCTTTTATCTTTATTTGTGATCCCCACCCCCAAACCCGCTGTCTGTCATAGATTCGGCGATCAAAGAAGCCAAGATTGCTAATCAGAACTTTGAAGCTGAATTTGCAAGTTACTTCTTTTATCTTTATTTGTGATCCCCCCCCCCCCCCCCAAACCCGCCCCCACCTCCCCCCCCCCAAAAAAAAAAAAAAAAAACCTTTATTGTTTTTATGTTTACTTATATTCGTTGCCATAAATTAGAATTTAATGGTACGAGCCCATGAGATAAAGAGGGGGCTTGTGCATATCAAGCGAACTCATTGGAGCATGCGTGACCTGAACAAGTCAACCCGCATGTGAACTTCCATCAGGAAAACATGAAAATTTGGCCAAGTCTGGAGGAGGCCTACTCTTGGCTTCGACCAGGGCAGTGCCGAGGGTACCCCTGGCTTCAGCCAGGGTGGTGGCCAAGCCCTGCCTTGGCCATGTCCGAATTGGCCAAGCACCTCTCCCCTTTACCCAAGGTTAGCCTCTTGATGATTATTCAGAAGATGCTCGGATTTAGGCCGCACAGAACAAAAAAGCTGAAAATTGGCCAAGGCATACCCTGGCTTCCGCCAAGGCATACCCTGGTTTCCGCCAAGGCTTGGGACATAACCTACCTTGGCTTCGGCTATGGCCAGGCTAGTCCCTAGCTCATTGACCAGTGGGACCCATTATTCTTAACTACTTAAGTGGCACATAAACTACACATGACCAAATTCACATGCCCAACATGTGACTTGGGGATACCCACACCTATAAATACCTTTCTCCCAATTGGATAAAGGAATTTTGGACTTTTTGGCTAGCATCGATACCTAGGCTCTCTAAGGAGAGTTCTGCTCTTGCTACATGAGTGAAGCCTGCCTATTCTTCTCCTATCTCTTACTCCGTCAGTTTCATTTCTTTAATTGATTACTCGATGACTCAGCACAACCCATCAATCGCCAACCTTAAATTGAAAATATATGTTGTCTGACCTACAAATAGTAAAGGTACAAGTAGGAAAAGTAAAACAAAAATCATTGTGCTTGCATCATAAATTTATTAATCAGATTTTCATCTGTAGAACTGAGCTGGCACTGGGGCGGGTATGGTTTGGGGACTTTATTCAAATCCACCCGGACACATGATTCCAGCCCCTGCCCCTGGGGTAGAAGTTAGCCAACCTTGCCCACCCTCTTTGCACAACGTCTACCCTGCTCCTCTGACCCTGACTCCATTTATGATATCTCGTGGAACTAAAATTGTACGTGTAATTCATATTCAACTGCACATAACACTAGCATATAGAAATAAAAAGGTTATTTATGTAACCCAAGTTAACATATTTCAAAGACTAGGAAAATATGAAATTGTCTATAAATTGATTATATTGTTAATTCTAACGTGTTTTAACAGTAGGAAGGAGTCTGAGCTGTGGTCATCACACTTTTGGGTGGGTTTAGCCTATTCCAAAGCTGACCCCAAATCGTATCGAATTTTTGACATCTTTCTCCAAAATCGCCTGTAACCTGGTTAATGCTCTCCCAAACCCTTTCCATTTGGGTCAGGGCATATTCCCCTATTTATCTCAGAACTTAATTGATGGTTATAATAAGTTGAATGAAACACCAATGCTCGAAAAAGCTAAAAGCGGTATGACGCGTTTTTCTCCAGACGAGGCGATGTGTAAGCCTAGATTAGAAAAACTAAAAGTCCTCAAAAAATTATAAAAAAATGCTAATAAAATCATAAAATAATCTATCATTATAATCAAGGTCATAAAAGACATAAATAACCAACGTCACCTTAATGTATCATTACAAAACATCAAAACAACATAATATCGCTTTGCATGTGAACTTACCGTAAAGATATAATAGGAATTTATCAATTTTTGTGGATAGATAAAAAGGGAAAAAAAATTAAAAAGATGAAATTGTAATAAAACCAAACATGCAAGAGCAAAAGCGGAAGAAAAATTATGACAGCCTCAAGGAAAGCAGTTATTTTTCTTGCTCTCCTTTTATAAAATAGATATCAAACTAATCTCAACTTATTATTTTAAGGGTGAACATAAAACAAAATTATATTCTTAATGCTCACAAAATTTTTAAATGAGAATTTTTTCTGCACCGGAAAGAAGTAGTTAAGAAAGATCACAGTACTTTTTATCATTATATTTTCACTAGAATTTTTTCAATTTTTTTTTATCAGACATGCAAATAAGGCATAAGCCTTGAGGCGAAACGCACTGAGGCGCAAGCCTCAGCCAAATGAGGCGTAAGCCTCTGTATTTTCCCTTGAGGCGTAAGCCTCGCCACAACAACCTACCGCCTCGCTATGAGGTAGGCCTCCAGGCGTAAGCCTCAAAAGCAATTTCGAACAATGTGAAACAACCCAAAGATCCTTACCTCAGCTGTTTGGGAATTTGGTACGTAGCCAATGTTCTAAAAGGCGCTAGGCGGGAGGCGGGCGGCCGGGGGGGGGGGGGGAGGTTAGCGACTAGGGGCCTAGGCGGGATTTTTTATTTTAAGCCAATTTTAATATTTTATCTTACATTTATCCAAACAAAACAATAATATAAAGCAAAACAATCTATAATAAAGATAATAAAGGCCTTTGCTTAAAGTTCAAACACATATTCATATTGCCAATGTTAAAGTTCAAACACATAATTTGTTTAATTTTTAAAATTAAGAAATGTATTTTTAAGTAATTTATAATATTCATAATCATATTAATATAAAACAAATGAATTCATGTTAATTTTGAGTTTGAAATTGAATTTTTAAGAGTATTCTTGTATCATCATGCTTCAATGAAAACAATTGCTTCAATGAATTAAAACAAACTATATATATATATATATCCATTACTTGAAATAATTAAATTATAGAATTAGTGTTACTAGTATCTTCATATATATACGTACTTCTTCTCTCTAAAAAATTTAAATAAATGTTATTTTTAAAAATTAGTGTGAAGTTTATTGAATGAGACATTTGATATTATTAATTATGAAATTATTTTTATGTGTAATCTTCAAAATTGAGGAATTAAAGAAAATGACAAATACCATATGCTAAGTATGGCTAACATATTTTTGACGTATTAGTTTTATTCATAAACAAGATTGCTATTAAATAATAAAATTTAAAATTTCAAGAATTCAATTCAATATTAAAACTTAAGAAACTAAACATAAATTTAAGAATTATATTGAATTAAACTAAATATTACAAATGTATCATCATTTATATAATTTGAAGTTGGTACAAGTTCAAAAAATTACAACTATAATAAAATTATCCATTTTGACTTGATCTTGTTCACTTCTTGTTGTGATTTGATATGCTACATCCTGCATTATGCATATGGTAAAATCATTAGAAAAATAAATATATCAAGATCTGGTTTGGGTAGTTATTAAAAAAAATAAAAAAAATTGCGCCTTGCCCGCTTAGGGCCCTAGGCCCCGCCTTTCCCGCCTAGATCCACCTGCCTGCCCCGTCTAGGCGCCGCCTAATTTCCTGGAACGCTTTTTTTGCCGCCTTGGGCCTAGGAGAGGTGCCCACGGGGGGCCTAGCGCCTAGGCGGCCGCCTAGGCCGCTATTTAGAACACTGTACATAGCGGAGGTAATCAATTACTACATCTGTCCCAGTTACGTTGGTGAAAACCTTGATGGGCGCTTTTGGGGTTTTGTTTTTCAGATTTACATAGGGATTAACGTGTTATTCTGGTTAAAAGGTCTATTTTCCACTTTATCAAACTTGGAATGAATTCAAGTTGGACATAAATGCAAGGAAACACAAACCGGGGCTTAATTTAAGCAATATAAGATATGTATATCCCCTTTTGTCCTAGGATCATGGAGAAGCTGGAATCACAGGGTATTCAGGTAACTCTCTAAGCAGGGGCAGATCCAGCCTCTTAATTTAGTGGGGTCAAATTTGAAAAAAATAATCCCTTGAGAATAAAAATTTAATAAAATGATTCACAAACTAAATAATTCTCAAATATTGTTTACAATAACATTTTTTCGAGGTTTTATTGCTTGAAATTGTTGCATGATGGCCTCATTTTTAATAGTTGCAAAAATATCACGCTCAATGCAAGTTACTAAATAGTCATTCATCCATTCATTTCCCATTTGGTTACGGAGTTCATTCTTCGCGATATTCATGACTGAAAATGTTCTTTCAACAGTTACGTATGTCCATGCCTGACAATCAATAAATATTTAAAAACTAATTCAACATCAAAACAAGATCAATATACAATATGAATAGTCAAGACTAACTAGCACCAACAATAAACAGTCTCAATTAAACCACTAGCAAGTAACATTACAAAATAAATTACAAAATTTAAAGAGAGTAAAAATAGAATAGAACACATACTTGAACTTTTATTTGATGGAGTTCTCTTCATTGTTGTAGTGTTGCTTTAAGAAGTAAAATTAAATTTGTGAAATTAGAAAACTAAAATTAAAATATACCTTAATAAGAATTTTCTCAAAAGTTGAGCGTGGAAAGTAGTTTTGGAAGAATCGAACTAGCTAAGTCACAGAGAGAAAAAACTATTGTTGTATAGCCTGATGTACTTGCAGATCGTGATTGCCTGATTGGAGACTTGGAGTTGCTTTGGTGCTGAAGTACTACTGTACTAGACTACTAGTGAGATTGGATTTAGACTTTAGGAATTTTAATAATTTTTTAGTCTAAAACATGATAATTTCATTTAACACTCTCAAATAATTTTTTTTTAATTTGACCTCCCTGGTTCCCTGAACATTCAGTGGGGTCAGGTGCCCCCCTGCCCCAAGCATAGATCCACCACTGTCTTTAAGGAATCAAACTTTAAACACTTTATGGATTATGATTAATCAACAAACACAAGTTATATGGATTTTAAAAGCAGAGGGCATAGTTATCAAGTTGTCGCCTAGTCGACAACTAAGCGTCCAGGACATGGGTACAGTCCAAGTCGAGGGCTTGATTTGGGTTCTGTGGCTAAGTCACGCGATTTGACAAATTGGTCGTCGCCTAGTAGTTCGAAACGGACGACTTGCTCGCTTTGTTGGCTAATTGACCGACTAACTCACAACTCAAATTTTACCCAAAATCTATTTGATCCATAACCCACCCAATTAAGAATAAAGACCAAACTATAGACAAAATAAAGATAAGGGTTTGAACTTACTTCAGACAACAAAAGTTTTAGAATCGCGACTCTTTCTTCTCCTTCATCTTCCGTTGGCGATCAAAAAAGGTTTAATTGGTTGGCGCGAATCTTTCGTTTTCTTCCTTCGGTTGCTTCGGCTGCATCTCTTTTCTCTTTTTCCGGCTGGACTTGGCTGCATCTCCTTCCTCTTCTTTCGGTTATACTTTCTTCTGTCGGCAATCAAAAGGGATTTGTTGGTTGGCATGGTTGGTAAGCAGAGTATATATGTGTTCCTTTTAAGGCTTTAACGTAATGGAGTGTTAATTTGTTTGGACTTTTTCAATTGTTCCCCTTTTAAGGCTTATAAGGCTACTGACTAATAGTGATTAGTGACCCATTAAATTATTCATCGGAAATAAATTAAACCTATTAAATTTAAGCTACTGACTATTAAACCTATCCAATTAAACCTATTATTATAAGCTACTGACTATTAAACCTATTAAATTATGCAAGTTGTTAGTATTTAAACTATTCAACCAATTTCACTCGCTCACTCACTCACATAGTAAATTTTAAACATAAAAATTATTAGTATTTTAAACTATTAAACCAATTTCACTCACTCACAAGTTGTTAGTATTTTAAACTATTAAATTATGCAAGTTGTTAGTATTTTAAACTATTAAACCAATTTCACTCACTCACTCACAAGTTGTTAGTATTTTAAACAATTAAATTATGCAAGTTGTTAGTATTTTAAACTAGCAAGTCAGACTTACATTACATAGGTACATATGAATGTGATGTGATGTTGCTTGTTTGTGTAATTGTATTTTGTAGATAGTTAAATGGCGGAAAGTTCGGGAGCGGAGGGTTATGGGCCATTGGTTGTGAAGCTAACCAAGGTCCTTTGTGGGTTTAAGAATTATATTGAATTAAACTAAATATTACAAAGGTATCACCATCAAAAAATTACAAGTTTACAGCTATAATAAAATTATCCATTTTGACTTGATCTTGTTCACTTCTTGTTGTGATTTGATATGTACAACATATATTATGAATATGGTAAATCATTAAAAAAATAAATATATCAATATTTATATATATTAATATATAAAATTTTATTCGTATAAAATTTACATTGTTAACGACTTGTCGACTTGTGGACGACTAGTCGGGTGCCTCGTCGCATAAGCGATTAAGCTTCCGGCTGTCGCCTCGCCTCGCCTCGTCGCCTTGATAACTATGGTAGAGGGAAGAGGGAGGGAGGGCACGTGCTACATATTGTGGGTCGGGCCATTACAATTGAGTGTTTTGATCAATCTTAAATTGGCACAAAACCAATGTTACCTTGGGTTGCAACTTGTTTCGTTTTGTGCAACCGATATGGGAACATGGTACGACGCTACATAGGCTAAAATGTGGTACGCTAGGGTAGCTTTATATGAGTGCTTATAGTTGGGGATTCCCTTAAAATCTAAACAATAGATTTTTGGTTCCATCAACAAGTTGATTGTCTTACAAATAACTTCGTACAGATGTAATGTTTGAGCATCTAATGCCATGTTTGAGCATCTAATGCCATGTTTGAATATTCATTATTTGTTCAATTATAGATAACAAAACGAAGCAATGGTTCAGTACACTAAATTTGGTTTTTGGTACGCAACAATACCATGTTTGGGAATGCGAGTACGAATATGCGGTAGGTTAATAAGAGTATTTGGTAACTCTGCTGAAAACTCTCTTCTTCTTCTTCTTTTTTTCCCCTCTTGCTTTCTTCATTGAAAACTCGTTGCATTTTCTTGAGATTATGTTCATGTTCTCATCTTCAGTGGAGTTTCAATTATCATCACTTTTTGGTTTATGGGGGCGGATAATAACCCTATGGACTCACTGCGTTGAATGGGTGCAGCAGTGGTGCTTAACAGCCCATTTTGCTGGCTCACCAAGTGTGTGCTGCGTAGCCCTTCAGGCCCGCCTACAACATGTACTGATATAGGGGTTCTACATTGCTAAATATAAGAGAAAATTAGTTGCGCTTTTGAAGAGTTGATTGCACTAGGGATCCTAACATAAGGTTCCATCCTTGGTCACAGTTACTGCTGAAATGTTTCATTGAAATTGATATGTTAGGAAGATATTTGAGATTCTGCGCATATAAAATATATTGAGTTATAAAAACTTTTGAGTTTCAACTTATCAGTAAATAAAAATAGAGTTTCCAATATCAAAATCGTATTGCTTCAGTCATGGTAAAATTGCATGTAAATTTGTTTCTTTCTGTAAAAAGGATAATAACTTTACAAGTCGTTGCTAATGGAGAAAGTCTTAAAAGATTTCCTTCACCTGAAATGAATTAGTAAAATGTAAAGCTGCCAAACCTAGAACACTTTGGGATGCTTAATATTGTTAGATGCTACTGTTGATCCAGGGATAAATCATCTGTTCTGATATTCTGGTTTTATTTTCTATAGGGACACGTTCCCCCCATGCAGCGAACAGTGTTGGAAATATTGCCATTTTTAAGCCCACCAGAACACCTTTCCTCGATGTGGTTCTTCTTCCTCCAGAAATTTTTGCAATATCTTCCAAGATCTGAATCCCAGCAGAATGAGGAAGATGAGGCTGCAAAAGCAAACACTGGGGTCCATACTCCAGGTATTGAACGTGATACCTGAACTACATGATGTTTTCTACCTTACACAAACAAATTTGAATGTTCTTATCATTCTTGCAGACATTAAGAAGATGACTGAAGTCCCTAATGGAACTGCTTCTATTCCAAATAGATTGCAAGATTCATCTCGGAACTCTGTGTCGAGCATATCTACAGTTGAGGGCACCTCACATCATCTGTTCACAGAAAAGCTTGTCCCTTTGCTGGTAGATCTTTTCTTACAGGCTCCAGCTGCAGAGAAGTATAATATGCTTCCTGATATTGTTCAAAGTCTGGGAAGGTGGGGTCCGCTCCATGGTTTTCACTAATTGTGCTCTGTGCAGATTTCATTAATTTTGTTTCAAATATGGATAAGTATGCTTATTGTGTGAGAAAACCTTACAAATCCATAGTTGTCATAGTGTCGCCTAGGCGACGACTAGGCGTCCTGGCGCTAGAGAAGGACAAGGCTACGCCTTGGATGCCGAGCTGCCAAGGCTCACACCTTAGTAGTTGACCCCATGACTCATCATAACCCATAGACTTGCTATGTGGTGTAAGCTTATTACTTATTAGACTTGTAATGCGTGATGGATGTTGACTTGGTTGATTTTTTATCTTCTACGTAGTGTTTGTTGACTTGTTCTACTAGTTTTCAATGTCAATTGTTTTATTTTTGAATTTTGATTATGAAGTATTCATATAATTGTGTTTTAATTGTATTCCATGGTATTAGTTATGATGTTTTAAATTTTAATGTATATAAAATTTATTATTCAATATACTTTTGAAGTAAAATAAATAAATATATAAATTGCACGTTGTTAACAACTTGTCGCCATATGGACACCATGACTGACGCCTTATCGCCTAGGCGTCCTGGTTGTCAACTACCACCGCGTCTCGCTGTGGCGCTGTGACAACTATGGTTGTATCTGTTTCCCCCCCTCTTTTCAGGTTAATCAAGACAAGGGTTAAGCAAGTCATAGTTAAATTCTATTGAAAACTAAAGTAAGCTAATCGTACCAGTATGATTGTCGTATTCATCATTATGTCCCTCAGTATATTGCATTAAAACATATTTTAAATGAGAACATGATACCCATCAACTTTTATGTTATAACTCTCTAGTAACACATACTTTTTCCTTTGTCCTCATCCATTCATATGCTTTTAATTCAATATGTGTTTTCATACAAATTCCTTCTTGTTGATGTGTACCATGATGGTTTGAGAAAAGCCATACCATGTTCGTCTTTCCTGTTTTCCATGACTTCATACTTGTCTTGGTAGAATTTTAGTTGGAGATCTCTATATTAATAGTTCAATAACCATTTGGACCCCTCCAAAACATGAAATGGAATAAGTTCAGTTCTTTAACTTTTGACATGTTAACTGAATGAAAGAAGTTTTAAAAGTAGGATCCTTCACATTTACGAGTTATGATTTGACTTTGAATAGTCAAATAGGAAGGTTAGTGACCAAGATCTGATTATGAATATGGATGATTAAGAATTAAATGATGTCTTCCAAGTATTCATTTGGCACAAAATGGATATAGGCAGTAGTTCGTGTGCACATTGTTTTTATGTTGAACAGTGTTAGAGACTTTTTTCCATAGGTAAGTCCCCTGCTTTTTTTTTTTTTCATTTTACATATGTTTTTGTTCTTTGATGCAGGATAGCATCAATTTGCTTCTAGGTGACAGTTCTGTGTTGTATAAAACTATAAATTGAATGCAGGGTTAGATCATTGATTGCATCATAGTAGGTTCTTTAAGGGGAGTTTGTCATTAAATTCCTCTTTACCTTCTACAAAATTTTTGGACTATTTTTGCATTATTTGGGGATCTGAAACTGTTAGCTTTGTTTATATATTTATACTGCATAATGATTTATAACTTGTCGGTTGAATTTCTTTGTTATCTGTTATTAAGAATTTCTACTTCCCTCTGTCCCAAATTATTTGCAACTCTTTTTTTTAGAGTTTTTGATACGATTTTTAAGACGTGTCAAAAGTATATCTGATTATTATATAACATCTTGTTGAAAGTGAGAGTATAACATCTTGTTTATAGAGAGAGTTAATATATTCTACCTAACATATTCTAACACATCTAAATATGATTTTGGAATGTCTTAAAATCTATGCCACTCTCTCTATAAACAAATTGCAAATAATATGGAACCAAGGGAGTATTATCTTTACATCGTTATATGGGGTTCTGGAACCAATTAATTTTTTTATAATACATAGCTTCTTCATTTGTAGATGCATGACAACAAGAAGAGACAGTCCTGATGGTGCACTTTGGCGGTCAGCTGTTGAAGGCTTCAACCGCATTTTGGTCGATGATATCAGCAAATTACCAAACTGTGGGCCTGAACTAACAGTCAGTAGACCTGCAAGAATACGTATTTGGAAAGAAGTTGCAGATGTTTATGAGATATTTCTAGTCGGTTATTGTGGTCGTGCTATTCATTCTGAATCTCTCTCAGCGGCTTCACTCAAGGCTGATGAGTCACTTGAGATGAATATCTTAGACATTCTGGGGGACAGGATTCTTAAGTCACAGCTGGATGCACCTCTTGACGTAATTTTTTTTTTCCAACCTGAATATTTCTAGATATGCATAGTAGTGGGCTGAGTTCGACTTAGTGCCTGAATGGCAATAACTGGAATCAATTTTAAATTAGTTTATTTAGACACTACAGTAAGTAACACTAAAATTGTACGTCTCTTGACAAAATATTAGTTTTAATGTGATTATTAACTAACTTGTGATGAGGAAAAGAAATTGAATAACTTGGTAACAGTAATCATATTCCTAAAAAATATTCTACACTTAATCTTCCTATTAAAATAAAAGAAGAAGAAAAAAGAAAAAAAATGGATTTATACTTAATCTTGTGTATTTAGCCTTTTTCCAATCTGTCCTGGATGGTTTTATCCTTCTGCAGGAAATCTTAAGATATAAAGCAGAATCTAAGTTAGGACATCTTGTGTTCCCAATTTATTGATTTGTCTATTTCTGCCAACTTCTGAATACACCTGCTTTGCTTCATTATCTTCGATGCTACATCAACATAATTTTCAAATAAATGGTTTTATACCCATTGTTCATGAACACATTCAGTTACAAACTATTATGATGCTGAGTATTCAGTACTTTTTGAATATTGCTTTTTTCCTTTATGATAATTTACAGTTCAAGTTTATATTTTCAGATTTTGCAACGACTAATTACCACGCTGGACCGCTGTGCATCACGTACATGTTCTTTGCCTGTTGAGACTGTGGAACTTATGCCATTCCACTGTAGCAGGTTCTCCTTGACTTGCTTGCATAAGTTATTCGTGTTGAGCAGGTAATTATTTGTGTACAATGATTTAGTTTTCTACTGCTGTTTTTTACAATATATCTGTGGTTCACTGTAATGGTTGATTATGGAAATAGTGTTTGACTGAAATTTTCAGGTTAAATAGTTTTCCTTATCGTTCATGTTTGTTGCTTCATATGTATGACCTGCAAACTGATGTTGTTGTTGTTGTGATTTAACTAGGATATCGATGAAGGAAATAGAAAAATGTGTATATTATTAAGTGTTTAAATATCTTGATGAGCTCTTAGATAGCTACATCAACTCATTTTTGTTCTATAACAATGCTATGTATCATATCATATCCCCATCTCCAAACATCAACTTTAGCTTCACATGTACTTGGCAGTTTCTGTAAGAACGTTTTTCAGTTGTATAAAAGCCCTCTATTTTATTATTGATTAAATCTCTTCTTTATATTTACATTAAGTGCTGATTTGAAATAATGTTTTTCAGTTACAACTATGAAGCAAGTGACTGGAATTCGACTCAATCTGAAGTTAGTAAAATTTCCATCATGATACTAATGACGAGATGTGAATACATATTAAAAAAATTTCTGACAGATGAGAATGATTTAGGTGTGTAGATTTTTTTTCAAGTTATTAATTTATTATTCAGAACTTTCCAGTTTTGAGTTTTTTCTTCGACTAAGCTAAGTTTTGAACCATACAACTCTACTCTGCAGGTGAATGTCGTTTGCCTCAAGCAAGAGTGGAAGAAATTATCTTTGTCCTTCAAGAGTTGGCCCGCCTTGTTATTCATTCGGACACTGCGTCTGCTCTTCCTTTACATCCTTCTTTGAAGGGAGGGTTCTTAGAGGAGAACAATGGAAAGCGTCCACATTTGTTTGTTCTTTTTCCATCCTTCTGTGAGCTCGTTATATCAAGGTAAGATAATTTCATTTAAATGATAACTAGTTAGTAAAAAACTATATATATTTAATTAACACCTGAGGGTGCCCATGGCTGATATATATTATCCCTGAACACTCATCTTTTTCTGAAGCTTTTACTTCTTTCATAAAAGATATAGTATATTATTATTTCTTGTAATGGACAACATAAAATGGTTTTGGTTTCAGTTTGAAGGCTATTGATTGTTAAATGCATGTTTAGTTGTACAGCTGTAGGTCCCCTCTTACACTATCTTTTTTCCTCATTTTACATTTGTTTTAGCATTACTCATACTAGTTATAGTCTCATAGATGATATAATTTGATAGTCTTGATACGTCTTGCTACTGATTGTTAAGGGGATTGATACTTCTTTCTCCCTATTTAGGAATTCTTGTTTTTTTGGGTTTTAAAAAATTTAATGTCTGATTCATTAATTTAACTACAAGTTCTGATGAGATTCGCAATTTACCTATTTACCTCAATCAACATATAGACATTTAAGTAGGTATTAATTTTGAGAATTTAAACTTTATCTTGAAAAGCTCGACCTTCAAACATAGACTCAATGTGGGATATAGGGAGTATTTGTGTAAGGAATACGATATTTAACTACATGAATCTAAGTATTTTCTGTTTTGCACTGTGAGGGGAAAATCCTAAAATCAAATTTACCCTCGCAGTACCATATTCATTTGAGGCGTAATGAAGTGAAGAAATATCTTAGTTTGTGAAGTTGATGGTGCACTAAAAGGAAATCTTATGCTTTGAAACCAAATTGGTGTATGATAGCATAATTAGAGTCATTTCTGTCTACTTAGGTTTCTTGTTACAACAAAATAGAAAAGATTATGGAAAAGCTTCTACGGCCCAGCATTCGATAAAATAGAAAATCGGATTTACAAAGAATGGGCTCGAGTTAATTATTTTAAGTACCTTGTTGTAGGACTTCAAGAAAAGTGTGCATGAATATTTTTGACAACATCTATCTTAGAGTTTAGGTGTTTAAAGGCTAGTATCATAGGCCAAAGGTTAGGGATGATCAAGGTTTGCTCATGGTGTTTGTGAAAATTATTTTTGACCTGTAATTTAGTTTAATTGTGACGCATGGGCCTGAATATCATTAATGGGCATGCTTTGGCAATCTTTTGGAACATTAAGTTGAAAATTATATGAAGATACAATAATATGCTGGACTCATCGTAAGGTCCGGTTTGTTGCAGATTACAGCTTTAGCCTAAAATAAGCTTGTACTCTAATGTTTATGTAGATAGTACTCCATGGTGTGGTGCAGAATATATGAATGAGCCAAATAGCTTATGCAATGTACAAGTTACTTGGTGGATAATTATTAGATTGTAGATTGTGCATTCATTTAATGAATTTTCTGCAACTTCAGAGGATACTATCAAGCAAATTCAGGAAAACCCATACTCATAGCTGCCCTAAATCATTTGAATTTCGTGATTTGACTGTGCTAGTCTCCAGTTGTGACAAACTGGACCAAGTGATTTGACTGTGCTAATCTCCAGTTGTGGCAAACTGGTCCTTAGTCGGTTAGAGTTACATAAGAGTACAGTTGTCTTTATTGTCTCTAAGGTTATCCTTGAAACGTAAAAATCATATAAATATTGGAGCCATATGGCTTGGCCAGAAAGTGATTAAATGTCCAGCACTTGTAGAAATGCTCATAAAAACAGCCAACATTTTATACCTTTCAATACATAAATATGTACAGCCGCTTTACAACCATATATTACATATATAAGTATCTATAGAACCTAAACACAATCAGAAAAGATCTTAAGCTTGGCCCTGCAAATTCCTTGTTTGTCTCTTACTTGTTGTCAAGGTTATCATCGAGGGAAGTTCTTCTCACCAATAATTGACCACCCTCAAACAGAAAATATGAAACTGGCGGCCTGGCGGGATAGGTATATTTCATGATCCACAATAATTTGACCAAGTAATTTAGCTGGCAACTTCAATTTAACTCAACTTCCCTTTTATCCCAAACTAGTTTGGGTTAGGCTGATAATGAATCCCATATGAAAGCTTAAAATTAGAAAGTTAAATTAAAGAGTAAAACAATAAAAAGGTAAAGCAAAAACAAAAAAAAAAAACCAGAAAAGAAAAGAAAAAGCCCTTGATGGAAAAAACAATAATCATAATAAAAATAATTATTTTTTTTTAAAAAATAAATAAATAAACAAAACAAGAAACCCATATATGCTAAAATAAAAGAGCATATTTATAAAAAGCCAAAAAAGACAGGAAAGAGATGAGCATAAAACAAACAAAATGGTGTAATGTTGCTCGACTTCAAATGTACAGATTGCATTCTGCCACTCATTCCTATCACAGGCCGAGTCTCAAGTTATCTTCCTATCCAACAAGTTACTTTGCACTACTTTCTCCCAAATAATTTTCAGCCTGCCTTTTCTGCTCCTTATACCATTCTCTTGATAGCATATTCATTTTCTCACTGGAGCATCTATACTCCATAAAATATGACCAAACCATTGGACATATGTTTTCTCATCTTCTCCTCAATCGGTGCTACCACCCCAACTTTCTTTCGAATATCCTCGTTTCTGATCCTATCCATCCTAGTATGCCCACACATACATCTTAACATTCTCATTTTTGCCACTCCCATCTTATACCCATCTTACACTCATGTTGCTTCTTAGCCTCCCAACATTCAATTCCATATAGCATTGCTGGCTTCACTGCCATCCTACAGAACTTTCCCTTTAACTTACCTGGATTTTATGATCAGGCAACACCCCAGAAGCACTAAGCTACTTTATTCAACCAGCTTTAATCTTTTGGCTTACATCCTCAGAGATATATCCTCCTTGTGCAATATTGGTCCCTAGTATTTAAAAATGTCCTTGGCGCCTTTTATCCCAATATATTCAGTATTCACAATGTCTGCAACTCTTCTCCTTGCACTGCTGAACTTGTACCTCAAATATTTAGTCTTGCTCCGGCTTAATCTAAAACCCTTGGATTCCAATTTACTTCTCTATAACTCCAACTTAGCATTAACCCTTTTCTTAAGTCTCATCAATCAACACTGTTATCAGCAAATAAAATATACCATGACACCTTAAATGTGTTTCCAAGTCTTATTTTGGACCATATGTGACAAAGTTTAATGAAATGATTAGTCTTGTATGACAAGGATTAAAGATGGAAAGGGTTGACTTGGTCAAGTTGAAAAGATGAAGAGGGATGACTGAAATGAGGAACCAGAAGGTCCTGAACTGACCAAATACTAATGCTTTCTATTTACATAATAAATTAACTTGGCTTTTTATGAAGTGGGGTGATGATCTAGGCTTATATTTGCTTATCTCGTTGTTCGGATAATGATTTTCTTACCATTGAGAAATAGCTGATAAAAATATGACAAATTCCAGAAACAAAATCTTTCTTTAAACAGCATACAATCGTTGGAGCATACTTGATTTCGGTGTTTATACAATTAACGGTAGTATATAGATACGTGATTACTTTTCATGCAACTTAATCTTCTGAACCTTTACATTACAGGGAAGCACGAGTAAGAGAGCTAGTGCAAGTATTACTTAGATTGATCACTGTGGAATTGGCACTGCAGAAGATTACGTTAGCCAGTTAATTCATGAAGACAATGCACCTGATACTCTGTCAAAGTCCGAATTTCATTTGTCCATAGGTCTTATTTGAGGATCATAAGATTATAATTTTCTCTTCCTCCAGTTTCTGAATTTGATTATAAAGTTATCTGTATATTAGGTCAACGAAAAGGAAATCCTTGCTGTGTTGTATTTAGAAACATATAGCTCAGGGGACCATGTTCTTTTCTTCTTCTTTTTTAATTTTTTTTTTGGGGGTCATTTGTAGGATTTTTTCCCCTTTTGTTTTGTTATTGCAATCTTGCCGCATACTGTAGAGTAAAATGTGTACTGCCCTTTTAATCTGAAACGCAAACTGTGTTCTTAAATTTTTTTAAGGGAACATCCCTTTCAGAGGAACAGAACTAATTGTTAAAGGTGGAAAGAAGTACCGCGGAGAGTACAAAAGAAACCTACTGCTGACAAATGACTGCTGATGGTGTAGGTGTAGAGCTGTAGTCCATGCTGTTTATTTAGGCGTGTAAATGTTAATATACACAACTTATTACACATTATATTATGTTTTTTTGAGGTGAAATTTTCTATTGATGTATACTGATTATTGAACAAATCAATAGCTTTCTTGGTAGACAGATGCTTCAATGACTGTGTTTGACAGTTGAAATTTTTGGTCGGCAAAACAACCAATTTGGTCTTTATACTCATGTTTTTGGTTTAACTTTAGTCCTTCACGTTTTATTTATAAAACAATCTTACGATACGTTTTTTGAGAGTATTAATATAGTTTAATAAAAACAAAAAATGTAATTTTGGAATCCCAAATGTGTGAGATTAAGAATAATAATGTCTTTTATCATATCTTTCGACTTGAAAAGAAATTTCTAATATTTTTTGTAGTTAATTTGTGAAAATTTAAAATTCTCAAAATTGATATTTATTTTTATTTTAATTAATGCAATAATCTATATTAAAAAATATATAAGAAATATTACTAAGTATGAAAATGGTAGTTTAAAAAATAAATAAACTTATGTCAAATTTAAAATTTTTATGTTTACAAAAAAATATGATCATCTTTATTGATTAAAGTGAGAAACTTGATTTTTATGAAGATTAATACTTCTTTTGTCTTCATAAGGGCGACTAAGTTGATAAAAAATTTCTTCAAAAGGACGAGCAAAGTCAACAAGTCAATTAATTTATTTTTTTTGAATGAACAAATTTACGATTGATTATACATCACTCATATCACAAATGAGTGGTTCACATTAATTCTCTCTCTCTTTGCTAACCCAAAATCCAATGATAGTTAGGAAGAAAATTTACACTCTTACTTTTTTTACTACCTAATTTATGTGAAAATTGTCATTTTGTCATCCTTTTAGGGACAAATGTAGTAGTTATTTGAGAAGAATAATATGGTAAAAGACATTATTGTCTTTAATTTCTAGAACTAATCATGCCTTTACGTGTGTGCTCGAAAAGATAGGCCGACTGTTGAGCCCACCCTGGCTCAGTTGCACCACCCAGGGTGCGAGCCACCCAAGAAGCAAGTTATTATAGCAATCAGCTAAAAGTAGTATGGAGTCGAGGAGCAAGGCAGTAGATAAGATAAAAGAAGGGGCTAGGCTCCCGGTAGACAGAGGATACAGTTAGGATAACGAATTTGAAATGCGGAGCCCGAGCAACAAACGGGTCAAGTAAAAACAAAAGAAATACGTACTGATGCGTGATATAATGGGTAGTTATCGATGTTCATGAAACCTTACAAGGAGCTGGTCTAAAGGAAGGAATCGACGGAATTGTCTTGGAATCAAAAGCCCGCTACCCTTTCTCCCCCTTTTTTAGCTAATCCCACTTTTCACCTTGAATTGGTCAAAGCCAAAAATGGGATGAATAAAAGGAAAGGAGATTAGAAAGATACACGGACAACTTGACTATAGTATAGTTTGGATGTTTCCATGAGCAGAAACTAGCAAATCTCCCCTTATTTTGGGAAAGCTGGTGGCCACATGTGAATTCTTCTAAGGCAAAGGGGCGCCCTTATTCGACATTGTTGTTTACTCTGATCCAGTCGAAGTGGTTTTCGTTTACCAGTGTGTAGGTAGTTTAAGTTCCTATGACCGAGTCTTTCTGACCCTGTGAACATCTTTTCTTAATGTATTAAAGAGGGCCTCTCTAACTGGTGAAAAGTGGTGGGTGTCCACTAACGACCATTCCTGGCTTGGCTCCGATAACACAATTTCGAGAGGAGTCAGTAATTGGGCACTGGATCCCTTCGGGCCTGGAGAACGTGTGACGCTGGGTTTGGGTTTGGTGAACCAACAGGTCACTCCTCTAGTTGAAGTATCGGGCCCCTTTTCGTTGCCTAGGCTACACCTTCGAAATACCCAAGAAGGGAATTTTGCTCTACGTCCCCCAATCTTCACTTTACGCCATGTCAACTCTCTTTTCGTCATAAGACGTGGAAGTAGACCAAGGGGAATCTCCATAGGAACTAGTCCCTTAGATTTAGCACATAGGAGATTGAGACATAGCCCAAGGGCTATAGAGAAAGATGTAGATGTAGATCGATTGCCCTAGTTATCTATCACAGGCATTATCAAAGACAACTGAATCATACCTTCCTTTTGGTTGCGAGCTACTATTTCCCTAAAAGCTGGACAAAATGGGTGATCCGGGCCTAAGACTCACGAGCTTCTCTAACGAGCTTTACGGATCCTTACTTATAATATATCCCTTTCTGGGTATTGGAGCTTGTGAAAACTGGACTAAAGCACTTGTTGCCAAAGGACTCCTCTAACCCCACTGTGGTATCTCGTGGAAGTCTGAGTCTTTGGGCAAATAAATTACTTGCTTTCGGGGTCAAACAAGAACTAGACTGTTTTACATCCGCTTCTTTTGATTCTACTTGAACTGTAGTCATCTCCCTTTCAATACATAGGGTATTGGTATTGACTAGCTTCAACTGGATTGGATTCCCCCACTATACTTGTGGAGGGCTTTAGTGGTGAAAAAGAATTCGATTGGGATGCCCGTAAAGCTCCCTTTTCTCTCCCTTCCCCATATTTCTTTACCTGGACAACTGTCTAAACTTTGGAATTTTCTTCTTTTTCTCAAGACTTTACTGCCTATTTATTAGTCCAACCTTTCCAGCCCAGTTAGATAATAGGTATCCTCTTCCAAACGTTCTTTCTTGAATAAGGGCATTATCCCCATGTAAAAACTGGCCCTAGATCTTGGGATTCTTCTTCTCTAGCTAGAAAATTATTAACTTATTCTTCCAGAAACAATAGAAGTAATGGTTGCGAGACCAAATCGAAGTCGTTGACCTATCGATGTTTTGCTTGGAAGAGGCACTAGAGGAAGTACTCTATTCCCGTAACGAACGTAAACTAAGATGGACCCCGACTAAGCTATATTAAGCTTTGACTCCGCCAAAGATCTCCGCTTAGCCTACGTTACAACCGCCCTTTCCCTTTTTCACAATGTTTGTTAAGTTGTTCACGAATCAAAGTTTGAATGTCATTTCGAAGTATCGCACACCCTTTTTGATCGGTAGCGGGGTGGGCTACTTCTGTTAGTGCTGGCCCCCGTTCTGGAGCCAACTGGTTTTGAATGACCTTCCTCTCATGGTTTAAAAAGTGATTAACCATCTCGAAGAAATCCATATCGTCCATTCGAAAAAGGGATAACGTCTTCGTTAGTCCCCAAACTATAGCAGTTTTTTGTGATTAGTCCCCAAACTATTTTTTTTTACGTATTTCCACTACAAAAAAAGCTTAATTCCGACGAAATTTTCCGTTGGAAATAGTCTTATTCCGTCGGAATTAGATTACTTTTGACAGAAAAATTCGTCAAAAAATTCGTCAGAAATAAGTAAGTCGGGATTACTTCCGTCGAGATTTTCGTCGGGAATAAGTAATTCTAATAGATTTGCTTCCGACGGAATTTTCTTCAGGAATAATATAATTCCGACGGAATTTATTTCCGATAGAATTTTTCGTCAGAATTATACTTCCACTTGTCAACACAACATTCCAAATCTAAAGGGATATTTTCGACGGAAAATTAGTATTCTATCGAGATAAACTATTTTTTTAAATTTTTTTTATTTTTTTTACAAATCCAAGATTTTAATCCATAATTTTGTACATGTACCTGTTTTCAGCCAATTTTCCCAACAATATAACATTCATATCCCAACAACGCAATCAACCAACAACAATATATAATCAACAACAATCTAATGCGAATAAATTTAAATATCCAACAAATGTTTTACAACATAAAATAAAACTAACCACAATGTACATCTAAGTCATAATAAAATATACAATATAAACTAACTACAATGTACATCTAATCTATAATAAAACTAACTACAATAAAATATAAAATAAAACTAACTACAATGTACATCTAATCTATATTTACAACTTACGACTAGTACTACCGGCGGTATGTGGGGAATCATGGGAGGGGCCGGGTCAACCCTACTACTCCGGTGTATGGAAATCATCAGCAACATCCTGATCCTCGCCATATTCGCCACCGCGTTCGGCATCGCTACCCTGTTAATACAATTACAAATAATTATTAGTAAACAAGAATTAAAAAAAACGGATAAATGATAATGAACAAGCGGAATATACAACTTAAAACAAATAAGATACCTAAGTAGGCTCGAGCAGACCTAGTAGCGGGCCAAAAGCTGTAACGATCGAGAATGTAGCTTATCCTTGTAATTAGGGTTATTATTATTTATTTAATAAAATGAATATTTTTATGGAAATGATTATGTATGTGGTTAAAGGTCGATTTTTGACGTAGTTTACGTGTTATATAACTGTGCATAAGTGTTGTGAATTGTAGAAGAAAAATTAAAAAAATTTCGAGAAAAGACGCTAAAACACTATTCACGCTAAAAAACACTTTTTTTGTTTTTTTGACTTTTCGAATCACGTCGTAGCATTTATTCGGGGAAGGAAAACATAATTTCCAAAAAATTTACGAAAGAAATTTTTTACAATTTCGCGGTTTGGCGAATCAAACGGGTTAGGAAAATATAACTAGAAGACTAACTAGAGTTAGGCTAATGGGCTAGTTAGTTTACTAGCCTAAGTGTTAATTTAATTAAGAGTCTAAGTAAGTATTAATTGAGAGTCCAAGAGTATGTTTAATTAAGGCCCAAATGAATATTGCATGGAAGCCCAAATGTTTATTAAGTTAAGCCCAAAACTAAGTCCAATTTGGTGAAAGTCAAAATTGGTCAACATGTGAGCCAAATGAAATGTGAAATGAAATGAAAAGCAAAATGAGGGGACAAGGAGGGGGTGCATATTCGACCAAGGGGGATGGGGGGGGGGGGACCAAGTGGGGCCTCAAAATTTCCACACATGGGAATTAAATCTCTTAACAAGCAAAGCATTAAATGCATTGTCTACCCCATTAAGCTATCTTAACCATTAAGTCTTCCTTCTCATCATTTTGTTCCCCACGTGTTAACTTTGGTTAGCCTAATTGTGGATGGTTAGCTAACCTTAGAGGCATGGTTAACTTAGCAAGAGTGCTCTATTGTCTATTATACCCCAACTCTTGGTTGGGCTATAAATAAACTAATATAAGATTACTTCTATCCTTTGTTCATTTCATTATTTGTCTAAGTATATTTGAGAGAGGAAGAGCTTGAGAGCATATATATATATATATATATATATATATATATATATATATATATATAGAGAGAGAGAGAGAGAGAGAGAGAGAGAGAGAGAGTGTGTGTGTGTGTGTAATAACCGAGAATCATATTTAGCCTTGTAATTAGGGTTTTTATGAATATTATTGAATAAAATGAGTTTTTATGAATATTATTTTGTGTTATATGTTTAAAGGTCGTATTATGACCTAGATTGTGTTAATGTGCTAGAACTTACAAATTAGAGTTTTAGAGGCGAAAATAAATTTTTTTCGAGAAAAGACGTAAAAATACTATTCACGCTAAAAACACCTTTTTACGTTTTTTGATTTTTCGAAGGATGCCATAACGTTTATATGATGTCACAAGGCGTAATCTCTAATAAAATTCAAAAATAAAAAATGCGATTTTTCAGCTAATCGAACGAATTACGAAAGTCAGCGGAAAACTAATTTAATTGTCAAACCATTGGACTTTGTTATCGAGAGCCCATTGGAATAAAATATAGGAGACCCAAGAATGATTTAATTGAGGCCCAAATTAATTGTAATGGAGGCCCAAAGAATGGCCCAAACCAAGATTAAATCAAGCCCAAATCATTGCCCAACTAAAAAGTCCAATACTTGGTTAATGTTTTAACAAGTGGGAGATTAAATGAAGATGAAACAAAGCCAAGGGGGGACCCCAAGGGGGGTACCTGACCACACCAAGCTTCCTTGGGAAGCTTGGCTAAAGTATTGTAAGTGGCAAGACTTATTTAAATGCCCAATCACTTGCCTTTAATGCTTAAACACCAAAAGTCTTGCCTTGATCATTTTAACTCAACCATGATTAGCTTGGAGTTAGATGATAGAGGGGTGGTTATTAAGGATTGAGAAGTTATGGGGGATAGACCATACAACACCTAAGTTAAGGGGACAAGATTAAAACCCTAGCATAGTTGTCCTAATGACTAACCTACCCCAACTCTTGAAAATCCTATAAATAGCAAGCTTTTCTCTTCACAAACTTACCAATTCACCAAGTTAAGAAAGAAAACTCTACACAAATTAAGAGAGAAAGAGAGGGAATTTCGGATTCAAGGAAGAAAAGGAGAAAAAAAGTTAGCTACCTTGCAAGCTTGAGTAAGAACAAGAAGAATAAAACTACAAGAGGTAAAACCCTAAAACCCTAGAACTACTTAAAGTTTTTTGTTATATTTAAATGCTTTGTTGGTGGTGGTTGTTGTTATAGAGGATCAAGAAGGATCCGGAGAAATAAGGGTGATGATATTAGTGGACTAAATAACCGGTAAATGCATGATAAGTGAAAAAGTAATGGTAATAACGAACCGAACCAATAAAACATGAAAAACATTGTATTTATTGTTCATTGGACTAGTGTAAATCATTATTTATAAGCTAGTTATTAAAATCCAGAAAGAAGGAAATATACATGTGTAAGTTATGAAAATGTTTCAAGTGGAATTGGGTAAAAATATGTTATAACGAAGTTATGACAGAAATTTTAGTAAAAGACGCCAAACAATGAAAAACCCTAGCTTGGTACGATGTTCAGGCCAAGTTTATGGGTAAATAACGCTTCCGAAAAATATTGATTTCCCAAGAGTTTTGTAGTTCATAGAAAATGTGAGCCATAAGCTCAAGAATGAGCACAATCCGACTACGGATGAGCGAGTTACGACGATTTGAAAATTCGACGTTAGAAACGTCATTTAACAAAAATTAGTTCACGAGGGACTTTGGAGCTAATTTTAAGCTAGTTAAAGAAACAAAAAAATTATTCATTCCGATAAGGGATGAGCGAGTTATGACGTTGCGAAGTAGGAACGTCAAAATTAAAATTGCAGAAAGGTGAAATCTCAAGGGTAGGTTCCTTGTATGGTCGGCGCGGCAACGCTATGCATAGAGGGGACGAAATTAGGTCGGTGTTGCAGCGCCGCTTGCAAGGCAAAACTAGGCACCACAGCGCCCAAGGGTCAGGGTACCCAGTGTAGAGCAGCTATGCGTGCATTCGTTGAGCATTTGTGTAGGCTAGTCAGGCGTATGAAAGTGCAAACATTGTGACGCCATAACAAGAGTTTGTAACCTTGTTTAATGTTTCAATTTTAAATAAAATGAAATATTTTTGAAAGTGAATTAAAGGTAACGTAAACCAATATTTGACGTCAATTATGTGATTAATTGGTATATGTATATGAATTTAAATGTGTAGGACATATGAAGCGCAATTTAGCGTAAAGTTTAAAGAACACTTAAGGCAAGTACCTTAACTTTATTTGATTTTTATATTGAATGCAAGTATTCCTAAACTTTTCACAAGTGCTCAAGCTATGCTATGCATAAACTGTTAAAACTTTTAAGTTCTATTATTCATGAACTGCTTATGATAACTGTCGATGTCATTTGATTCCGATTAGACACATATTAGATGTTTTATTGATTGGTTATCAAATCTTTGAAATGTTATTGATGGTAAGTAGAGTTATCCAACCAAATCATTTTGGTTAGGATTCCAATGCATATATGAGATGAATAATCCTAATATTAGGGGCAGTTTTAGTCGATTATTCTGGCAACGCCATGAGGCACCTAAATTAAACGCATATAGTCGTTTAAAAATAGAGTGTTGATCAACATAGAGTATAGTAGGCTGATCACTTAGAAGTGTTTGTAAGTATACTAGTTTACAGTTGAATTACTGTGAAACCTTTTTATGAATGAAAATAAAAGTTCAAGGTCCTATGACCGCTCTGTATGTTGTTTCATAAATTGTTTTAAGTAAAAGTACAATATTATTCCTGTTTATTCGGAATGTTTCACAACTATTGTTCAGTTGTTGAAGAAAAAAGATGTTATGTAGTAGTATAGTAATATTATGTAACAATTATTATTATTATGATGTTTTGAAGATGTTAAGGTCTTAGATCCTGGGATTGAACGAATATGATCTAATAATATAGTAATTACATCCGTGTCATTAAGATTTTATAGTTAGATATATGTGAATGTTGAATGAATAGTACCGTGACACACCAGACCCAGGTTTAAAGGTAAACTCGATTTTTGGGGGCGTTATAGTTGGTATCAGAGTTGTAGGTTATAAACCTTAGGAGGGGGAAAACCTTATGAATATAGCCTTAGAGAAGTAAGAAGAGTTTGTATATAAATAAGCTCAGATAGAATTTCTAAGTGATGGATTGAGAAAATTCATCAAAAGAGATAATAAAAGTAAAAGTAAAATAAAACATATTGGTTATGTGATAATAATGATATACTTAAATGTTATGTGCTAATCAAGATATTAAATTTTTTATTGTAGATGTCAGGAGAAGAACCAGAGTATAGAGACATACATGTAGTGAGCGAGGAGCTGATCGCTCCACCCGAGCCCATACCCGAACCAATATTCGAGGAAGAAGCTCTTATCGAGAGTGACCCAGAAGAGGTTCCCAAGGAGGATGTGGGACTTCTAGCTGGTGTGACTGGTGTGTTAGGTGGTGTAGCAGCTGCTAGGATGTTAGGTGGTGCAGCAGCGGAGGTTGTACCTGCGGAGGAAGATCCTTCTGGGGAGGTTGACGATACATCATCGGATTTCGTACCTTCAGAAGAGGAGGAAATAACGCTAGTAGATATGAACAATCTATTTATGGCAGTGCTCGACAGAAATGTTACGCTGAAAAGTAGGGTACAAGCCTTAGAGGCAAAGGTTTAAGATCTCCAGACAGAGAGGCAGGAAATAGAGTCCTACTGGGAGGCAGAGATTGATGACAAGATTAGGGCCGAAGATCAGGTCTATGACCTGGAAAAGGAGGTGAGGAGCAAGAAGGTGAGGATAAACAGGTCGAACTACGCATTCAGGTCTTCGCATGGGCGATTCCAGCGTAAGGTGACCTACTATCCCATAGAGGAGGGCCAGATCAGGCATACCATTAGTAGGATCCTAGTCATGGACATATCAGACGACGAGTACGCAGACGCCATTAGGCGAGGTCTAGTCCAGTGATTAGACGATGTATACGTGTATATATATATATGTAATGATATGAATCCCAGCTTTTGGTATTAGTAGCGAGATTTCTTTTGTAAAGTCCCAACTTTAGTTCAAGTTATGGAGTAGTTATGTAAATTCCACCTTTTTGTAAGTAATATAGGGATAATAGGTAAACAGCTAAAGCTATATCAAGTAAGTTGTATGAATTAAGAAGCATATTAATATATAAAAATATTTATTGAATGTGCTTTGTGATGAATATGTGTTAGCAATAAATAAAAATGCCTTAAAATAAATAATGAATTAATAATAACATAATTTTATTATAACTTAACAGAAAAATGCCGCTAAGAAAAAGACGAAGAAATCAAGAGGAAGAATATCATGATAAAAATGAGGATAGGGGTCAAGAAAATCTGGTGCAACAGTTTATAGATATGCTAGTAAAGGCCCTAAACAGAACTCCTACCGTAGCACTACTAGATCCTCCAGCTGCGCGTGTAGCCAACTTTAAGGACTTTAAGAATGTGAGACCACCCAAGTTTAGGGGGACCACCGAGCCTATAGAGGCTCAATCATGGGTTAAAGAAGTAAAGAAGGCATTTATTATTGTTGGAGTCGGGGAGGAGCAAAAGATCGCTTTTGCTACCTACTTGTTGAAGGGAGAGGCCAATTTTTGGTGGGAAGCCAACTAGAATAGGGTTGGAGAAGTAGTTATCGCTTGGGAAAGATTCAAGGAGTTATACTTCAAGAATTATTTCCCTCAGAGTATGTAGAGCCGTATGGAGATGCGATTTTTAGAATTAAAGCAGAGGAAGATGTCAGTTCCCCAATACACCGCCAAGTTCAACGAACTGGCCAAGTTTACTCTACACCAAGTAGACACCAAAGAGAGAAAGGCATGGAGGTTTGAGTAAGGCCTAGAACCCTGGCTCGCCTAGAACCCTGGCTCTACAACAAGGTTTTCGTGTTACAGATTGGTTCTTTCAGATCAATCTTGGAGAAGGCTATTATAGCCAAAGGGGGAAGCGAGGCACTGAGCCTATACAATAGGGAGAAGAAAAATAAGAATAGGAGTGACGGGGGAAGTAAAGTTGAGGGAGCCAGTTGTAGTGGATGAAGTTAGAATAGGAAGTGGAACAATTCTGGGAATATCGAAAACAAACAAGGGGACCCGAAGAGGAAGGGAGAACCGTGCAACACCTGCGGGAAGAATCACTCGAGGTTCTGTCTGAAAAGGAAGTCGGTGTGCTACAACTACAGGCAGGAGGGATACATCTCTCACAACTGCCACAACACGAAGAACACCAGATGTTTCGTCTGTGGAGCAGCAGACCATATGACAAGAAATTGCCCAAAGAAGGGAGCCGACGGGGTGAGCGACAACAAAGGAAACAATAGTGGTAAGCTGACCATAACTAGTCCAACCCCACCGAGTAGATCAACCGTTCAGACCTTCAACATGACGATCCAAGATGCTGTGGTATCTGGAGATATAGTCTCAAGTATCATCCTAATCAATAATATTAATGCATATGTATTGTTTGATTCGGGTGCGACCTGTTCTTTCATATCCTGTGATTTTACTAGACGTTTAAGCTTACCTCTAGAAAAATTAGAGTCACCCTTGAACATAGAAGTTGCAAATAAGAAAGTAATCCATGTTGAACATATTCATAGGAATTGTTGCATCGAAATTAGAGTTCATAAGTTATCGGTAGCTTTAATTCAGATTAAAATGGGAGAATTCGATGTAATATTGGGGATGGACTGGTTGTTTAACCACAAGGCGATAATAGATTATCAGAAAAAAAACGTAAACCTTCAGACTTCGAAGCAGTCTAAGGTAGTATTTTATGGTAGTAAATCGCAGCGACATTCTCGTTATCTGACGATGATGCAAGCGCAGAAGCTGTTAAGAAAAGGATATGAGGGTTATCTGTACCACGTTGTTGATACCCGACAAGTGGGAGCAGAAATGGGACAGATACCGATCGTACAAGGATTCGCGGATGTATTTCCAGACGAGTTTCCAGGTCTTCTGCCAGATAGGGAGATCGAGTTCGTGATAGACGTAGTGCCAGGGACAACACTAGTTTCGAAGGCTCTATATAGGATGACGCCAGTAGAGATGAAAGAATTGATGATACAATTACAAGAACTATTAGATAAGAAATATATTCAACCGAGTGTGTCTATATGGGGAGCACCAGTGTTATTCGTTAAAAAGAAGGACGAATCGTTAAGGCTTTGTATCGACTATAGGGAATTGAACAAAGTAACGATTAAGAATAAGTATCTGTTGCCCAGGATCGATGATCTATTTGATCAGTTGAAAGGGGCAAAATACTTTTCTAAGATAGATTTAAGGATGAGGTATCATCAGCTGAAGGTGAGAGGATAGGACTTACCTAAGACCGCATTCAGGACTCGTTACGGCCATTACGAGTTCCTGTTGATGTCTTTTGGGTTGACGAATGCGCCAGTCGCATTTTATGGATCTGATGAACAAGGTGTTCAAGCAGTATCTAGACAAGTTTTTAGTAGTGTTCATAGATGATATCCTGGTCTATTCAAAGACGCGGGAGGATCATACGGAACATTTAAGGATAATGTTGAAAACACTACGGAGGGAAAAGTTGTATGCGAAATTCAACAAGTGTGAATTTTGGCTAGAGAGGGTTAAATTTTTGGGCTACGTGATCAACAAAGATGGTATATTTGTAGATCCAGCGAAGGTGGAGGCAGTGATTAATTGCGAGCAGCCAAAGACGCTGACAAAAATGTGTAGTTTCTTAGGGTTAACGAGCTACTATCGAAGATTTATCCAAGTTTATTTGAAGATAGTTACCCCGTTAATTAATTTGACGAGGAAGACAATAAAGTTTGTATGGACGGAGAAGTGCGAGGAGAGTTTCCAAGAGCTCAAGAAGAGATTGAGTGAAGCGCCAGTATTATCCTTACCAGATGATACAGGTGATTTTTTAGTATATAGTAATGTATCGCTTAGAGGACTAGGATGCATGCTTATGCAGCACGGTAAGGTCATTGCGTACACGCCACGGTAGTTGAAAAATTATGAGAGGGGATACCCTACTCATGATCTCGATTTGGTAGCAGTAGTGTTTGCCATGAAGATTTGGAGGCATTATTTATACAGAGATAAATGTGAGATATACATGGACTACAATAGTCTGAAATATATTTTCACATAGAAGGAGTTGAATATGAGGCAGAGGAGGTGGTTAGAATTGATCAAGGATTATGATTGTGAGATTCTATATCACCCGGGAAAGGCGAACGTAGTGGCCGATGCCTTAAATAGAAAGGGTCGGGAAAATTGTCTATGTTAACGGCTCAAGATGAGCTAATAACAGAGATGGCTAGGATGGAACTAGAAATTAGGTTTTTGAATGAGTCGGAAGAAAAATTATTTTCAATGGAGACTTGTCTAACTGTATTGGACAGAGTAAAGGGTGTGTGTTAGTTGTTTCCTCAATTTTCAATATAAATAGATTGCTCAGTTGAGCAATGAAAAACACACCATCACTATACTAAAAATATAAAATTCTTCTACTACAATATTGTGAGTATAATATTGTGAGTATTTCTTTTGAGTGTAAGGTTACTCCAAGTGTTGATAAAGAGTGCAAACATTGTTCAGGTTGATTAATTTCATAGAAAGCAACATCTAGTCACGTGCTAAGGTAAGAGATATCATTTATCTTTCATACTCCTATTCGTTTCTACAACTTTATCATTAAATGGTGAAAATTCCTGAAAATGATTAAAATATCCTTAATAGTTTGTGTTTCATCTAATATTTTTACCTGAATCTTATTATTAAATTTAATTGTGATATTAGAAAATTTAATTGTGATATTAGAAATGTGAAGCTTACATTTTCTTGAATTTTATATTCAATCAAGAACTCAACTCGATTTTCTGGATATCGTGTTGACAATTTGGACTCTGGATGGATTAAATTGAAAATAATTAATGTTTATACTGTATTTATTTATGCTAATTATTTTTTTCTATCTTTCATATCATGGTTATAATCATTGTGGTGTAATTTCTCTTTGGCTTGTGTGCAAAGATGAATTGTGGATCGGCAAGATCATGATCATTGGTGTTATAGTTGAATATTTTTGGCCTAAGTGCAAAGATAAATTGTTGATTGGTATGTTCATGACCATGGGTGATACAATTGAATATCTTTGGCCTGAGTGCAAAGATGAATTGATCGACATGATAATGACCAGAATTTGTGAATTAGCATGATTATGAACAGGAACTGTAAATTGATATAATCAGGATCTTTGGTGTTACAGGCAAAGACAGGTGGTGAAAGTTCTCTTTAAAGAGAAAATGTTGATTGATGTTACAGGGATAAAATATTGATGTGAATTTTTCAATTGGAGAAAATAGTAGATATTATGATTTATTTGACTCTTTGAATGGATTGTCATTCCGCTACAGATATTTGTTGAAAACTTATATCATCTACCATATGTTCTAAATATCTGATTTATTACTGTTGAAGGCTATTGATAATTTATTTATCTTAGTCATGATATTCTTTACTGGCTATTTGTGTTCACCCTTCTGCTTCATAATTCCTGTTAGGTAATAAGAGTGTAGCTAGATTTAGCGGGGGAAACAGGGGAATGGGTGATGGTCCGAGTTTATAGCTGTAGTAATCCTCAGTATATTATAAAATAATGTGGTAAAGATCGTATTAAGGACTTAATTTGGGTCTGAATACTGTCATACTATATACTACATAATAATTATACTGAGAACTTAAAATGTATGTGTTGTCGTATTTTGTAAGACATTATAATAGTTGTAAATAAGAAATTTTATGGATATTGTTTGTATTATTGGCGACTCAAATTTGGTGGTGTAGACCCGAATTTGGGGGCGTTACAATTGGTATCAGAGCTTAGGGATATGATCTTTGGTGGAGATCTAGGATTAGAACTAGGAGGGGATAGACGAGTAAAATCATTTGCTAATGTGTCCTACCTAAGCTAAATTTCGTTATTTAATTAGTCAGTTTAAAGAGAATAAGTGATATGTCAGTTTGTTTAACTAACCTTTGTTTTATGGCCACATAGCTCGACTATGTCCTTTAGTAAAATCAAAGTTCTATGGAAGAATCATGATTAAGAGGAAATGACCTGGGAACTGGAATCTGAAATGAAAGCTAAGTATCCTTATCTCTTTGGAATGTCAGGTACGTACATTAAATTTCGGGGACGAAATTTCATATGGAGGGGAAATTATATGATCCCGACTTTTAATAAATAGAATTTAATTATTTTTACAATTATTATTCTAAACAGTAAGTTGTTAAATTAATAAAATTATAAAATTAAGGGTGATATGTGTAAATTATAAGATAAAAAGTATGTCGGGGAATATTCGTTGTGTCGACAAATATTCGTTTTGTCGGGAATATTAGATAAAAGTACGACGACGCCGAAATAACCAATCATTGGTGGGCCCCACAATGAAATATTATCGGATACAGAAAATGACATAAATAGCCTTTTTAATAAATATTGTAAACGGTACTATTACTTTTAACTATTTAAATACCCGGTGATAAAAGTACTATAACACGCGGTATTCTATAGTGGCATACGATATTTCACAGTATCACACGGTATTGCACAGTACATCATATTATTGATTCAAATAATTTTTACAATAACAACTACATAGTATTTCATATTATTGCTCAATAATTGTTACAGTAACATCTGCACAATATTTCATATTATTAAATCAATAATTATAACGACACAGTAACTCATATTATTTGATATGATATAATTAGACCAGTTGACAGTATTGTGAGTCTATAATAATAATTGATGAATAAAAAGTATTGATTAAAGATAAGTATGATAAGTAAATGTTCATTTAATTATTTCTTTTTACAAAAGGAAGTTTGGCAGGACTCGCCGATACTCTACTTTTCCTAAAGTAGTCTGGACCACAACTCATTTAACAAACAAATTTTGTTAAAACTGTGTACAAGTTGGTTTAATTTCCTCTGTGGACCCACAAATTCTACTACCAGTATTTTTATATAGCTCATTTGGTTATTTTGTCAAATGGTGTGTGCTAGTTGTCTCCTCAATTTTTAGTATAAATAGATTGCTCAGTTGAGCAATTAAAAACACACCATCACTATACCAAAAACATAAAATTCTTATACTACAATATTGTGAGTATAATATTGTGAGTATTTCTTTTGAGTGTAAGGTTACTCCAAGTGTTGATAAAGAATGCAAGCATTGTTCAAGTTGATCAATTTCATATAAAGCAACATCTAGTCACGTGCTAAGGTAAGGATATCATTTTCTTTCATACTCCTATAGTAAGAAATTATTATTCGTTTCTACAACTTTATCATTAAATGATGAAAATTCTTTAAAATGATTAAAATCGCCAAAAACTTGTTTGCCTAATTTAATATTAGGTAAATATAGGCAAGTATACACGATCGACTTAGTAACATAGAGACAAGAAGAGTATCGTTCCCACTAGGAATTAATTCTACTAATTTTTCAAGTACCAATTTTATATCAAACCAATCTTATTTAAACGGATGAATTAATTAAAATTAATAATTAAACTAAATACTAAAAATAAATAACTAAATAATAAAATGTAATTACATACATAAATAAATCTAAGAATTCAATTTCACCCTATGCTTCATTCAAATCTCATAACTTCCCAATTGATTATATGGTCACGATGAATTGTTAACCAAGAATACTTAATTTCATTTATAAGCCTCTTTCGATAGAAAATAAAAATACCATTCTAACTAACTTGCTATATTCCTATGCAAATTAAATTAGAATAGATTCATTAAAAACAAATTCTCGAATTGGTTACACATGGCTTATAGGTATATTCCTATCATATCCGCAAATTAGCATTCAATCTGAAGAAGAAGAATTAATTACATGTCATTACATTCAAATCTAAATCTATAATTCATCTGCCAATTTCATATAGATTATCCCATGTAATTATGGATCTGATAATTACACATGAACGTACAAAATATAACGAATTAATTCCTATGGTATCAATCAAATAGAAAAAAATTCAATCTAAACTACACATGCTTATATAAAAATCTTGTTCATAGCAGATAAATTATCATCAACAAAATATTCATCATCAATAAAAGACAAAGATAAATAAGAGTTTAGAGAAGAAAAACTGTCTCCCGCCATTCTGCTAACTCCAAGCTTCATCAATCCGTGGCCACCATCTTTGATGATAATTTATTTGCTCTTAAACTACGAAGAGAGTTAGCCTCACATGATGTTCATTGGCTTTTTCTCAACACATTTTACAATACCAAAATAAGACTGTTTATAGGAGTTAATTCCACCTAACCATAATAGAATTGAAATTCCTTTTACAACCTTAGATGGAAACATTTTTATACTTGAAGTCTTCAGTTTTATAGTCTTTATAACCCTTTAGGCTTCAATTGGCAAGTGTTCTCAATCATCAGGAACGTAAATAATCCAATTAGCCCTTCAAATCTGTCGAACGTGTGGAACACACGCGCCTGCCAATAAGCAACTGAGCGTCGCGACTCAAGACTTGAGCGTTGCAGCTATAATGAACGAGCGTCACGGCTCTTGAGTTTTTGTCCGTTTCCTTGCTTGCCCAATTGCTTCAAATATTTACGATTTTACCACTTAACTCTTTTATTCCTACAAAATAAATTAAAAACAATAAAATAAATAAAAACTCTATAAAATAACATAAAATACTTAAAAACACATAAACTATGAAGCCTAAAGGTACCCAAATAATAGGTATAAAACTCACTCATCAGCTACCCTCCATACAATAAGGGCAAGCCATCTTACCATGAGTACTCCAACTTGAAAACATTCTATAAGCTGGAAAATCACTAATAAGTGCAACTTTCATCTGAAAATTTTGCTTCGCATATGCATCATAGGTGTTAACTCCACCATTCCACAACATTTTTAAGTCATCAATTTGCGGTCTCAAGTATACATCTATATCCTTACCAAGACTCTTTGGACCGGGAATGATTAATATCAAGAACATGTAGGGTTGCTTTATACACATTCTAGGTGGCAAATTATTTGGAGTGACTACAACTAGCCAACATGAGTATGGATTTGCAAGGTTTCCAAACGGATTGAACCCATCAGTGGAGAGTCCAAGTCTAATATTCCGATATTCTGCAAAAAAAAAAGATGGATAAGTGCGATCAAAGTGTTTCCATGCCTCACTATCTGTTGGGTGAACAACTACACCATCGGGACTAGGATTCTTTTTATGCTATTTCATGTGTTCTGTTGTGACATTGGACATATACAATCTTTGAAGTCTAGATGTAATTGAAAAATATCGCAAAACCTTAAAAGGTATATCTTTTTGCTTCTTATTTCCCGGTGGCTTAGGTTTAAATCGAGGATGACCACATACGAAACAATTCGTCTTATTTTCATTTTCATTGTAATATAACACGCAATTCTTTTCACATGCATGTATCTTTTGATAACTAAGTCCCAAAATTTTTACCATTTGTTTTGCCCTATAATAATTCTCAAGAAGCTTCTCATCTTTAGGCAACACACATTTCATTAATGAGATCATGCGATTAAAGTGAACATGGCTCATGTTTGACTCATCCTTGAGGTTCAACAATTGTGCTACCATAGATAATTTTGTTGACTTCTCACAACCTGGCTATATCATCAGCATATTTTAAAACTTGAAAAAAATTGGCGGCATCAGAATTTGGTTCTTCTAATCTAGATGTCTCGTTACTCCAATCAAAACTTTGCCCAGCAACACCACGCACGAGATCTATGTACAGATTTGTATCAAGGGGGACCTCAACATTATCACTATGATTTGAACTTTCTCCGGATAAATATTCGCCATGCACAAACCATTTTTGTAATTATTTTTGAATCCCTTTCTATAAAGATGTATTTCAACATCTTCTCAAAGCTGGAAGAACCTCAATTTACAACTTGAGCAAGGACACTTAATTTTTTGCTCACTAACATTCCCAGGAATAGAGTAAGCAAAATTGAGGAATTCCTTTACTCCCTCTCTATATTCTTCACTAATTGTTCTTCTATTTTCAGCAACTTGCCTATCAATCCAACTTCGATCAAAAGGCATCCTTTCTGAATAGAACATCATTAAAATTTGTCAAATTATTATTATTATTATTATTATTATTATTAGTATTATTATTATTATTTCGTAATACATGAGTGATAGACTACTCTACAAATGTCAGACAGACTACTCTACAAATATAGCAATAGTTTATCATAATAATCGAACCTGTTAACCCCAAGGGTGTGTTAAATGGCTGAGGCATTGAAGGAATAAACTCAAATTTGTTGGTTCCAAGTTTACTATTCCTCTCCTCACCATACCACCCCAATGTTTGGACCAACAGAAAGCACTTAATACCAGTCCAAGCATACAAAAATACTTAAGGATTGTATACATTAGATATCCCTTTTAGAAGTTTGCAGTATTGTATTTAAAACCTTTCCACAAGTAACCAAAAGGTAGTATATATTATTACTTACTAAAAGAAACCAAAAGGCAATATATATTACTTACTAAAAAGTAATATTGTATTTAAAACATTTCCATCAAGTAACCAAAAGGTAGTATATATTACTTACTAATTAAAAAGAAACCAAAAGGTGTATATATTACTTAGTAAAAAGCCACTCAATAAGCTTTAAGAACTGGTTGAGCTTAGTTCATCTGGGTAAATCCAGTACCTCCCCACTAATTATTTATAAATGAACTGATTATTACCCATTTGAGTTTCTCGATCGAGACCCACAAACTAAAACAAAAAACAGACCCAACAGGGAAAAACAACTTCTTTTACAAATAACAATCGCTTTTACTCTTGGAGCTAAAATTACCAAAATACATGATAAATAAACCAGGAAATGAAGATGGATTTAGATGTTCTTATCTAACCCAAAAAATTAAACACAATAACATACCCAAAAAAATAAAAATTATAAATGAAGTCTTCGCATCCTCTAAGTTAAAAAAATACCCAAAAACAAAATAAAAATGGACCAAAATAAAGGAACCATATAGATATCAAACCAATTTTACTCCCTGTCATGATTTTCACTTGCCTTACTACCAATCCATGCCTTCATTGAACACACAAAGAAAGAATATTTCTTTATTTTACCTCTGAGGAATAAAGGCAGAACAGAAAACCCCAAACCTTATAGAATATACAAGTGCCTGTACACAAAAACACATACAAATTCACATCCATACATTTGATTAAGAGATAGGGAGAAACAAAGTACCAGATTAGTAGAAACAAGGTATTATTAGCATAGAAGTGGAAAATAACAAAATTTGAGATCAAAACTCGTATTAAAAAAATCAATCAAATGTCTCAAAGGTACCGGTAGTAAGGATTGTTTCTCGCCCAATAGTGACCTAGACAGAGACTTGGCTGGGAAATTTGGGGATTTCAGACAATAGTGACCAATAGTGACCAATGTTGGTGAGACCCGACCCGATCGGTGGAACGTCTGAAATTTAAAGTGAATATATTAAATATTTGATAAACTGTAACGCGATGTTGGGAAAATAATTGTGTTATATACCTGCAACTAATTAGAGTAATATGTAATTTGTTGCTGAAAATAAAACTTCGTTGTAATAGATTGGAGTAAATCTATGCCCGATCTGAGTTTTGATGATAAAAAATTACAAATACAGAAGACGAAAATGAGTTTGGGATGGGGATTGAGAAGCAAAATTGGGAGTTCATGTTGCAATTGAGAAGAAAAGTCACCCATCACCCATGGCAGCTAGGGATTTTCAATTGAAAAGAGAGAAGATACGGAACAGTAGTAAGGAACAGTAGTAAGGAGTAAGCAGTCATCCTTATTTATTTGTTTAAGGCTATTTTAGTCTTATTTTCTCTTTTTGTTTATATAGTTGGAGGGAATTGTTGGAGGAAACTAAAAAGCTGAGACAGACTATATTTGCTCGAATCCGTCTCTAAAATGCGTTTAAAAATCTTTAAAAAATAATCAATTTTTGAGACTTCTATATCCGTCTCTAATTCTGTTTCTAAAATAAGGAGGGAATTGGAGACTAATATTTGGAGGAAAATAAAAGCCTCAAACAGAAACTTCGGTCTCTAATCTATTTCAAACATAAATATTTATTTCTTTTTATTATTATTAATCTGAGACGAGCACGGTTGGTCTCAAATCTGTTTCAAAAACGTGTTTAAATTTTTTTTAAAAATACTTAATTTTTGAGACGGCTAAATCCATCTTTAATTCCGTCTCTAGAATTTGAGACGACGTTGGCGGTTTCAGAATCCAGAATCCGTCTTGATTTTTTACTTCCAAAACATGTCGAGACATAGCAAAATTTCGGTTTCTAAGTCCGTATCAAATTGCTAGAATCAAAGACGGAACTTAGTTTGTCTCTAAAAATCGATTTCAGATGTCCAGTATTCTAGTAGTGTAATAAGGTTAATTGCATATAAAGATAAATATGTAAATTATTATTTGAGTAAACTCATGCATGACCAACCAAAAAAATCCTGTTAACTCAACCAACTTTTTTGGTTGTTCCTTTTATTAGACTAAAATCCAATTTGCACCCCCAAACTTTTTCCTGAAAATCGATTTACACCATAAACTAAATTTTAGATTAAATGCATCCTAAACTTAAGGGTAGACAATTAAAGACACCATTCGCTCGTTTTTCCAGCCAAAACTTCGCCAGAAGCTTAAAGCGTACGAGATAAGAGGGTATTTAGGTAAAATAACACCCTTCTCGCCATTAAAACAGATTTACAGCATGTTGAAGCCCTAAAAATCGAACTTCCACCAAATTGTAGGGCTGTAAGAGGGGAAAACCAAAAAGGTAACTCCATGGATTGATTCTGCTATTGTAAGAAGTCGGTGGTGATGAAATATGCTTGGAAAACCACAATGCAGGGAGAAGGTTCTTTGGTTGCATTGATTGGAAGGGGTATTCTTCTCAAATTTTTTTCTTTAATGGTAAATATGTATTGGAGGGTGTTCTTCACAAATTAACATTGGAAATCGTTTTATAAGAAGAAATAGGTGTTAGGAGTGGATGCAGCTTCTTCGAATAGATAGATCCCCAATTGTGTGACCGTACAAGAGTGGTGATTCCAGGATTAATTGGGAGATTTGAGACAAAGGATAAAGAATTGTGCATAGAGAGGGCAAAAGTTAAAAAACTCAAATTTGGGTTAAAGAGAACCAAGTCAAAAGAGACAATGGCATAACTGATTTGCTCAATGATATTGTTGGCCATTTTTTTGCTCAAATGATTAGGCATGGTTCATTTGCAAAATTTCTTGTGGTGAAGATGTTTGAAGTGGTCTATAGGCATGGGTGATTTGCTAAATATCTTTTACTAAATTTTATATGTGAAATGGCCTCTTTTGATGAATGAATGAAATTTCTTTCTATGTTGTTCTGATTTCTTATGCTTGCAGTCTGTTCTTATGATTGAAACAGTTTATTATCCACATTTGGTAAATATGAAATGTGTTATTGAATCAAACATAAAAATACAACCACGTTTGTGTGCATCCATCCACGCTTTGGTGGGTTGGCTAACTGGTGGTTGTGAACTAGTTTCAGTTTGGCTAACTTGAGCCTCATCATTGGTTGCCTCAGCACCTTCTTCTTGAGTTTCACCAAATTTCTTCTGTTCATGTATTGAAGTTATAACATGATATAAATAAGATAAGTAATTGATACACAAAATATAATATAGTCCATACCTTATGGCAAGTCCTTGTGTGGTATCCCCAATACTTACAAAAATCACACCTTAGTGTCCAGTCCTATTGAGTTTTGTTGTAGCACCTTTAGTTGGGTTTGATGCAGAGGGAATATCATTAGTCTTCTCCTAATCTTTCTAGGTCTTCCAATAGGAGTTGAGATGATAGGTGGTTTGACTAGCTCAAGTCTAATTTCTGGCCAGTCTTCACCAAGTGGCTCAATGAAGTGCTTATAAACCTTCAAATACATTTCTCTAATGTAGCATTTGTGTAAATATTGTAAAGGATTTTCCTGTTGATTAAAAATACATGCCACAACATGAAAGCAAGGTATGCCAGTCAAGTCCCACTTCCTAAACTCACATGTCTTGCTCTTCAAATCAACTACAAGTACATGACCCCCTGAAGTAGGAGTACTCATATTTATCCCCACTCCATTCAGGAATTGCTCCTGATGACCTCTCAATTGCCTTGTTTAATTTCTTCATTGGTATGGGGCATAAGAATGTGTTCCTAACCAACTGTTTCGAGTATCTTTTTTTGAATCCTAACCATACAATATCTTCTAATGATTTCAAGACATGTTATTATAGGTTTATCTCTTGCCTTACCAATCTTGCTATTGAAAACCTCACAATGGTTATTCACAAACATGTCTGGAGTAGTTCTAAAAAAAGCTCTACTCCAATGTAAAGCAGGTCTCTCAGCCACCCAGTCATGTGCCCCTTTGTTTGTATCACACAGTTTCTTCATGGCCCTTTGAACATAAAATTATTACTGGCCTTAGCACAATCCCATAATTGTTACTAGATTTGATTTTGAGAGATTCAATTTTGGGGTTCTTAAGCCCTTGAGATACCTTCTGGGAGTCAACATTCTTTAATATTTCCTTCAGATGAGAGCTCAGTAATAATGCTTGCATTGATGAAATTTATGTGATCATCTTTTCTGAGTTAGAAAAAAATCAAACGTAATGATGAGAATTTTGTTATTTATGATAACAAAGTGGTACTTGCCTCCTTGTATTTGATAAACAAAGATGAAAACCATATAATCAATTTCAAAAATAATAAACCATATAGTAAGAAAGATGATTGTGATGAAGAAGATGGAAAAAAGAGAAAGATTGTTGTTATGGGACAAGACAAAAAGAGTATTAGCTTTTAGAGCAAAAGGATCTTCAATTACTCATGCATGATTGTGATGATTTAGAGAGGAAAAAGGTTGAGTTTTTTTCCTTTTCTTTTGTTTTTATGAGTTGAGTAGTTGTCCAAAGTTTGGACAGACCGCTGCATGCAGTTTTTTGTCCTAGACAATTCACCGGCTACTATTAAAATAAATAAATAAAAACATGTAAGCATCATGCCTGTATACTAGCTAGTACTACGGAAGAAAAATTAATGTGTATTATATATAAGAAAAATAGAATGTGTAGCTTGCCATCGCCAAAGAATCAACTGAAATTTATGCTTTTTCTTATCCAATATGAAAATCTTTCTAGAATCTTTAGCTTTAAAGTTGCCCATTCTTCTCTTTCTCGGATCTTGTCGTTGGCTTCCCTACTTTGTTCATTATAACTTTAAAATCAAATTAAAGCTTTTAATTGGCTTGCAACTATGATGCATAAAGAATTACACTCAAGACTTTGAATTGATAAAATACATAAGATTTTATATATCAATGCATGCATGTTTTGGTTTGCTAATTGGGTTTTCGTTACCCGTGCTTGCAGTGTAATAATAGATTTTTCTCTGTTCAATGTGGTGAGATTATTGATTTAACTACTTGCTACATTGTAACTAAATGGTGGAACCACTATATGTTCTGAATCACTTTAGGGATTTTTAGTTCAGGGCTTGCCAAATCTGGCACTTGCTCAGGGATGTTCTTCAGTACACCTTTGCTTGATTTTTTCCAATTTGGCCCCAAGTAGGTATGACAATCTTTCAATATCATATATATTTACGTTATATAATTTGGTATTTTGATTTAATACTGAGTTGAGTTGAACTGATAATTTACTGCGTTTGGTTTATGTTAGGATGTGTTTATTTAGGCCCGATGGATATGGTGGGTCATGGTCCACGTGGAGATATGTTCCCATATAGGAGTCTGTTTGGATAATGGGAGTATTAAGGAATTCTAATTATATTTAATTTCAACTCCTAAGGAAAGTGTCAGGATATAATTCGACTTTCTTCCTTTAAGGAGATGGTGTGATCACTATAAATATAAGGTTAAACCCTAATTCACAGGTAATCATCTTTTTCAGCACTAAAACATTAAGCCTCCATTGTTAATACCTTGAACAACCTGTACTTATTCTCACAACGGAGCTATCCCTCGGCGGCAAAAGTCGTCAGCTCTTTGAGTGTGGTTTCGTTTCTGTGCAGGATTGGATGCGCAGTTTGGTGATTGGGTACGTGGACAAATCTTGGCGTTAACATTAGCGTTAGAAGGAAGGCTTCTAGTGCTTGATAATTTTCAATCACACAGAATTTATTGATCAGAAATAATGATATCAAGTAAGGTAAAGACAGTGTCGGCGTATGGTAATTCTACGACTGGTCATTCTCAACTCAGAGGCTCGGTCAAAGATAGGTTGAGACCGTGAAGGAGCATCTTAGACAGGTTGGATCCCCAAAGTCATTCAGTAGGCTCAACCGATCCACGGACGGCTATCGTAAGGAGACAATTGTTTTCAACCACCCAAAAGACGCCAGATTCTGACAGCCGTGCCGATGACCAGAATTCCAGGCCGGGTTGGGGTCGTGACGAAAGAGAAACAATACTGGCCAAAAGGATGCAACGACGAAAAGACACTGTAGAAGTCATACGCCTTCAGCAGATAGAGTTGGATAAACAGGTGACGTCACTGTTAGACGGAGACGAAGTTTCTTCCAGTCGTCATCAGCGTCGGGAATATTCTCCAGGGGACCAATCCAGGACCTACCGTTCGAACGATTCTCGGCGTGAAAGGAGCAGGCTCAGGAGTCACTCTCGGAAGGTGGTCAGGCGTCGAAGCCGATCGTAGGAGGCAAGCAGTGAAACCAGGGGGAGATCCGAATGGAGAAGGTGGAGGGTCTCTCCGGTTCATGACGGGGATAGGTATGATTCGTCCCCACGAAGTGATATTCCTGCGGCATTTACCCGGAAGGTCGGGGATAGGTGTGATTCGTCCCCACAAATGGATATTCCCGCGGTACTCGCCCGGAAGGTTGGGGATAAACGTGATTTGTCCCCACGAATTCAAATTCCTGAGGCATTCCCCCGAAAGGACGGGGATCGGCTAAAATCATTCCTTCAAACAGGAGATCCCGAGGCTTTAGCCCGGAGGGTTGTGGAACTGGAGAGTGTGCTCGCAACAGTCAAACAGGGGAAGGAGGCATTATTGATTTCAACCTCGCCATTCTCCCCAAAAATCGATCGGGTTCGGACTGATCCCAACAAGAAAGTGCCGCACATGGAAAATTACAATGGCATAGAAGATCCGTTTGATCACAGTCAGGCCTATGACCGACTGATGAGTTATTATGATTACTCCGATGCTGCCAAGTGCTAGATGTTTATTACGAATTTGAGGAAGGAGGTTCAGCAGTGGATGACATCTTTGACCCCGAACTCTATTTCTTCATGGAAGGAGCTTTGTGATCGGTTTCACGGTCGTTTCGGAAGTAATAAGAGGAGGGTAAAGCCAACGACTTCATTAATGCAAATTTGGCAGTACTCGAATGAGACTTTGGGCGAATACGTGAAATGGTTTAGAGAGGCGGTCGAAGCCATGACAGATCTGAATGGTACTCAGGCCCTCAGATACTTCACCGCGGGATTGGATGTAGTAAAATCAAAGAAGCTGGTGAAGGATATAATGTTTGATGCCTCAAAGGATTTGGCTGAAGCCTATGATAGGGGATAAAAGTTAATTGCGATCGAGGTCATGAGCAGTCTAAAGCCCAACTCGACAGAAAAATCGAGAGATCGGGATCAGAACAATTACTCCAAGCAGATAACAATAACAAAACAGACGACCTGCCGAAGAAGAATTTTAATGGGGATTCAGGAGGAGGAGGACCCCCTTTACCAAACAGAAAAATTAACAAGGTATTCACCCGTCTCAATATGGATCGGGCTACGATATTAGATCACATGAGGGACAAGTCGTATTTCGAACCATGCCCGAACAGTACTCATCGAGATCGGGGAAATAGAATAAATATTGTGACTATCATCAGGCTACTGGGTATTCCACTGAGGATTGCAAAAATTTGAAATTATTAATTAAGAAGAATGTGCAGAACGGGGAGTTAGTTTAGTTCGTTGCGGGTCGAGGGGCTTCGGGAAGAACGACGACCAATAGCAACACTCAACAGAACCCAAAGCCTCAAACCGAACTGGTCCCGAGGGTTCGAGGTGTGGTAGATGTAATAACAGGCGGTTCGGTTGGGAAGGTCCTTGGAAAGAAAAGGCGGGGCGTGTTGGATTCAATCATGACAGTGTCTGAACAGCTTGCAAGAAGGGAGCGGCCTTATCCCAGTACTGTGATATCATTCACCGATAAGGATTATCCATCAGAATCGATCGAGCCACATGAGGGAGCTTTGACTATCAGTACCCAAGTCGAATCCATGGATATGAGGCGGATCATGATTGACAATTGCTCCTCTATCGACATATTGTATGCCCACGCTTACCAGAGGTTAGATCTGGAAGGAAGGAAGATAGAGGTCGGGCAAGAACCTCCGCTGTATGGGTTCGATAACGATCCGGTTCGGGTAGTAGGAACCATCGAATTTCCAGTCATTTTTGGAACTCCCTAACAAGTGGAGGTCAACGTCAGGTTCTTTGTTGTGCATATGGATTCTACTTACAATGTTATTTTAGGACGATCGACGTTGATGGCGCTGCAAGCGGTGAGCTCCATTTTACACTTTAAGGTAAAGTTCCCTACGCTAAACGGAGTTGGCGAAGTCAAGGGTGATTTGGATATGGCTCGAAAGTGCTATAGGAACTCGTTGATATCTTCGATTGTTGGGGGGTGTAAATAGAAGCAGACAATGGCGATTGAGGTTGAACCCTTTACCGAAGGAAGCACATAACCACTCGTCTTACCAGCCGAAGAAACCGAAGACATTAAGTTGATCCCGGGGAAGAAAGATAAGACAATAAAGATTGGTTCGGGTCTATAGGAGCCCTTCAGAACGGGCTTGATTGAGCTGTTTCAGGGGTACGTGGATATTTTTACAGAGAGCCCAGTGATATGCCGAGAATTGACAAGAAAGTTGTTGTACAAAAACTGAATGTAGATCCTACTAAGAAGCCAATGAGACAGAAGAGGAGGATTTTTGCCCCTGAACGGCAAAAGATTATTGATGATGAGGTCGCCAAGCTGTTAGCTGTGACAAACGAGAATTTTGTAACTTAATTTGAATATTTATTGATTGAATAAATATTTTTCGATGATTTGATTGTTGAATTAATTGATTAATTGATGAAATTGTAGTAGATTAATTTAATTATATGTGTTACATTAATTAAATTAATGTAAAGAATTTTTATATTTAAAGTATGTGTTTAATTGAATTTATTTGATTAAATACATTATTTAAATAAGTATAATGTAATTTCTAATTAATTTAATATTAATTAGAGATTTAATATTTTGTCATTTTTTTAATAAATGAGAATTTTATTTATATGACTATGTGATTTAATGTAGAATTATTCTATTTTATTTATTTAATTTTAGTAAGATTATTTAGTTGATTAAAGTGTGACATGAAACTATATAATAAGCTATTTATTAAAATAAACTAGAAGGAAGAATAGAGGACTAGCCAAACATGACCTTAGTGGGAGTTGGGGTCAGTTAACCCATGGTGGAATTAACCGACACCCACTCATCAGACTAAGTTAACGTGATTTTATTATTCTCAGCATTTCCTTATTTTGCTAACTTGAATTAGAGAGATCACAAGGAGAAAAAGGAAGAGAATTGAGAGGGAATTAGTTCAATTATTGCATAAGCTAAACCATTATCCAAGGTAATTCTTCCAACTAAGTTTAATTTATGTTTTAAATTCTTCCATGAAAGTAGTCCGTAAGTTTTTCTGATAAGGGAGTTTCATGTGTAATTGATTATAAATTGTTTGTAATTATTTAAATGCATGTATAATTGTTGTATGATGTTTATAAATTGTTTAATTGGATTAATTTATGAGATTACGCTTTTAATTGGAAGTTTTGAAAGTTACAGAGTAGTACAGTGTACGAACATGGTTTGAATGTATAAAATTAATACTTGTTTTGCATGTTAATGGGTTAAATTGATAACTTATTTTGTTTATGCGTGTATAAATGAAGAAAACAAGATTTAAACGGTTTAATTTGGTGTTTTAACGAACCTGTTATGTGTAATTTTATTGATTTCGTAGAAGCTTTGATAAAATGATAAAATTCCCAATTTTGATTCTTAGATTCATAGTTTATGTGATTTAAGTTGTTAGAATCATGCTAGTAGGCTTGGGTAATGACTACATATGAATTATAGTGTCTAGGTATGTTTGATTTGACATAAGAATAACAAAATTGGAAATTTTTGGCCTGTTTCTGCGTTCTTCGCGAACTGCAGAAACTGGAATTCGTGATTCTCGCCCCGACAAGAATTTTGTGAAGGAATTCCTTGCCCCGGCGAGAATTTTGTGAAGGAATTCCTCGCCCCGGTGAAGAATTGAAAAAAAAAGAGTAAAAAGACGAGAGTAAAAATTTTCTTCTTTCTTTGAGATCATGTTATGATATCGTAGACATACCTAAAGCTTAGGCTAAGGTATAAAATGAATGTTAAGGTACTGTGATGGGTGGTAAGCGTAAACCCATTGATTGTTCGGTGTCAACTGAGTTATTAAAATGAAATTGGATGAGAATGAGTTCTGAAGTGTTTATAATACTGTAGCTAATTATTGTTACTGCTTTATAAACCAAATGTATAGGTTGATTTAAAGAACGTGAGTCTTAAATTTATAGTCTACGCATGAGGCAAGTATCTTATCCTTACTTTTACGTTTACGCAAGTTTCTATCTTGATCTATTATTTCGTTAAAAGCAAGCTACCTAATACTACCTTGATTTCAATTACGCAAGTTCCTAAATTTCATTATCTTAGAATGCAAGCTTCATAATGTTATTACTTACTTGAGCAAGTTATTATTCCTATTCCATTTAATTTCATGGATTCAATGAGACGTTTTAATTTCCTCTTTGTAATGCTTCAGTTATATAGAACTCATTCAATTGTGCCTTTTGTGAGATTTAGTTTTGATTCTCGAATTACACCTTTTGAACCTTGATTGACTAGCGAACCCTTATTGATTCGACTAGTCTATAGTTGATGAGCGTTCTAAATTCTAGAAACGTTATTGAAGTAAATCCAAACCAAACTTCCTTTGGTGCGGACTCCGATGTCAAACTGAGATGAACAACTCTTATACAGGGGATTTTATTTACGCGTTAGCGTTAAGATGTTGTGCACATACATGGTACAAAGGGTTGATCCCCCTGAGTACGAGAAGCAAGGTCCATATAGTCTTACGACTGTTAAAGGTTTAAAGTAGAAATACTTGATAACCTGGGACATAGTTCGTGGTTTTAAGACCCTCAGACGTTCTTTTGAATCTTGTCTTATATTCTTGAACTCAAAAGTTGAATCTTCGATTATTCAATATCCGTTAATTATTTCGCATGTTATTATTACTGTTGTTGTTATACTTGCTGGGCAATCATTGCTCACCCTTGCACAATAACATTGCAGCTAAAGTTGAAAGAACTGATGAGTCGTCCACTAGTAAGGGCAAAGGAAAAGCAAACAAGTGATGAAGACTTATTGTATTTGCTTAATTGATGTTTATGTAATAGACTTAATTTATGTTTTCCGCATTGATGTTATGTTAAGGTTAGATGACCTGGGATTTATTTATTAATGATGTTGTAACCCTTTATTGGGAGATTTCTATTTTAATTAAGAGTTTTCATTTTTATTAAATGGGTAGTTAGATGTGATGTGATGTTTTTGGATTGTGAACACCAAATCCTGAGGCAACGAAGTACCCGGATTTGGGAATGTCACAGGTTGGTATCAGAGCTGTAGGTTATGAACCTTAGGTGGGGAAACCTTAGGGTAGTAGCCTTTTAAGAGTCAGAAAATATAGTGGTGATAAACTCTCATCGAGTTCTAAGGAATGAATTAAGGAAATTCATTAAAGATAATAAAATACTTTATGTGCTATGTGCTTATGTGTTAACAACCTATGTTGCGACTAGTACCGAGTATTAATTAAAATTTAAAGTTTGTTGTCAGGATGTTGGATGTTGGAGGATTCAGTCAGCCTAGGGATGTTGAGCCCCGAGTGGCTGGAGAGTAGGAGCCCCGTGATATCCATGTTATCCGGGAGCAGTTGATACACAGATAGCCATCTACTTTGGTCACGGTTGAGGGTCAGGAATATGAGCCTGAGTCTGATCCAGAGGAGGATCCTGAGGAGGTAGAGGCTGAGGAGGATGATGAGGATTCCGAGGAGGTACCCCTTACCTCTGTTGATGTTGAGATGTATGATGCCTTGTATGATCGTACCATAGAGTTGCAGGACAAAGTCAGAGATTGGGAGAGACTGGCAAATATACGCCAGACTTTTATAGAACAGAAGGATGAGACGATTGAGGATCTTGAGATACGTCTTGGAGACGTAGAATGGAAGTTAGTTCAGGCAGAGAGTCAAAAAGAAGACTTGCTGGCTGAGAATGAAAAGATGAAACTTGAGATTCAGAAATTGAAGGATGACCTGAGTGAGGAGTTAGCAGAACGTGCGAGAGCAGAGGATGCTTGGATGAATAATGCTTGACGTGCAGAAATTTCCGAAGAAGGTGAACGGGCAAAAAAGGCTAAGATTGAGGAGACAGACTATACTTTCCAGACAGCGATTGATAGGGCTCAGGATCGAGTTCTCCATTATCCAGTTCAGCTCGAGGACTTGCCATGGTACATGTTGGATCGCAGGACGATGTGCCGTATCATGGAGGAAAAACGTAGACAGGCAGTTCGACGCCTTAGTAGGCCATGATAGGAGAAGTTTTTGAATTATGTGTAAATATTTATGGTAGTTAATGATGTGAATTCCAACGTGATTATACACAATGGAATATGACTATTTAATCCTAAAGATTGTTTGATCTTGGGATAGTTGATGCAAATAGCAGTGATGCTATCTTTCTATGTATAAGACTTTTGAATGAATGAAATATCAGTTTTATTTGAAGAAGTTATATGTTAAATTAACATGAATTGTTTGAGTTAGATGTTGAACACTTGAGAAAATTGAGTGTTAATCTAATAAGCGCATATTCTTGAATAGAAAATGCCGCTGAGACGCCAACCACGTCAACAAGCTCAGGAGAGCTCTACTAACAACAACAACGCCAATGCTAAGCCTATTCAGCAGTTGGTGGACCTTTTGGCTGGAGCACTTGTGAATCAGCCGCAAGCTTCACTAGTGATGTCATTTAAAGATTTCAAAGCGGTAGGGCCGCCAGAATTTAGGGGTTCCCTGAACCCGATCGAAGCCCAAACCTGGGTGATGGAAATGGAGAAAGTATTTGACGTTGCGAGGGTTAGTGAGGACCAAAAGACTGCCTTCGCAACGTTTATGCTTAAGTCAGAGGCTAATTATTGGTGGCAAGCGAATAAGGTTCGAGGAGGTCAGGGTGTGATCGCGTGGGAGAGATTTAAGGAGATGTTCTTTGAGATGTACTTTCCGACAAGCTCGCGTAACCAAATGGAGATTCAATTTCTAGAGTTAAAACAGGGTACCATGATTGTACCGGAGTACGCGGCGAAGTTTAATGAGTTGGCTAGGTTCGCAACTTACCAAGTGAACACCGATGAGAGGAAGGCGAGAAGGTTTGAACAAGGGTTAAAGCCGTGGTTATATAGCAAGGTGTCAATGTTCCAATTGAACACTTTTGCTGAAGTATTGGAAAAAGCGATCATCGCAGAAGGTGGGAGTGATGCTCTAACCAAGTATAATCAGAAGCAGAAGAAGAAAGGTGAAAATGAAAATAATAAGGCAAGTGGTAGTAGCGGTGGTGGTCATAACCAGAAGAGGAAGTGGAATGATAATGGATCTGCTGGAAATCAACAGGGAGGTCAGAAGAAGAAGGTAGAAGTGTGTGTTACGTGTGGGAAGAATCACATAGGGATTTGCCTGAAGGGGAAGAGGGTGTGCTACAATTGCAACCAGGAGGGCCATATAGCACCGAATTGTCCGAATCTGAAGAAGGGCGCTTGTTTCACATGTGGATCGAAGGATCATCTGGCTAGGGATTGCCCCAAGAAAGCAGCAGGAGGAGCAAGAACAGGAGGCAACAAGGGGAACAGTGGTGGTAATACATTAACTATAACCGGATCAGCACCAACAAACCGACCTACGGCAAGGACTTTCAACATGACCGTGCAAGATGCCGTGCAGTCTCGCGATGTGGTGTCAGGTATCATTCCGATCAATAATATAGATGTTTATGTATTGTTTGATTAGGGTGCTACTTGTTCATTTATATCCGATGACTTTGCTAAGAACTTAGAATTACCTAAGGAGGAATTAGATTACCCTTTGAACATAGAAATTGCGAATAGGGAAGTAATTCCTGTTAGGTACGTACACAAGAACTGTAGACTAAACATTAAGGGAAACGTGATGACAGTAGATCTGATCCCAATCAAACTTGGGGAATTTGACGTTATTTTGGGTATGGATTGGTTATTCAATTATGGAGCGATAATTAATTGCCAAAAGAAACGTATTAACCTTATGACTCTGTCAAAGGTAGTATTTTATGGCAGCAAATCGCCTAGACAAGCGAGTTGTCTGACGATGATGCAGGCCAGGAAGTTGTTAAGACAACGCTGTGTGGGATACTTAGCCTACATAGTTGATACTCGAAAGGAGAGTCCGAAATTAGAAGAGATACCTGTTATAAAGGACTTTGTAGACGTCTTTTTGGACGATTTGCCAGGACTTCCGCCAGACAGGGAAGTTGAGTTTGCAATCAATTTGGCCCCAAGAACTGCCCCGATATCGAAAGCTCCGTACCGTATGGCCCCAGTAGAGATGAAAGAATTGATGGTGCAGCTACAAGAACTTTTAGATAAGAAATATATTTAGTCGAGCGTATCGCCGTGGGGAGTGCCGATATTGTTTGTTAAAAAGAAAGACGGATCGATGCGACTTTGCATTGATTATAGAGAGTTGAACAAAGTCACGATTAAGAATAAATACTCGTTGCTAAGAATCGACGACTTGTTTGATCAGTTGAAAGGAGATAGATATTTCTCGAAGATAGACTTAAGGAGTGGGTATCATCAGTTGAAGGTAAGGAAGGAAGATGTACCGAAGACAGCATTCAGGACTCGTTATGGTCATTACGAGTTTCTGGTGATGTCATTTGGTCTAACGAATGCTCCTGCAGCGTTCATGGACTTAATGAACAGGGTGTTTAAGCCGTTTTTAGAAAAGTGTGTAGTAGTATTCATTGACGATATTCTAATTTATTTCAAAACCAAGGAAGAGCATGCAGAGCATTTGAAGTTGACATTGGAAGCATTAAGAAGAGAGAAGTTGAACGCTAAATTTTTAAAGTGTGAATTCTGGATAGAACAAGTGCAATTTCTTGGACATGTGATTGACAAGGATGGGATTTCGGTGGATCCGTCAAAGGTTGAAGCAGTGCTTAACTGGGATCAGCCGAAAACGCCATCGAAAGTAAGGAGTTTCCTTAGATTAGCAGGTTACTACAGGAGATTCATTCAGAATTTTTCCAAAATCGCGACTCCGTTAACGAATTTGACTAGAAAGACGGTGAAGTTCGTTTGGACGGAGAAGTGTGAGGAAAGTTTTTAAGAATTAAAGAAGAGGTTGAGTACGGCGCCTGTGTTGTCTCTACCGGATAACACAGGAAATTTTGTGGTGTACAGTGACGCGTTGCATAAAGGACAAGGCTGTGTGCTTATGCAGAACGGTAAGGTCATTGCGTATGCGTCACGACAATTAAAGGACTATGAAAAGGGGTATCCTACCCATGATTTGGGGTTGGCCGCAGTGGTGTTTGCTTTAAAGATATGGAGGTACTATCTTTACGAGGAGAAGTGTGAAATATATACAGACCACAAGAGTCTAAAATATATTTTTACACAAAAGGATCTGAACATGTGACAGAGGAGATGGTTGGAATTGATAAAGGATTACGACTGCGAAATTTTATACCATCTGGGTAAAGCGAATGTTGTGGCTGACGCCTTAAGCGAAAAGGGACGGGAGAAACTATTCATGTTAACCGCTCAGGAGGAGCTAATCACAACAATGGCGAAATTGAAATTGGAGGTGAAATATCCGGAGGAGTGTGACGAAAAATTATTTCAATTGAGAATCGGTTCAACTTTGGTGGATAAGGTTAAGGAAGCACAAATGCAGGATGAAGAATGTGAGAAAATCAGGAAAAGAATATCTGGAAGGGATGAAGTGAAATTTAAAGTGGATAATGAAGGAGTATTGAGATTCGAGGGAAGAATTTGGGTTCCGCCAGTACAAGAGGTTAAGGAGAAAATTTTGAGCGAGGCTCATAATTTAAGATATTCGATTCATCCGGGTAGTACGAAGATGTACCAAGATCTTCGACAGCATTTTTGGTGGCCGAATATGAAGAGAGACGTCGCCGATTGTGTAGCCAAGTGTTTGACATGTCAGAAAGTTAAAGCCGAACATCAGAGACCAAGTGGGCTATTACAACCGTTAGAAATCCCAGAATAGAAATAGGAGCACATCACCATGGATTTCGTAGTAGGTCTTCCGATGACTCAGAAAGGTTTCGACGTAGTATGGGTTATCACGGATCGACTGACGAAATCAGCACATTTTCTACCGATCAAGATCAGTTGGCGAAGTTGTATGTCAAGGAGATTGTTTCGAGGCACGGTGTTCCAATATCTATTGTTTCAGATAGGGATCCGCGCTTCACATCGAACTTTTGGAAACGACTACATGAATGCTTAGGAACGCAGTTACGTATGAGTACGACATATCATCCACAGACCGACGAACAGAGCGAAAGAACGATTCAGACATTGAAAGATATGTTACGAGCTTGCATTATGGACTTCAAAGGAAATTGGGATGATCATCTACCATTGGTGGAATTTGCTTACAACAACAGTTACCACCAAGTATTGGCATGCCGCCTTACGAAGCATTGTACGGTAGAAAGTGTAGAACTCCATTATGTTGGGATGAAGTTGGCGAACGGCAATTGCTAGGACCAGAACTGGTACAACAGACCGCAGAAATCGTCAAAGTGATCAGATCAAGATTGATAGTAGCTCAGGATAGACAGAAGAAATATGTCGATCAACATCTTAAGGATCGAGAATTTGAGTCTGGTAGTTATGTTTTCTTGAAAGTATCTCCTTGGAAAGGGAAGATTCGTTTTGGTAAGAAGGAAAAACTGAGCCCAAGGTTCATTGGACCCTTTGAAGTGTTAAGACGAGTTGGTGAGGTCGCATATGAGGTAGCTTTACCCCCAGCGCTGGAACACATCCACAATATCTTTCATGTCTCGGTGTTACGACCATACAAGCCCGACTACAAGCATGTCATAGAGTATGAACCCCTGCAAGTTGAGAAAGATTTATCTTACGAAGAAGAACATGTTCAGATAGTTGACAGGAAGGAGCAAGTGCTAAGAAATAAAATTATACCTTCTGTTAAGGTGATCTGAAGGAACCACAACGCTGAAGAAGCTACGTGGGAACTCGAAGATCAAATGATGAGAAATTATTCTCTGTTATTTGCTTAGTCTTTGTATAGCGATTCTGAGGACAGAATCTTTGTAAGGGGGGAGAATGTAACGGGACGAGTTAATTGAGTAGTGATTCTGGGACAGAATCCTTTTAAGGAGGGAAAGATGTGACAAACGAGAATTTTGTAACTTAATTGAATATTTATTGATTGAATAAATATTTTTCGATGATTTGATTGTTGAATTAATTGATTAATTGATGAAATTGTGGTAGATTAATTTAATTATATGTGTTACATTAATTAAATTAATGTAGAGAATTTTTATATGTAAAGTATGTGTTTAATTGAATTTATTTGATTAAATACATTATTTAAATAAGTATAATGTAATTTCTAATTAATTTAATATTAATTAGAGATTTAATATTTTGTCATTTTTTTAATAAATGAGAATTTTATTTATATGACTATGTGATTTAATGTAGAATTATTCTATTTTATTTATTTAATTTTAGTAAGATTATTTAGTTGATTAAAGTGTGACATGAAACTATATAATAAGCTATTTATTAAAATAAACTAGAAGGAAGAATAGAGGACTAGCCAAACATGACCTTAGTGGGAGTTGGGGTCAGTTAACCCATGGTGGAATTAACTGACACCCACTCATCAGACTAAGTTAACGTGATTTTATTATTCTCAGCATTTTCTTATTCTGCTAACTTGAATTAGAGAGATCACAGAGAGAAAAAGGAAGAGAATTGAGAGGGAATTAGTTCAATTATTGCATAAGCTAAACCATTATCCAAGGTAATTCTTCCAACTAAGTTTAATTTATGTTTTAAATTCTTCCATGAAAGTAGTCTGTAAGTTTTTCTAATAAGGGAGTTTCATGTGTAATTGATTATAAATTGTTTGTAATTGTTTAAATGCATGTATAATTGTTGTATGATGTTTATAAATTGTTTAATTGGATTAATTTATGAGATTACGCTTTTAATTGGAAGTTTTGAAAGTTACAGAGTAGTACAGTGTACGAACATGGTTTGAATGTATAAAATTAATACTTGTTTTGCATGTTAATGGGTTAAATTGATAACTTATTTTGTTTATGCGTGTATAAATGAAGAAAACAAGATTTAAACGGTTCAATTTGGTGTTTTAACGAACCTGTTATGTGTAATTTTATTGATTTCGTAGAAGCTTTGATAAAATGATAAAAATTCCAATTTTGATTCTTAGATTCATAGTTTATGTGATTTAAGTCGTTAGAATCATACTAGAAGGCATGGGTAACGATTACATATGAATTATAGTGTCTGGGTATGTTTGATTTGACATAAGAATAACAAAATTGGAAATTTTTGGCCTGTTTCTGCGTTCTTCGCGAACTGCAGAAACTGGAATTCGTGATTCTCGACCCGGCGAGAATTTTGTGAAGGAATTTCTTGCCCCGGAGAGAATTTTGTGAAGGAATTCCTCGCCCCGGCGAGAATTTTGTGAAAGAATTCCTCGCCCCGGCGAAGAATTGAAAAAAAAAAGAGTAAAAAGACGAGAGTAAATTTTTTTTTCTTTCTTTGAGATCATGTTATGATATCGCAGACATACCTAAAGCTTAGGCTAAGGTATAAAATGAATGTTAAGGTACTGTGATGGGTGGTAAGCATAAACCCATTGATTGTTCGGTGTCAACTGAGTTATTAAAATGAAATTGGATGAGAATGAGTTCTGAAGTGTTTATAATACTGTAGCTAATTATTGTTACTGCTTTATAAACCGAATGTATAGGTTGATTTAAAGAACGTGAGTCTTAAATTTATAGTCTACGCACGAGGCAAGTATCTTATCCTTAATTTTACGTTTACGCAAGTTTCTATCTTGATCTATTATTTCGTTGAAAGTAAGCTACCTAATACTACCTTGATTTCAATTACGCAAGTTCCTAAATTTCATTATCTTAGAATGCAAGCTTCATAATGCTATTACTTACTTGAGCAAGTTATTATTCCTATTCCATTCAATTTCATAGATTCAATGAGACGTTTTAATTTCATCTTTGTAATGCTTCAGTTATATAGAACTCATTCAATTGTGCCTTTTGTGAGATTTAGTTTTGATTCTCGAATTACACCTTTTGAACCTTGATTGACTAGCGAATCCTTATTGATTCGACTAGTCCATAGTTGATGAGCGTTCTAAATTCTAGAAACGTTATTGAAGTAAATCCAAACCAAACTTCCTTTGGTGCGGACTCCGATGTCAAACTGAGATGAACAACCCTTATACAGGGGATTTTATTTACGCGTTAGCGTTAAGATGTTGTGCACATACATGGTACAAAGGGCTGATCCCCCTGAGTACGAGAAGCAAGGTCCATATAGTCTTACGACTGTTAAAGGTTTAAAGTAGAAATACTTGATAACCTGGGACATAGTTCGTGGTCTTAAGACCCTCAGATGTTCTTTTGAATCTTGTCTTATATTCTTGAACTCAAAAGCTGAATCTTCGATTATTCAATATCCGTTAATTATTTTGCATGTTATTATTACTGTTGTTGTTATACTTGCTGGGCAATCATTGCTCACCCTTGCATAATAACATTGCAGCTAAAGTTGAAAGAACTGATGAGCCGTCCACTAGTAAGGGCAAAGGAAAAGCAAATAAGTGATGAAGACTTGTTGTATTTGCTTAATTGATGTTTATGTAATAGACTTAATTTATGTTTTTCGCTTTGATGTTATGTTAAGGTTAGATGACCTGGAATTTATTTATTAATGATGTTGTAACCCTTTATTGGGAGATTTCTATTTTAATTAAGAGTTTTCATTTTTATTAAATGGTTAGTTAGATGTGATGTGATGTTTTTGGATTGTGAACACCAAATCCCGAGGCAACGAAGTACGCGAATTTAGGGGTGTCACATTAGCGGTCGATTTTATATATGAGATCGACCACCCCGAGTGTTTGGCAAATGTGATATTAGTTCGAAAGCAAAACGGGAAGTGGAGGATCTGCATCGACTACACTAATCTGAACAAGGCGTGTCCGAAGGACTTCTACCCACTCTCACACATTGACTAGTTGATCGATGCCATATCCTGAAGATGGCGTTTATAAAACATCGGGCGATCTATGCTTACAAGAAGATGACCTTCGGACTGCTAAACATCGGGCGATCTATGCTTACAAGAAGATGACCTTCAGACTGCTGAACATCAGGCGATCTATGCTTATAAGAAGATGACCCTTGACAACATCTGGATGATTTGGAGGATTATTTTCAAACGGTTAGAGACTACAACATTCGGCTGAACCCGACGAAGTGCACATTTGGCCTCGGTTCGGGCAAATTCCTAGGGTATTTGGTCAGCAAAAGAGGGATTGAAGCAAATCAGTAGAGCGGTGTTTGTCGTTTTTTGATACTTTGAAGGGGCTGAAGAATGAGAAGACTTTTCAGTGGACTTCGGAGTGCGAGGATGCCTTTCAAGGAATAAAGAAATATTTATCTTCAGCGCCTCTACTGATAAAGTCGATCCCTTCAGAACCTCTGTATTTATATTTGGCAGCAAGCTTGATGGCGGTCGTAACAGTACTGGTTCGGGAAACGGGAGGAAAACAGTTCTCCGTTTACTATGTAAATCACGCTCTTTGGGATGCTGAAACGAGGTATCCGAACTTGGAGAAATTTGTTTATGCCTTGGTTATAGCCAGGCAGAAGCTTCGGCACTATTTTCAGGGAAGATTAATAGTCGTGTATACGGATCAGCCTCTGAAGAAGATATTGAATAAGCTTGAAATTTCGGGTCGGCTTGCAGCATAGGCTATGGAGTTAACTCAGTTTTTGTTGGAGTACCATCCTCGGACAACTATTAAAGGCCAGGCCCTGGCCGACTTTGTGGTGGAATGTTCTTTCTCTGAGCCTGACTCCATCGATCAGGCGGAAGCAATGGTTGGGTCGATCTCGGAGCCTCGACAGGTTTAGACTTCTTGGACACTATATGTAGATGGGTTTTCAACTTCAGATACCAGCGGTGCGGGGGTGATTCTGATAAGTCCAGAGGGATTCAGGGTTCAGCAGGCCATTCGGTTCGGATTTAGGGCAATCAACAACGAAGATGAGTATGAAGCCATTCTGGCTGGGCTACGGTTGGCAAAGAGTTTAGAGGTGCAGAGGTTAGTTATTTTCAGCGATTCTCAACTAGTTGTCAAGCAGATATCAGGAGAGTATGAGGCCCGGGGGGCAAGGATGTCCAAGTATCTAGCCGAAGTCAAAGATCGGTTGCAGTACTTCAGTTCGTTCACTTTTTAAGGGGTCGATCGGTCCGATAATACCATTGTCGATGCATTGTCCGAGTTAGCTGCCTCGGATACAGGTACTTTCAGTGGATCAGTGTATTTAGAGGTTTTGGAGTGTCCAAGCATTAATTCAAGGGTCAGAGGTATTGGTGGTGGAACGCTCGGATTGTTGGATGACACCATACATAAGTCACCATACATAAGTTACCATACATAAGATACTGGCAAAGAAGATAAAGTACAGGAGCTCAAATTTTATATTAATCAATGGTGATTTGTATAGGCATGCATATTTTTCACCCTTGCTGAAGTGTTTGGTTTCATCCGAAGCGGAGTACGTACTTCGGGAAGTTCACGAGGGAATTTGTGGAGATCACATAGGGCAAAGGTTTTGGCATACAAGGTGCTTTAATAGGGTTACTACTGGCCTACCATTTTTAAGGAAGCTAAGGAGTATGTTCAGAAATGTCCTAAATGTCAGTTGAATAGTCCAATTCCTCATCAGTCACCCGAAGAATTATTCTCGGTCTTGTCTCCGATCCCATTTGCAGTATGGGGGATTGATATTTTGGGTCCATTGCCGAAGGCGAAAAGACAGGTCAACTTTGTGGTGGTGGCTATTGATTATATGACTAAGTGGGTAGAGGCCAAGCTACTTCGGACGATCACAGAACAAGAATGTCTTAAGTTTCTTAAAGAGTTTGTGGCCTTTCGCTTTGGTATTCCTATGGTTGTTGTGTCAGACAACAGTGGGTAATTTGTGCGATAGAAGTTCGTGGAATTCTTAAAGGATTTGGGCATCCAGCATCGGAAGACTTCGGTTGCTCATCCTTAATCTAATGGACAAGTGGAAGTCACCAACCGGACTCTTCTCAATGACATTAAAAGGAGGCTGGATGAAGCCAAAGGAAGATGGCCCGAAGAGTTGCTTAGTGTTTTGTGAGTATATCGGACTACTCCTCGGACCATGACAGGCGACTCGCCGTTTAGATTAGCTTACGGGACCGATGCTCTTGTTATAGTTGAGGTCGGGTCTCCTTCCCTAAGGGTCAGTCAGTATAAGGAGCTTTATAATGATGAAGTCCTTCGCCTTAATCTTGACTTGTTAGAGGAGGTTCGAGAGTAGGCCTTGGTAAGGTTTGTAGTCTATCAAAGGAGAACGGCCAGACATTATAATAAAGGCGTAAGGTTGAGGAGATTTAAAGTTGGAGATCTAGTTCTCCGAGAGGTTGAAGCGTCGATGCCTCAATGCCTCGGATAGCTAATGCCCAACTGGGAAGAACCTTATGAGGTTGTTGAAGTGCCGAAGCCAGGTGCTTATCGGCTTCGAGCATTAGATGGAACAGAAGTCAAAAACACTTGGCATGTTAGGAGACTTAGAAAGTATTAGTGCATGTTAAGTAGTTTTTTATGACTCTGTAAACATTGTTGATATTTAATGGAATAATAATTCAACTTTGCTCATAAAATAATGTTTTCATTAATGATTGAATATATGTACATGGGTAAGTTGATTGCATAATAATCTATTACAAAAAAATTTGTTTTGGCGAACGAGACTTGCTTCAGGCTTCGTCATCCGAAGTGCCCAAAAGGTTTGCATTAAGATGGACTGAGTGCATCTTTTCTTTATCTTTGTCCCGAGCACTCTGATAGCTGAGATTAAACTGCTGTAATACTTCATTCGTCAACTCGGGGGACCTTCGGTATTCTTGAATGATCTGTTGTTTGATGGCTTCGGTCAATGGAGGACCTAACGCCTTATAGTTGTTGAACTCTTTCTCCAAAATATTGTGAGCCTCAACAGACATTTCGAGTTTCGTTTCAGTAGACTCGAGTTTCCTCTACAAAGTTGTGTTGTCAACCATCAGAGCACCGCACTCGTTCTTCTTGTCTTCGTAGTTTTTAAGAATCGTTAAGCCTCATTTCTCGCCTTTGGCAGCTTTCTCCTTGACTTTCTTCAGTTCGGCCTCGAGTTCATCACAGCGAAGGGCGGCATTGGCGTGTAGTTTATTTTCTTTCTTCAAGCCAGCCATTGCAGCTTCAAGCCTCGACTTTTAACGAGCGGCTTCGGCTTCTTTCTCCTCCTCTCTTTCTTCGGCCTGGGTTAGTCAACTGGTAACAGCAGCAGCCTGGGAGCAGAGAGGAGAGGAGTTATATAATGAATTCAATATGTGAGTTCGGAGGACAGAGTAGACCAGAGATATTTACCCAGCTTAAATTCAGTGCATTTGTGACGCCCCTAAATTCGGATAATTAATTTCCACAAATCTGGTGCTCACTATCTAAAAACATTCACATTTATCTACCCAACAATAAAGGATAATAACATTGAACTTAATAAATCACTTTCCCACGAAGGGGTTACAACTTAAACATCTCAATAAATCCCAGGTCATCTAACCTTTAAAACATCAATGCGAAATTAAATTATTCAATAAGTCTTTATTACATAGACTTGATAAACAAAGATAAACTATTCTTCATTAAATCTTCGTCTTTCCCTTGCCCTTGCTCGTGGACGGCTCATCAAACTTCTCAGTCTTAGCTGCAATGGTTAATGCAAGGGTGAGCAAAACAATTGCCCACCAGGGTAATAATTGGAATAAGCAAAGTTTGATTGAACAACATAATCTTTTCTGAAGTTTGTCAATGATAAATAAAATATGATAGCTCAATAGAAAGTTTAGCTTTTGATACAAAGAGTTGAAAATGATATCAACAGAACATCTGAGGGTCACAAGACCTCGAACTATGTCCTAGGTTAACAAGTATCTCTACTATAATCTTTAACAGTCTTATAGACTATATGGACCATCCATCTCGTACTCCGGGGGATCAGCCCTTCGTGCAATGTATTGTGCACAAACACTTTAACGCTACTGCGTAATATAATCCCCTATAATAGGGTTGTTCATCTCAGTACTGTCATTGGATTCCGTACCAAAAGAAGTTTAGTTTGGATTAGCTTCAAGGAATGTTTAAGTCTTTTGAACGCTCATCAACTCTGGACTAGCTGAATTAATAAGGGTTCGCTAGTCACTTAAAAGTTTGATTCAACAATCAGCTCGTACAATAAAATTCATGTTCAAATGCGATTAATAAAGAATTATAAACGGATAGCTAAGAATCTCAAACAAAACATAAGGAATGGACATTACTATTATAAACGTTGCTTGAACAATAATAAATCAAGGTTATAAAGTTTGCTCGATGAAAGAGCAGCAAGTTAGGGATAGGCAATTTGCTTAATGAAAAGTAAAGTTTAGGGAACTTGCCTCGATCGCTTGCTACAATTAATGTTAACTATTTTCTCTTTGAGTGACCTATACATACAAGTCACATTGAACAATTAATATTCATAGTTCAATTAACTACTTCTTTTTATAAATGATTGTTCACTTATAACTTTAACCCACATTTTAAACTCTTGCTAAGACACCACATACTTATCATGTTGCTTCATATATGTGAAATTATTCTACTTTAGAATATGGAAAATTTTCATTTTCTGGGCTTTTGACCCGACCCAGTTGACTCGGTCCGGCGCTGCAGCGCTGAATTTACTCTATGCAGCGACGTTGCGGCGCGCAGTTATGCCTGCCCAACGGCGCTGCAGATTGCTGCTCTGTTCCGCGACTCAGCATTTTTCAGACCAAATTCTCCCAATTTCTTCACCCATTCCACAAATTAAACATACCCATTCATCATACATATTGTAAAACCAAATCCTAACATATTTCTAACAATTCTAATAACACAATTCACATAGTCAACCAATTTAAAAGCCAAAAATCATTGTTTATACTTAATATTCATATTTTGACATATTTCACGAAATTTCTCCCCACAAATCCGTTTTTCAACCATTTTGATTCATTCTACTTGCATTCTCTTCGTCTCTTTACATATTAATATAAACAATCATCAATTGACAGATTATTACATGGATTCATAACTAATTTTTATCCCCAAAGTATAGCATAATATATATTTCAACTAAGAATTAAATTCTTCATCTTTTATGCATAAACATAAATTTGACTTCTGAAATTCAATTACAAACAACATAGAATAGATTATATATACACAAGAACACATAACAGATTTCTTCAACAAATTTATCATCAAAACTAATTTTACAGTGAAGAACTCAAAGGAATAAAAATACAAAGGTTTAAAGTTATTTTATACCTCTTTCTAAGCAGACAATTTCTTCCTCTTTGATTTTCTAAAACTCCTCTCCAATTCACAGAGTGTTTTCTTCTCTCAATTACAATTTCTCTCTTTCTCTGCTCTTTTGGCTTACAAAGCTTAACTGATAAAATTTACATAACCTTTAACTTGGAGGTTTCATCAGTTAGAAAGCTAAAGGGCCACAATGCCTTGTTTGGCCAGACCCTATAAAATCCACTTTAGTTTATTTTAATATTCACTTTATAAAAAGATAAGTTATGTAACATGTAGACACCCAAATTTTGCACTTCGTATGCTAACCCTGACAGGAGGGCAAATTCGTCAAATGAACCGGCCTGCGAAAGCAAAGGATGGACAAGTACAAATACTCAACGCCACCGCGACGATTTACAGTCAAAACCGACGTGACAACAAGGCCATCCGAAATGAGCATTCCCGAATAATGTGTCACGTCTCATGGTAATTCCCGGACTGCAAAATACAAGCCTTTCGGCGAAAACCGACAGCACGACGCGAGAATCGAGGTGCGGTGCGGGAACCTAGGAGAATTAAATAACTAAAGTGCATGGCGGGCTAAGGCCAGCCGCAGATTGATCTGCGGCTTCTGCGGCCAGCCGCAGATTAATCTGCGGCTGGGCTTAGCCAGCCTACTTCAGCACATTTCCTTCATTCACAAAGAGAGAGAGAGGCAGCAGATCGGAAGGAGAAGAAGAACAGCAGCAGCAAGCTCGGAAATAGGGAGAAAAATAGCATAATTTTGCAACAAAATAGGAGAGAAAGAAAGGAAAAAAGAGAGGAATTATACTCTTTTGATTTGATTGTATCACATATACTTCTCTTTCTATTCAAAATACACAAGTTTACATCCACTTTGATATCATTTGCAAGGTGAAAATCTCCTTATTTTTGCAATTTCTATCATATCATTTGGTCAAATTAAATGTAGTTTTTCATGTAATTTATGGTGGAACAATGAATTAGGGATTATTAGTGAGGGTTCCATCGGAACTAAATTCTTCCTAATAACCCGATGATATTCATTTATTAAATTTTTGTTTGTTTTACGGTGCTATATTGGGCGTGGTTCCTTTAGATCGCTATTTTAGGATGTCTTGGTATTGTTAGATTATCCGTGTTGGTTATTTCTTGTAATATCCGGTTGTGGGTGTGTGGAAATTTGGTTGTGAGCCTAGGAAAGCGACCCCGTGGTCCAAATCCGATGATGGACGTCTTCTGATGTAAATAATAAGAGTGATGTAGTTTTCATTGTACATATGTAATCGTCAGGCCTTAAAACGACGCCAAGGCGAGAATTGTGGTTAAGGCCCCGTCATAGTGAAAGTATGCGATTGTGGGCGTTCGGGGTTATTTTGATGGCTCACATGCCCATGAATAGCCCCAACGCATTTTAATGCTTGATTTGATTTATGACACGAAATTGATTTCAAAACTAAACGATAAGATTTCCATAAAATCAATCAAATTAGGTTATTAGAATCACGAGGATAATAAATGGGAATTGCTAATGAATGTCGATTTCTATTTAAATGAGAAGGCTAAAGAACAAATCGTTTTCAAACATCACAAAATTGATTTTATGGAAATAAGTAACGTTTTATTAAATCTTTGTGCATAGGGTTAAAGAGATCCTAGAAGTTGCCCATCATTTGAGTTACGAAAGCAACGTATAGATCTCGATTCCTATTTTGACGAAGGTTTAAAACTCTTGTTTTGCCAAAACGACACCCAATTGAAAACCTTACAGTTTTGACAATCAAAATCAAACCTTTCTAAAGAATAAAGCTTTCTCGTATAAATCGAAGGACATTCTAAAGCACTCTCAAAACACGACTTTCCATAAAAACCCCAAATGATTCTTTCATACAAACTCACCACAACATTCACATAGGCACACACACACACACACGCATATATACACATTTCATGAATTAAAGGATAGGAAAGTATCAAGATTGCGGTAACCGTGTTTCACGGAAGTCGGGGGGTGCCTAACACCTTCCCCTCGCTTAAGCAAGCCCCCGAACTCTACGAATCTCGGTTTGCAGACCAATTAATTCGGAGTCACATATGAGCCATCGATTTACAAAAAACGAAAACTCGAATGAGTTGGTACATACATTTCAAATATACCAACTGGCGACTCTGGTTAATTGGCTCATCATAAAAACGATCTTTCAAAACCCCGTCAACATTAATACCGACCTTTTCTAAAAAATCATTCAATCAAAAGGCTAAAATTGGAAAAGACGAAAAACCGACGTCGACAGCTGGCGACTCTGCTGGGGACATTAGAGGGCTTAAGCCGCTTTCGAATCTTGATGTTATCCTATCCTTTAAAATTCATAAATGTGTATGTACGTGCGATTTTTGTTTATTTATTGTTGTGTGAATGTGTGTTTTGTCCAATAAATGAATATTTGAATGGAATTGCTTTACTTTAAAGTAATCATTTGCATACGGTGAGGACGATGAATGTGAATGTATGTTGAGAGAGTACCTCCTCCTGAGGCGAACCTGTCGGTTGCTTATTACTGGACTCGAAGGGGCTGCTCCCCGGAGATGGATCAGGAAACGCACCACCCAAATCCGCTCCAATCGAAACGATTCAGACGAGTAGATTGCAAAGATTTGGGGACCTTCATGCCGAAAAGCCCGCGAGAGTAACCCTAGGGTAGGTCAGCCTCTGATAAACCTAACGAAAGGGAAGCTTTTTCATGCCCTTTTATCGTTCAGTCAAATAAATAAATGTCATGTAAATGGCATACAACTGTCATACCGTCATCATCGTAATAAATATGTCATGTATCATGTGATTACATCACCTGCACATATGAAGAGAATACTGACATGGTTTTTGCAGGATGGCAATCCGTGCCACGTACCAAGGTTTTCTAAAACTTCTAAATACTATCCTGTCATCAAACAGTGACCTTGTTTTACAGGATAAGATTAGAGAACCGTGAAGGCGTGGCATAACAATCACAAAGAACCCGGAGTAGGGGCATATTCGACCACCAAAATAATAATAATAATAATAATAATAATCATGCATCAGTGTTGACATGCAACTGGCACAATACTAAACTACGGCCCTTGTTTGTTTTGCGAGATTGCCCCTACGACCCAACTAAGAGGCCATAAAGTCCATACTCCATCCATCCAAATGGCAGAGGCCGATAGCCATGAAATTATAGTTCTGCCACTCCAACAATACGGCCGAATACGAGGGATTCATCCTAGGACTGAGATTAGCCCTGGGAATGGGAATCAAAAAGATGATAGTAGTTGGAGACTCGAATTGGTCGTCCGGCATGCCATGGGAATATACAGTACCAAAGGGCATAAATGGGACCTAGCTACGGGACTGCTGAGATATCTGGAAGTCGAAGAAGCCCACAGATAAATGAACGAAGTACATGGAGATGTGTGCGGAGCCCATATGAGCAGAACATTTTCGGCAAAGAAAATCATGTGAACGGGTCACTACTGGCTAACCATGAAAATTGACTGCGATGCTCATGTCGAAAAATGCCATCAATACCAGATCAATGCCAATGCGATCCATGCACCTCCTAATGAGCTCCATTGCTTGATCTCACCGTGGCCAGTTGGACCGTGCAGTAGATGATATCCAGGAAGGGGTAAATCCAGGAGTATGGCAGTGAATCCCGGCCAGTAGAAGATCAATGGGTTTTAAAATTCTCAGTTTTATTTCAAATCCCTGCACGCTCATGTCATTTTGTCATGTTATCCAAAAAGAAGATCATGTGCTGAAATATTTTATATATATGACAAGCATTTTTGTTTTATGTCAGGTACCCCGATTTGAGGCATTCTAGCCGGACAAGGGATAGGCCAAATTTGAAGGAAGATCACGATTTTGGTATAAAGCTAGATTTCGATCTGATGGGGATCGGGCAGGACGAGACAGATATCGACAATACGTCTGGCGAGATCAAAGGATGGGTCGAAGGTAAACTCAAACCCGACTTAGACCAAACCTTCGCCATCAAACATCAGAACCCCTAACGGTCACAAAGAACCCGGAGTAGGGGCAAAAAAAAAATCAAAAATCCCCCAAACCTTTTAACAGGTCAAAGGACCGGATCTTTTGTCAGTCCAGCGAGATACCGATGCAACCAGTACGAGGGAGAATCGTGGTTAAGGCCCCGTCATACCCCGTCATAGTAAGTATGTGATTGTGGGCGTTCGGGGTTTATTTTGATGGCTTACATGCCCATGAATAGTCCCAACGCATTTAATGCTTGATTTGATTTATGACACAAAATTGATTTCAAAGCTAAACGATAAGATTTCCATAAAATCAATCAAATTAGGATATTAGAATCACGAGGCTAAAAATTGGGAGTGTTAATGAATGTCGATTTCTATTTAACGAGAAGGCGAATGAAAAATAGTGTTCAAATATCACAAGAAATGGTTTTATGAAAGTAAATGGTGTTTCTATTAAACCGTTGTGCATAGGGTTAAAGAGATTCTAGAAATTGCCCACTCGTTTCACGAAAGCAACGTATAGATCTCGATTCCTATTTTGACGAAGGTTTAAAAACTCTTGTTTTGCCAAAACGACACCTAAATGAAAACCTTATGTTTTGACAATTAAAATCAAACCTTTTTCATAAAGAATAAAGCGTTCTCGTAGAAGCCAAAGGACATTCTAAAGCACTCTCAAAACACGACTTTCCATCAAAATCCAAATAATTCTTTCATACAAACTCATCACAACATTCACATAGGCATACACACACACGCACGCATACACATTTTAAGAATTAAAAGGATAGGAAAAGCATCAAGATTGCGGTAACCGTGTTTCACGGAAGTCGGGGGGTGCCTAATACCTTCCCCTCGCTTAAGCAAGCCCCCGAACTCTATGAATCTCGGTTCGCAGACCAATTAATTCGGAGTCACATATGAGCCAGCGATTTACAAAAAACGAAACTCGGATGAGTTGGTACATCCATTTCAAATATACCAACTAACAACTCTGGTTAATTGGCTCATCATAAAAAACGATCTTTCAAAACCCCGTCGACATTAATGCCGACCTTTTCCAAAGAATCATCTAAACCAAAAGGCTAAAATTGGAAAAGACAAAAAACCGGCGTCGACAGCTGGCGACTCTGCTGGGGACATTAGAGGGCTTAAGCCGCTTTCGAATCTTGATGTTATCCTATCCTTTAAAATTCATAAATGTGTATGTACGTGCGATTTTTGTTTATTTATTGTTGTGTGAATGTGTGTTTTGTCCAATAAATGAATATTTGAATGGAATTGCTTTACTTTAAAGTAATCATTTGCATACGGTGAGGACGATGAATGTGAATGTATGTTGAGAGAGTACCTCCTCCTGAGGCGAACCTGTCGGTTGCTTATTACTGGACTCGAATGGGCTGCTCCCCGGAGATGGATCAGGAAACGCACCACCCAAATCCGCTCCAATCGAAACGATTCAGACGAGTAGATTGCAAAGATTTGGGGACCTTCATGCCGAAAAACCCGCGAGAGTAACCCTAGGGTAGGTCAGCCTCTGATAAACCACGAAAGGGAAGCTTCTTCATGCCCTTTTATCGTTCAGTCAAATAAATAAATGTCATGTAAATGGCATACAACTGTCATACCGTCATCATCGTAATAAATATGTCATGTATCATGTGATTACATCACCTGCACATATGAAGAGAATACTGACATGGTTTTTGCAGGATGGCAATCCGTGCCACGTACCAAGGTTTTCTAAAACTTCTAAATACTATCCTATCATCAAACAGTGACCTTGTTTTACAGGATAAGATTAGAGAACCGCGAAGGCGTGGCATAACGATCACAAAGAACCCGGAGTAGGGGCATATTCGACCACCAAAATAATAATAATAATAATAATAATAATAATAATAATAATAATAATAATAATCATGCATCAGTGTTGACATGCAACTGGCACAGTACTAAACTACGGCCCTTGTTTGTTTTGCGAGATTGCCCCTACGACCCAACTAAGAGGCCATAAAGTCCATACTTCATCCATCCAAATGGCAGAGGCCGATAGCCATGAAATTATAGTTCTGCCACTCCAACAATACGGCCGAATACGAGGGATTCATCCTAGGACTGAGATTATCCCTGGGAATGGGAATCAAAAAGATGATAGTAGTTGGAGACTCGAATTGGTCGTCCGGCAGGCCATGGGAATATACAGCACCAAAGGGCATAAATGGGACCTAGCTACGGGACTGCTGAGATATCTGGAAGTCGAAGAAGCCCACAGATAAATGAACGAAGTACATGGAGATGTGTGCGGAGCCCATATGAGCAGAACATTTTCGGCAAAGAAAATCATGTGAACGGGTCACTACTGGCTAACCATGAAAATTGACTGCGATGCTCATGTCGAAAAATGCCATCAATACCAGATCCATGCCAATGCGATCCATGCACCTCCTAATGAGCTCCATTGCTTGACCTCACCGTGGCCAGTTGGACCGTGCAGCAGATGATATCCAGGAAGGGGTAAATCCAGGAGTATGGCAGTGAATCCCGGCCAGTAGAAGATCAATGGGTTTTAAAATTCTCAGTTTTATTTCAAATCCCTGCACGCTCATGTCATTTTGTCATGTTATCCAAAAAGAAGATCATGTGCTGAAATGTTTTATATATATGACAGGCATTTTTGTTTTATGTCAGGTACCCTGATTTGAGGCATTCTAGCCGGACAAGCGATAGGCCAAATTTGAAGGAGGATCACGATTTTGGTATAAAGCTAAATTTCGATTTGATGGGGATTGAGCAGGACGAGACAGATATCGACAATACGCCTGGCGAGATCAAAGGATGGGTCGAAGTTAAACCCAAACCCGACTTAGACCAAACCTTCGCCATCAAACATCAGAACCCCTAACGGTCACAAAGAACCCGGAGTAGGGGCAAAAAAAATCAAAAATCCCCCAAACCTTTTAACAGGTCAAAGGACCGGATCTTTTGTCAGTCCAGCGAGATACCGAAGCAACCAGTACGAGGGAGAATCGTGGTTCCCCCGTCATACCCCGTCATAGTGAAAGTATGTGATTGTGGGCGTTCGGGGTTTATTTTGATGGCTTACATGCCCATGAATAGCCCCAACGCATTTTAATGCTTGATTTGATTTATGACACAAAATTGATTTCAAAACTAAACGATAAAATTTCCATAAAATCAATCAAATTAGGATATTAGAATCACGAGGCTAAAAATTGGGAGTGTTAATGAATGTCGATTTCTATTTAACGAGAAGGCGAAGGAAAAATAGTGTTCAAATATCACAAGAAATGGTTTTATAAAAGTAAATGGTGTTTCTATTAAACCGTTGTGCATAGGGTTAAAGAGATTCTAGAAATTACCCGCTCGTTTCACGAAAGCAACGTATAGATCTCGAATCCTATTTTGACGAAGGTTTAAAAACTCTTGTTTTGCCAAAACGACACCTAAATGAAAACCTTATGTTTTGACAATTAAAATCAAACCTTTTTCATAAAGAATAAAGCGTTCTCGTAGAAGCCAAAGGACATTCTAAAGCACTCTCAAAACACGACTTTCCATCAAAATCCAAATAATTCTTTCATACAAACTCATCACAACATTCACATAGGCATACACAAACACACACGCGCACGCATACACATTTTTAGAATTAAAAGGATAGGAAAAGCATCAAGATTGCGGTAACCGTGTTTCACGGAAGTCGGGGGGTGCCTAACACCTTCCCCTCGCTTAAGCAAGCCCCCGAACTCTATGAATCTCGGTTCGCAGACCAATTAATTCGGAGTCACATATGAGCCAGCGATTTACAAAAAACGAAACTCGGATGAGTTAGTACATCCATTTCAAATATACCAACTAACGACTCTGGTTATTTGGCTCATCATAAAAAACGATCTTTCAAAACCCCGTCGACATTAATGCCGACCTTTTCCAAAGAATCATCTAAACCAAAAGGCTAAAATTGGAAAAGACAAAAAACCGGCGTCGACAGCTGGCGACTCTGCTGGGGACATTAGAGGGCTTAAGCCGCTTTCGAATCTTGATGCTATCCTATCCTTTAAAATTCATAAATGTGTATGTACGTGCGATTTTTGTTTATTTATTGTTGTGTGAATGTGTGTTTTGTCCAATAAATAAATATTTGAATGGAATTGCTTTACTTTAAAGTAATCATTTGCATACGGTGAGGACGATGAATGTGAATGTATGTTGAGAGAGTACCTCCTCCTGAGGTGAACTTGTCGGTTGCTTATTACTGGACTCGAAGGGGCTGCTCCCCGGAGATGGATCAGGAAACGCACCACCCAAATCTGCTCCAATCGAAAGGATTCAGACGAGTAGATTGCGAAGATTTGGGGACCTTCATGCCGAAAAGCCTGCGAGAGTAACCCTAGGGTAGGTCAGCCTCTGATAAACCTAACGAAAGGGAAGCTTCTTCATGCCCTTTTATCGTTCAGTCAAATAAATAAATGTCATGTAAATGGCATACAACTGTCATACCGTCATCATCGTAATAAATATGTCATGTATCATGTGATTACATCACCTGCACATATAAAAAGAATACTGACATGGTTTTTGCAGGAAGGCAATCCGTGGTTTTCTAAAACTTCTAAATACTATCCTGTCATCAAACAGTGACCTTGTTTTACAGGATAAGATTAGAGAACCGTGAAGGCGTGGCATAACGATCACAAAGAACCCGGAGTAGGGGCATATTCGACCACCAAAAAAATAATAATAATAATAATAATAATCATGCATCAGTGTTGACATGCAACTGGCACAGTACTAAACTATGGCCCTTGTTTGTTTTGCGAGATTGCCCCTACGACCTAACTAAGAGGCCGTAAAGTCCATACTCCATCCATCCAAATGGCAGAGGCCGATAGCCATGAAATTACAGTTCTGCCACTCCAACAATACGGCCGAATACGAGGGATTCATCCTAGGACTGAGATTATCCCTGGGAATGGGAATCAAAAAGATGATAGTAGTTGGAGACTCGAATTGGTCGTCCGACAGGCCATGGGAATATACAGCACCAAAGGGCATAAATGGGACCTAGCTACGGGATTGCTGAGATATCTGGAAGCCGAAAAAGCCCACAGACAAATGAACGAAGTACATGGCGATGTGTGCGGAGCCCATATGAGCAGAACATTTTCGGCAAAGAAAATCATGTGAACGGGTCACTACTGGCTAACCATGAAAACTGACTGCCATGCTCATGTCGGAAAATGCCACCAATACCAGATCCATGCCAATGCGATCCATGCACCTCCTAATGAGCTCCATTGCTTGACCTCACCGTGGCCAGTTGGACCGTGCAACAGATGATATCCAGGAAGGGGTAAATCCAGGAGTATGGCAGTAAATCCCGGCCAGTAGAAGATTAATGGGTTATAAAATTCTGAGTTTTATTTCAAATCCCTGCACGCTCATGTTATTTTGTCATGTTATCCAAAAAGAAGATCATGTGCTGAAATGTTTTATATATATGACAAGCATTTTTGTTTTATGTCAGGTACCCCGATTTGAGGCATTCTAGCCGGACAAGCAATAGGCCAAATTTGAAGAAGGATCACGATTTTTGTATAAAGCTAGATTTCTATCTGATGGGGATCGGGCAGGACGAGACAGATATCGACAATACGCCTGGTGAGATCAAAGGATGGGTCGAAGGCAAACCCAAACCCGACTTAGACGAAACCTTCGCTATCAAACATCAGAACCCCTAATGGTCACAAAGAACCCGGAGTAGGGGCAAAAAAAAAATCAAAAATCCCCCAAACCTTTTAACAGGTCAAAGGACCGGATCTTTTGTCAGTCCAGCGAGATACCGATGCAACCAATACGAGGGAGATCACAGAAAAGCAACTTAACACTGGGGCATTTATCAACTACCAAGGAAAGGGTGACGTACAAATTGGCACCCATGGAACAATCCCATCAACATGCACCATCATCATCAGATGCTACCTCATGTCAATATTCAATGATACGATCATCTGGCATTTGTTAAGCATAGTTTTCTCGGGATACGATGACCCGCATGAAAGGGAATTTTATTTGACTTGATAGGAATCGGATTAATTCTGACAAGCATCCGTGGAGCACGATCGTGAGTATGATTAGACGAAGAAGGCTATTCAACCTTTTGATCGGGTACAAAGCCTTAATTCAAAGTAACGTTTGCGACAGGATCGACCTCATGTGCCAGTCTTCACTTTGCATTGCACAAACTTTCAGTTGTGGGGTATAAAATTATGACAACGTTGATGGCAATTAACACGTAGTCAGACAATCAATAATTATCAGGCAAATATCACGAAGTCAGACGATAAATGATTATCAAGCTAATGTCTCGAATCGTGGCCTGGGTTATTCGAGTAATTAAGCCCGAGGGGTGTCTCTACACCTGGTGCCCTAAACCCATCTGGTTTGGGAGTCGCAGGCCCAACACTCGTTACATGGGTAACTCAGAGCCTAAGAAAACGAGCATTACAGTAGAGGAGGCCCGAGCAGATTCGAATCGTGGCATGGGTTACTCGAGTAATTAAGCCTAAGGGGTGTCTCTGTATCTGGTGCCCTAAAGCCGTCTGGTTTGGGAGTCACCGGCCTAACACTCGCTACATGGGTAACTCAAGCCTAAGAAAACGAATCTTGCGCAAGGTCAAGCAAAGAATGAATGGGGCAGACCACCAGCTTGTCTCGAACCGTGGCCTTTGTTACTCGAGTAAATAAACCCGAAGGGGTGTCTGTACACCTAATGCCCCAAAACCGTCTGGTTCGGGAATCATTGGTCCAAAACTCGTTAAATGGGTAACTTTGAAAAGCCTAAGAAAACGAGACAAGTGAAGTGGTCTAATAAAGAGAAAAGATAATGCGAAAAACTCTCGGCCTTAAACAATGAGTCATGGAAGAGAAACCCCTACTGAATGCTGCATCGGATAGTGCATTTGTCATATGACGTCAATCCTGCTGAGAACGTTATCGAGAATGGAGACAGAATACCTTTGACGAGGGAAGGTAGTTCTTTTGAATTCGACCTTACTCACGTACAATGACCATGAATGCTTGAAGGTGTTCTTACGATTTCATAACTCGTTAAATAGAAAATCATCAACTCGCGAGGGATCAAAAAAAAAAAACTTCCAATCTAGTACATTCACGGTTCACAACTTGCTAGATTGTGCGATCAACAGATATTCAATTTCTTGTGCTTTAACTGCATTTACTCTTTTGTCGAGATTATAATATCTTTGTGTTGAGCTAACACTAACGGCCCGAGCTTTCAAGTTTTGGCATTTGTTAGTCATCTGATATGCAGGATCTTGCAGAGCTGTGGATAACTCAGCACTGTCAACATCGCGAGTTTTCGATAGAAATTCTTGGTAGCGACACGCGCCAAGGCAGGGGCAGTTAAGAATTGTGAAATGGAAGGAAGCTGAGGCTGCACAGAACTTCTCGTCATTGGGCATCTCCCCAATCCTAACTATCACTGCCTCGACATCCAAATGATCCACATGCATGAGCATATACAAGGATGATATAATACGGGACAACAGCATATCGGCCATCAGAAATGATCAAAAGGCCAAGGAGCCCAACATAGCTGTCGATCATCACAGAGAGCGAAACAGACTGCCTCAACTTGATGAAATGAAGACGACCAAGAGCAGGCAGAGTACCAAACCAATGTTGAAGTCTAGAAACTACACTTCACGACGAGGCGTGATCCAGTCAAATGTTGGCAAACAGTGACGACTGTCGTATCGTATCATTTGACTGAACAGGGGTCATTTCTATCTAAACATGTGTTGTGCACATGCATCTGTCCATAACATATCTGCCAGATCATGCTTAACATATTTTGCATGCATACAGGTACGATCAAAATGAAAGGAAAGTACAAGCACGTCGCTTTCAACCTCACAAATGATCAGACTGTGATGTCTTTTGCAGCATGGTACGTGGACGATGTTGGAGGGAGATCCAGGACAAAATCCAATCACACATCCCACTTCAAAAAAATCACTCAAAAAAATCAACTATCCCTGGGAAGGGCTGGTATCTAAAAAATCAACGATCCCTGGGAAGGGCTGGTATCCAAAAAATCAACGATCCCTGGGAAGGGCTGGTATCCAAAAAATCAACGATCCCTGGGAAGGGCTGGTATCCAAAAAATCAACGATCCCTGGGAAGGGCTGGTATCCAAAACAATCAATGATCCCTGGGAAGGGCTGGTATCCAAGCAATCAACGACCCCTGGGAAGGGCTGAGATCCAAACAACTAACACCCTGGGAAGGGCTGAGATCCAAACAACTAGCACCCTGGGAAGGGCTGAGATCCAAACAACTAACACCCTGGGAAGGGCTGAGATCCAAACAACCAAACCCCTGGGAAGGGCTAAGATCCAAACATTTGACCGGCGACGATAACCGGCGATTACGAGATAGGTGACCGGCGACGAAACCCGGCCCCGACAAGACGATCGACCGGCGACGATAACCGGCGATTACGAGATGGGTGACCGGCGACGAAACCCGGCCCCGACAAGACGATCGACCGGCGACGATAACCGGCGATTACGAGATGGGTGACCGGCGACGAAACCCGGCCCCGACAAGACGATCGACCGGCGACAATAACCGTCGATTACGAGATGGGTGACCGGCGACGAAACCCGGCCCCGACAAGACGATCGACCGGCGACGATAACCGGCGATTACGAGATGGGTGACCGGTGACGAAACCCGGCCCCGACAAGACGATCGACCGGCGACGATAACCGGCGATTACGAGATGGGTGACCGGCGACGAAACCTGGCCCCGACAAGGCGATCGACCGGCGACGATAACCGGCGATTACGAGATGGGTGACCGGCGACGAAACCCGGCCCCGACAAGGCGATCGACCGGTGACGATAACCGGTGATTACGAGATGGATGACGGGCGACGAAACCCGGCCCCGACAAGACGATCGACCGGCGACGATAACCGACGATTACGAGATGGGTGACGGGCGACGAAACCCGGCCCCGACAAGATGATTGACCGGCGACGATAACCAGCGATTGCGAGATGGGTGACCGGATACGAGACCCGGCCCCAAACGAGACGATAGATTGGAAGACTGAACCCGATGACTAACAATGCGACCAGGGATGGAGGCATTAACACTTTTACGAATGTTTTGCATACTTTATATCTTGTGTTGCATCATGAGTTACAAGTGTTGCATCATTATGTATGTATGTCATTCTTGTGCACTGTCATTCATGCATCGAGTGTCTATTTTTTATCCTGTTCATTTCATTTAACATTGCATAAACATGATAAAGAGAGGCAGCTGTAGACACCCAAATTTTGCGTTCCCTATGCTAACCGTGACAGGAGGGCAAAATCGTCAATTGAACCGACCTGCGGGAGCGAAGAATGGGCACAAGTGCGAACACTCGACGCCACCGCGACGATTTGCAGTCAAAACCGACGTGACAACAAGGCCATCTGAAATGAGCATTCCCGAATAATGTGTCACGTCTCACAGTAATTCCCGGACTGCAAAATACAAGCCTTTCGGCGAAAACCGACAGCACGACGCAAGAATCGAGGTGCGGTGTAGAAACCGAGGAGAATTAAATAACTAAAGTGCATGGCGGGCTAAGGCCAGCCGCAGATCAATCTGCGGCTGGACTTAGCCAGCCTACTTCAGCACATTTCCTTCATTCAGTGATACAAAGAGGTTGGATCAGAGGGAGAGAAGGTTGAATCAGGCGAGAAGGAGAAGAAGAAACAGTAACAGCAGCTCAGAATTGAGGAAGAAATAGCATAAAATTGTAACAAAAGAGGAGAGAAAGAGAGAAAAAAAAGAGAAGATTTATACTCTTTTGATTTGATTGTATCACATATACTTCCCAATCTATTCAAATACACAAGTTTACATCCATTTTGACATCATTTGCAAGGTGAAAATCTCCTTATTATTGCAATTTCTATCATATCATTTGGTCAAATTAAATGTAGTTTTCATGTAATTTATAATGGAACAATGAATTAGGGATTATTAGTGAGGGTTCCATCGGAACAAAATTCTTCCTAATAACCCGATGATATTCGTTTGTTGAATTGTTGGCTGTTTTACGATGTTGTATTGGGCGTGGTTCCTTTAGATCGTTATTTTAGGATGTCTTGGTATCGTTAGATTATCCGTGTTGGTTATTTCTTGTAATACCCGGTTGTGGGTGTGTGGAAATTTGGGGTGTGAGCCTAGGAAAGCGACCCCGTGGTCCAAATCCGATGATGGACGTCTTTTGATGTAGATAATAGGGATGATGTAGTTTTCATTGTACATATGTAATCGTCGGGCCTTAAAACGACGCCAAGGCGAGAATCGTGGTTAAGGCCCCGTCATAGTGAAAGTATGTGATTGTGGGCGTTTTGGGTTTATTTTGATGGCTTACATGCCCATGAATAGCCCCAACGCATTTTAATGCTTAATTTGATTTATGACACAAAATTGATTTCAAAGCTAAACGATAAGATTTCCATAAAATCAATCAAATTAGGATATTAGAATCACGAGGCTAAAAATTGGGAGTGCTAATGAATGTCGATTTCTATTTAACGAGAAGACGAAGGAAAAATAGTGTTCAAATATCACAAGAAATGGTTTTATGAAAATAAATGGTGTTTCTATTAAACCGTTGTGCATAGGGTTAAAGAGATTCTAGAAATTACTCGCTCGTTTCACGAAAGCAACGTATAGATCTCGATTCCTATTTTGACGAAGGTTTAAAAACTCTTGTTTTGCCAAAACGACACCTAAATGAAAACCTTATGTTTTGACAATTAAAATCAAACCTTTTTCATAAAGAATAAAGCATTCTCGTAGAAGCCAAAGGACATTCTAAAGCACTCTCAAAACACGACTTTCCATCAAAATACAAATAATTCTTTCATACAAACTCATCACAACATTCACATAGGCATACACACACGCGCGCGCGCACGCATACACATTTTAAGAATTAAAAGGATAGGAAAAGCATCAAGATTGCGGTAATCGTGTTTCACGGAAGTCGGGGGTGCCTAACACCTTCCCCTCACTTAAGCAAGCCCCCGAACTCTATGAATCTCGGTTCGCAGACCAATTAATTCGGAGTCACATATGAGCCAGTGATTTACAAAAAACGAAACTCGGATGAGTTGGTACATCCATTTCAAATATACCAACTGGCGACTCTGGTTAATTGGCTCATCATAAAAAACGATCTTTCAAAACCCCGTCGACATTAATGCCGACCTTTTCCAAAGAATCATCTAAACCAAAAGGCTAAAATTGGAAAAGACAAAAAACCGGCGTCGACATAACACTTATTTCACTTAAATTAAAATAAGCCTATTTTATTACTAAATTAAATTAACCCCTACTAAATAAATTATAATATTTATTTAGTCAATCATTAGCATAATTTAATTTATTAAATCATTTTATTTTGTTAAATTATTGATCCTCTAATTAATCATTTAATTAAATTATAAAATTATCATCATCATTGCATAACAATGCATAACAAAATGCACACAAACAAATTACACCATGATAATTTCTACCAAATATTTATTTAACAAAATAAATATATCAATTAAAATATTTATTGGATTAAATAAATATTTTAATAATTACGAAAACCACATTCGTTACAGCATTAGAGTTTATGAGTTCTCAGAGACTTGCCCCTTCAAATTTGTCGTCATCTCCGGGAAGCACGAAGTGGTCGAAGAGGTTGATTGGGAAGTCTTCCGGGCTTTGGGGCCATAATGATGCTAAGGTAGGCACCTTCTGAATGCGGTCGAGAGTTGGGGAAGGATGTTGGGGAAGGACGTTGGGCTGATGGTGGAGGAGATTGGTGGTCAGAGGGGGTATCTGTGTGTTATTTTTTAGCTAGAGGTTCGGAAGAGGAGTCTTCGGGTTCTTTTTGATTCTCTGATTGTGGGGATTCGGAAGTTGGTGGGTCGGTCTGAATGTTTTGTTCTACTTCGGGTGAAGGGTTTTGTTTGGCAGTCTTCACTTGACGCCTTCTTTTCACTTACAGAATGGTGGTCCTCTCAAAAGGAGGGATATCTAAAAGGCTTCTTTTCGGTGAAGCCAGGAGTGGGGATGATGGAAGATGAGGAAGTTTATGACATCGGGATTGCGGTGATCGGTTGGATTAGGGGAGGGGTTTCAGTTACACTACTACAAAACAGTAAATAGATAACGCGTAAAAAATGTTGTGATTTCTATCAGAAAAACGTCGTGGTTAAGGGTGTCATCTATTTGACACCCTTATACAACGTTTTAAAACGTTGTAGTTAGGCACATTATACAACGTTTTTTAAGAAAAAACGTTGTAGATTTATTTTTCATAAATTAGTAGATGGTTGAAAACGTTTAGTTTAATATATTAGACAACGTTTAGACAAATTTATATAAACGTTGTGCATTTGTTTTCTCTATTTGGCAGGTAACTATAATATAGATCTATTTATTTAAAACCACATACATTAAACTTAAAAGTCAACCAATTTTAAATATTAATTATATAAATTCCTGCATTGTTATGTAATACAAAGTTATCGTTGTGATATTTACACACAAAAGTTAAGAAGTTAACTACAAAGATGAATTTCAAAAACTCCCTAGAACCCTAAATTGCAACTATTTACAACTCTATTTTGTGGAGATGCCCAAATAGAGATCCTCAGAATGTCCTTATTGTGGAAAGTTTCTTCAAGAAACAAACCCTGCCCAAGCAAATTTTTAACAGGAATAATCAGTCCGTGTAACAAAACATAATTGGAATTCTTGTAACAGACAAATAAAATGATGCACTTATAGAGTTTGTATCACCTGTTTAAGAAAGTCTTGATGCCAAGTTTGAAGTGTTTCAAATGTTTTCGATATATTAACATCATAAACAAGAATGCAGCAATCTGCCCCTCGATAAAATGAAACTCCCAGGCTGTGAAACCTTTCTTAGCCTGTTGTGTCCCAAATCTGATCACCAGTTCAAAATCCAAACATTTATTATAAATCTTAGCTTTGCTCTCTCTCTCTCTCTCTCTCTCATATATATATATATATATATATATATATATGTCCTATTATATATAGAAAATTCTAAACAAATAATGAGAGAATAAATTAGTAGTTTTACAGATAAATTGTTCACTCACCTACAAAGTGACCAGTTTGTCGTCAATTTGTAGTTCTTTTGTGACAAAATCAGCTCCGATTGTGGCTTTGTATTGTTGACTGTACTTGTTGTATACATATCTAGGTCGAGTGGCAGTTAATAAACCACAAGTCTAGATAAAATATATGATTATGCAAGGTGATATTTTGTGCAAGTATAAACCCAAAAAACATCAAAACTTGTAACATCAATATATACAAAACTTGTTGACACTGCAAAAATGAGTAATAGGAATCTGACCTTACATTTGGCATAGAAATCCAGCAAAGATGTTTTTAAAATACTGTCACAAAGTCCAGTTTTAATACCAAGGCAATGCACCTGTTTACCATGAATGAGATTTCCACCCTCTGCAAACGCTGAAACAAGTAAAGTTATAGTCTCAATGCTGGGTACTGCTTCACCCTGCATCACACCGAAGCATTCAGCAACTTTTTTAACATCCCCCCTCAAAGAATAAAAAGAAATCATAACCATGAAGTTGTCTTCCTCCATAAACATAATCACAACACACCTGCAGCATAACCATCACCGTCACGTAATTGGGTTCAGACTCCATACGCAATGCATTGAACAATATAAAAGCACCAAAAACATTTCTTTCACAAACATAACCAGAAATCATTGATGTCCAAGAAACCAAATCTCTGTGAGGCATTTCATCAAACACTTGACAAGCATAACCAAAAACCCCACCTTTCACATAAACATCAATCATCGTGTTGCAAAAATATACATCTGAATTAGACAAAGCCTCTTACCTGAAGAACTCGTTGGCATCTTCAGTTTCAACCAATAAACTCAGCCAAAAGAAGTAAAACTCTAGCAAATAGTATTATATTTCATCTGTACAAACAGAGACCTAAAATCCAAAATTTATGACCTATTCATTCTACTTAACGCAGCACCTCACCATCAAAGCATAACCTAATCAGGGTTTACATAACAGATACATATAGAGTATACCTGTCGGACATGGTGGCAATGGTCTTGAAGGCCAAAATGAGGGACCGATCCGGGTTCGAACCGCGATTCTGCCAGCGGCCCAGGGAGGAAGACAAGAAATCAATGGTGACGCTGTTGGGTTTGGATATGACGGTGGAAAGGCCGCCGTCTGTGAGAAGAGGGTTGGTGGGACCACCAACACAGACGGGGTCATTGTCACCGGACTCGTTGACGAAAGTACGCCACTCGGAGGTCTCATCAATGGAATGAGACTCCAGAACAAGTCCACATTCGGAGCAAACGGTGTCTCTGGCTGAGTAATCGAAAACAACTTCGGTATTTTTCTTGCAGTCGGAGCAGTAAGCATCAGCCATCGATTGATGCTGCTTCGATTTGATTGTGTTTGTACAGAAACTGAATTTGTAACAGGTAAATCAATGTTGATTGAGAGAAAGAGGATGAGGAGAGAGAAACTAGCTTGAGAGTTTTCTATGGAGGAATTTGGGTTTTTCTGTAGTGATTGAGATTTTTCATAGCGAGAAAGAGGCTTTGTCGAAGAGAAGAGCTCGAGCTCTGAGTTGGAGCTGAATTTGAGCCCTAGTTTTTGAGATGTCGATTCTGTGCTTTAAATTACTCCCTTCCGCCCCTCCGTGTTTTTTAAATAGATAGCGTTTTTTTAAAAAACGTTATCTATTTAAAATAAAAAATTAGTCCTTCTAAATTCACAACGTTTTTGTCTATCAAACTATAACGTTTTATTAAAAAAACGTTATGTAAAAAAATACCACAACGTTTTTTATAAAAATGTTGTGGTTTAAGTGTTGTCTATTTACTGTTTTGTAGTAGTGTTAGTTCAGGCGGAGGAATTGTTTCTTCAGTAGGATCGGTAGACGTTTGGCTGACGTCGGCGATTGAGGTCGGCTTGATGGAAGATACTGTACGAGTTAAGATCTATATCATATGGGAAATTTTTTGTCGAAAAATACAGAGGTTGTAGAGAGAGAGCGAGGATGAATTTTGACATCAGATCTAAAAAGTGGCGGTTACTTTTGGAAGAGAAGGGGTTTTAAATTATTTGACTTTTGGGTTCCGTGCGGTTTTCCAAAATCGGTGTAATAAATGGATTACGTGATGGTGGTGGGGCCTGGCGGTGCGTGTTGGGTGTGTTACCAAGGGTTTGGGCGTGTCTTCTGGTTTGATTATTAGGCTTTTAATGGTGAACTCTTCCATTAAATGTTTCATTGTAATGAAAGACTGGAGGGGCAATGTTAGGATGTGTTTATTTGGGTCCGATGGATAGGGTGGGTCATGGAACACGTGAAAGTATATTCCCACATATGAGTCTGTTTGGATAATGGGAGAATATTAAGTAATTCTAATTATATTTAATTTCCAACTCCTAAAGAAAGTGTTAGAATATAATTCGACTTTCTTCCTTTAAGGAGATTGAGTTTAATCCCATTAAGGTAACTAACCTAATGAGGAGTTCTACTTCTATACGGGGACGGGCATGAAGTAGATGGTGTGATCACTATAAATACAAGACTAAACCCTAATTCACAGGTAATCATCTTTTTTTCAGCACTAAAGTATTAAGCCTCCATTGTTAATATCTTGAACAGCCTGTACTTATTCCCACACTGAAGCTATCCTCCGGCAGCGAAAGCCGTCAGCTCTTTGAGTGTGATTTCGTTTCTCTACAGGATTGAACGCGCAGTTTGGTTATTGGGCGCGTGGACGAATCTTGGCGTTAATAGTTTATAAGAAATGATCGGGAAAGTGAAGAACTTGGAAGTTCGAATCCGTGTTTCTAAATTGCCTGACAATTATTCGTCATACTTAAAACGAGTTGACCATGGAGAGCCTAATTTGCATTTATATTTAGAGGAATTTACTGTATCTGTGTTAACATTGAGTTGGATTAAGCTGATATTTTACTGTGGTTCGGTGAAACGATTGGAAAAGACAAGAACTTCCCAACTGAAAACTGCACTGAAGATAGGATAGTACACCTCATTTAGATTTTGGTAATTTGTTTGTGGGGGGTTTTACTCTCTCCCTCCTTGTATCTATAAATCGGGATCATACATAATTGGACCTGATTTTATTTTTTTTAATATGAGTTGTGTAGGTTGAGTTTAAATGGTTATAAATTTAATTCAGGTCGACCCATATTTCAAATTCTTTCACTCATAGTTAAATCCGCATACCAATTTTCTGTTAACGAGCCATTGGTTTATAAATTGGATGTAAAAATCCTGGCCCGGTTCCGAACCAGACTTCTTGAAATAGTAATACTCTCTGTTTTAATATTAAAATTAATACTATTTTTAAATATTAATTTAGAATATATATTAAAAATAATTGATTCAATTTCAAATATATATATTGAGGTGTGTCCATGTGGGGAGGGAGAAAATCAGCGAAAGTAGTTAGTATGAGTAGAAAATTAATCTTTTGGTAGCATCCTCCATGAAGAGACTAAGTAATACTCCCTGTTTCAATATTAAAATTAATACTATTTTTAAATATTAATTTAAAATATATATTTTAAAATTTTATTAATATAATTATGAATTTTAAGGTCTATCTTAAAAATATAATTACGAGAGATATTCTATTTATAATAGACTTCTTTAATAGAACAAAAGAGTTTTCAAGTTCATACAAGATAGAATTGTGAAAATAAAAAATAAAAAACTTGTAAAAATATTAGTCTCTTTGTTATACAAAAAGAAACTCATTTAAATTTTTAAAGCCAAGTTTGAAAATAAAAATTTTAACTTTTATGTACCTAAATTAAGTATTAATTTTTTTTTATTAGAGGCACCTTCAAACTAATTTACATTAATAATTTTTATATTAGTTAAAATGAAAAAAATATTGATATTTTTATTACAGTTTTTCAATTAATTATTTTGAAAGTTCTTTATTAATTTTTGCGGCATAAAAAAAAAGGAGGAAGCCAGTTTTTCTGAAGAATATGGAAGAAAAGAAAAATAAAGGAAACCAGTTTTTCCGAAGAATAAGAAAGAATAAGAAAGAATTTTTTTCACCGATCTAAACTTTGTTCAAGTTCTATAAACAATAGGACTGGGACACATGGCAAAATCTGAGTCGTGGGACAAAATTGATTTGGAGTTTATATGGATCAAAATTAAATAATTTGGGATGTGTCGATTAATATGAGTTAAAATTAGTTAAACTAGTTTCAGCCCATATTTTTAATTCATAATATGGGTCCAAAACTAAACCAATCCATAACATAAAAACTAATTAACTAACCTAATAAGACCCAAATAGTTTTAGTTAACCAGATCGTTCTCAGCCTAAATTGTTAGGTCTAATTGTGAGAATATGTTTTGCACATGGGTGAGACGATTTCTGTTAGCTTCAAGAGTCGAGATCCATTTTGATTCAATTACATTTGCTGGAAGTTATGAATTTCTTAACTTGTTACTGCTTGCTTGTTATATAGGTTTTCCTTGTCTTCAAAGATAATAGTCAGGTAATAAACATCTGACCTGTTGGGTGTTTAGATGGTTGGTCTTCATTGTGATTCAAAAATCACACTGTTAGCTCTATTAAATTAAAACCTCAAAACAATGTTAACAACATACTAAATTAGAACTAAAACACATTCATATTACTGAGAGTATCTGGAAGCAAACCCTAACACATGCAGGCCCTTATAAAGAGAGAATAAATTGAAAGATGCTTAAATGAAAAAATTTAAAATAGAGGAATTAAAACTCTACACATGGAGGCCCTTATAATTTCTCACATATATTATACATGGTTTCTATTAATGAGTATGCCTATTTTATTTCTTCTATTTATTGCAAACATTAATTTGAATAGCGTCTATGTGAGCTCCCAATTACACTTGCACAATCTTTTCATTATTTTAGTTTATTTTGTATTGAATAATCTACCATTAAATACTTAATGTCATTGATCTACCTATTTGAAACTACAGATAATTGCCTCATATGGACAAGGGTTGGATTAACTTGGTAAATAGAATGTCAAATGAGTATGTCCAATGGGCTTGAAAATTTTATGGACTTTGCATTTTCAAATAGACCTCTTGGAGCTACAGAGATCCTTTGTCCATGTAGGGATTGTTCAAGTCGTTACTATAAAGAGTGGAAAACGGTGAGAACTCATTGTATTGTAGTGGGCTTTGAGAAAACTTATAAGAATTGGACTTCTCATGGGGAAGAATATGCGAGTGTGAGAGATACCCAAGATCGTGATAGATGGGACAATGATAGCATAGGTATTGATATGGATGTGCGTAATTCTATGAGGCAAATGGTACAAGAAGGGATTGGTATTCCTAACATGAACTAGTGCCGATCATCTGAAATTGAAGTGGTCGTACATTCTGTTGAAGCTACTGCAAAGTTTCTCAAACTTTTGAAAGATGCTGAGACTGAGTTGTGGAAAGGGTGTGAGGAATTCACAACTTTATCTTTCATAGTAGAACTCATGCACTTGAAGGCTACTTCCAGATGGTTGGACGAGTCATTTACCTCGTTGAAATTATTGAAGCGGGGAATGCCTAAGTCGACAAAGTTGCCGAATTCTTACTATGAAGCCTACAAGATGACTGCAGACTTGGGATTCGGTTATAAGATGTGGAGTCCTAGGAAGGAAATGAGATCAGATAAATCCAGCAGCTATCCTCCATGAAATCCTAGCACAGAGGTCCATGGATTTAATCCCTTTTTGGCACATTTGGAGCAAAAAAAAGGGTGAATAGAGATGGCTCATTTCTTACAGAACTCAATATGCATGCTTTTACTTTTTGTGGTCATTTTACTAATGGCTGCTTTAATTAAGCATTTGCATGAAGGTTTTCTCAAAAATTTATTTACATTATATGGAGGGTAGTAGATGATGAAAGGAATCACTTTTATTCAATTCATCGTTTTCTTTTTGTTATCTTACAACAGAGAGTAACTATCTATATATATATAAGAAAACCTACTTTTGGCAGGAATAGAATAATTCTTTTACACTAAAACAATGCTGGAATTATGGACCACTTTATAATAATCTATGCTGGAATAATGGAGCACTTGCCGACTAATGGAGCACTTGCAGACTTTGTTGACTTTATTTGTTTCCTCCAATAACTCAAGCACTTCCCACGCCAACCAATGTTGTCTGGCAGCAACTCACGCCAACAGTACTCCCCCTCAAGTTGGTGCATAGATGTCTTCAATGCCCAACTTGCCAAGTGAGTTATGGAATATTTTGCTAGAGACATCCTTTGTAAGTATGTCTGCTAGCTGATCTTCTGACTTTACAAATGGAAATTGAACTATCTTGTCTTCAAGTTTCTGCTTGATGAAATGACGATCCACTTCAACATGTTTGGTTCGTTCATGTTGAACTGGATTATGTGCAATCTGTATTGCTGCCTTATTATCACAATATAAGTTCATTGTAGACTCAGATGAATATCCAATTTCTTCCATCAGCCTTTTTAACCAGAGCAATTCACACAGTCCCTTGGTCATGCCTCTGAACTCGGCCTCTGCACTAGATAAAGCAACCACCTTCTGTTTTTTACTTCTCCAAGTGACTAGATTACCTCCCACAAAGGTGAAATAACCTGATGTAGATTTCCTATTGGTAGTGCTCCCTGCCCAGTCCGCATCTGTATAACCTTCAATATGCAGGTGATGGGTTTTCTTGTACATTAATCCTTTTCCAGGAGAAGACTTCAAGTATCGCAAAATACAAATAACTGCACACATGTGATCTTCACTAGGACAATGCATGAATTGACTTACCAGGCTCACGGCATAAGCAATATTTGGTCTTGTGTGGGATAAGTAAATTAGCTTTCCTACGAGACACTGATATCTTTCTTTGTTTGTGGGTATTTGATCTGAGAGTTCTCCCAAACCATGATTCTGTACTATTGGAGTATCAACAGGTCTGCAATCAAGCATTCCTGTTTCAGACAATAAATCAAGCACATATTTCCTTTGTGATAGAAATATTCCTTGCCTTGACCTAGCAACTTCGATCCCTAGGAAATACTTCAACCCTCCAAGGTTTTTCATCTCGAATTCAGCTGCTAGATACCCTTGCAGACTTGAGATTTCTTCCTTGTCATTTCCTGTAATTATCATATCATCAACATAGATTATTAGAGTTGTTACCTTCCCTTGTTGGTGCTTTAAGAAGAGAGTATGATCCGAATTGCTCTGCTTAAAACCTCGTTTCCTCATAGCAAGGCTAAAACGGCCAAACCATGCTCTAGGTGATTGTTTCAATCCATATAACGCCTTTTGCAACTTACATACCACCTTCATTTTTGGGAAGGCATCAAAACCCAGTGGAACCTCCATGTATACTTCTTCCTCAAGATTGCCATGTAAGAAGGCATTTTTGACGTCAAATTGGTGTAGTGGCCAATCCAGGTTTGCAGCAAGGGAGATCAACACTCTCACGGTATTCAATTTTGCCACTGGCGAAAACGTTTCTTGATAGTCTATTCCATACGTTTGAGTATATCCTTTCGCAACAAGTCTTGCTTTGTATCTCTCAATTGACCCATCTGCCTTGTGTTTGACAAAAAAAACCCATCTACATCCCACAATCTTCTTTCCTTTGGGTAATGGTATAAGCATCCAAGTACCATTTTCCTGCAAAGCTTTCATTTCTTCATGTATTGCTTGGGTCCATTTGGGATCTATTAAAGCTTCGTTCACAGACTTGGGAACATAATCTGCAGAAAGTTTGTGCACGAATGCTTTAAGAGACTCGGACAATCTATGAGTCGAGACATGATTAGCAATCGGATATTTTGACTTGCTCTCTTTACGGTCAGGTGAGTAACGGTCTGGAGGTTTCCTGCGATTATGCCTGTAAGGTAACCTGTAACCACTATACTCATCTATACAATTATTTGGAGAAGAGTTTAGAGATTGTACCTCAAGGATATTCTCAGGAGACTGGTCGTTCGGTGGTACTAGCAAGTAAGGGGAATGATGTATACTTTCTTCCTCAGAAGCTTCTTCATTTTGATTGTCATTTGTTGGTTGTTCTTCACATTCGACATTCTCGATCACTTCATTTTGGCCAATAGTAGTTGTTGTTGGCTCCACGGCGTCTCCACATTGGCCTTCACTTTTGTCAATATCTGACATTGATATTTCTTCAAACCCTGGCCAACTTTCCCAATTCTGCTCTTCATTTATGATCTCCCCCTGAAGAGAAGAGTGGGAAGTTTGAGATGTGAAGAAATTCTCTGATTCGATAAAGGTAACATCCATGGTTGTATAGAGGCGTCTTGTAGTAGGATTATAGCACTGGTAACCCTTCTTATGAGTCATATACCCAAGAAAGACACAACGAACAGCACATGGATCGAGTTTCGTTCTCTGATTTTTGTGAAGATGAACATATGTAACGCAACCAAACTTTCGCGGAGGAAGCATTAGGACCGACGGTAGTGTCCTATGCTGAGCCAGAACTTGCAGAGGTGTTTTGAAGTTCAAGCTTCGTGATGGTATTCTGTTCAGCAAGTAAACTACAGTAACATTGCATCTGTCCAGTATCGTTGAGGGACATGAGCAGCAGTTAAGAGGGCTCAAGTTGTTTCCAGGATGTGTATATTTTTCCGTTTCGCTATACCATTTTGTTGTGGTGTTTGAGAACAACTAATCTCATGATATAAACCATGTGCTTTGAGGTATTCATGCATTTGTGTATTGTCATATTCCCCACCATTATCTGATCGCAAAATCTGAATTTTAGTAGAGAATTGTGTTCTGACCATGTTGTGAAATGATTGAAAAATTCCAAACACCTCATGTTTATTCTTCATCAGATAAAGCCAAGTCATTCGTGTACAATCGTCAACAAATGTCACGAACCATCTAACACCAGAGGAAATTGAAATAGGAGCTGGACCCCAAATGTCAGAATGAACTAGTGCAAAAGGAGTTTTACATTTGTTCAAACTTATTGGGTAAGGTACACGATGACTCTTAGCCTGAATACAAACCTCGCACTTAAAATTTGACTCATTCATATTGGAAAATAGATCCGGAAATAAATATCTCAAATAACGAAATGAAGGGTGGCCCAACCGATTGTGCCATAACCAAATCTGCCTTTCCTTGACTCCAGTGTGATGCATATTATTTGCTCTACCAAAACTGAAGTCATCCATGTAGTACAACCCTCCCCTTTTAGTACCACGACCAATGATCTCCTTGGTGAGAATATCCTGAAATAAACAGAATTTATGATACATAAGTACACAACAATTTAATTCCTCAGTTACTTGGCATATAGACAACAATTTACTAGAAAGATATGGGACTAATAAGGTATTTCGTAATGAAAAAGAAGGAGAGAGAGAAACAGTTCCAGCCCCTGTTACTGGATATGTCACTCCATTGGCATTGGCAATATATGTTCGTTTTTGTTGAGTAACATTGGTAAAATCGCAGGAATCAAATGTCATGTGGTCTGTTGCCCCTGAATCAATGATCCAGCCATCATGATTCCTTTCATTGGAGCAACAGAGAGCATAACCGTTGTTACCTGAATCATTTTGAGCAATCTATTCATTGACAGTGGTAAAGGACTCCCATTGTGGTACAAGAGATAGCTGAGACTCAGCGCTAACAAGAGCTGCACGTCCGTGATTTTCCCCTCCACCTGCATCCTTTTTCTTCTTTTCCTTCAGTTCGTGCCACCAATCTAGGTACCCATGAAGTTTGAAACATGTTTCTTTGGTGTGTTTCATATTCCCACAATGTGTGCAGCCCCCTCCTTCTCCCTGTAGCTTTAATTTTGTCATTATGTTAGGCTTTCCATTTAGTGGTTTCTGTCTTCCATTAGAAATAATAGCCCCACCATATATGGCATCTCCATTTGTCTCATCACAGACTGCCTCAAATCTTCTCTGCGAACTTGGGCATACGCTTGCTCAACTGTTGGGAATGGCTTAATCTGAAGTACATCCCCTCGGATCTTGTCAAGTCGATCGTCAAGCCCATCTAAGAATGTATAGACTCTATCTTCCTGCATAATAGAGTTATATTTCTGTATATCAGCAACACATATCATCGGGTTTGGTCGGCGAAAATCAATTTCTCTCCATAAGCCTTGAAGATTGTTGTAGTATGTTTCGATAGATCCTCCTCCTTGTTTGAGTCTCGTTACTTTTCTTTTGAGATCATACACTTGTGAGGTGTCAGTGCCATCAAAATATGTAATGGCAATGTTATCCCAAACTGCATTTGTTGTTAGAAATCTGATAAAATTTCCTATCAATTTCGGGTCCATTGAATTAATCAGCCATCCCTTCACCACTGCATTTTCGGTTCTCCATTTCCTGAAAAGAGGATCTGTTTGTTGGGGCTGTGGAAGGTCCCCATTTATGTATCCCAGCTTGTCTTTGCCTGAGATATACATCTCAACAACTTGAGACCATAGTGCATAGTTGGTGTCATCCAGCTTGATTCCAATCTGTGCAGCAGACTCGTGGTTTGGAATATGGTTGTATGTTTGGTTCTGATTCAGCACTTGTGTAATTTTGGATGTCAAATCTGCAAGAATTGACTTCTCCCCTTCGAGTTATTCTACCGTGATAGTAGGTTCCTCCATTTTCCTATTTTCCTCTCCCTTCTCTCTGCTATTTTCCAGAAATTCCATTTGGTCCTAGAATCTCTGCTCTGATACCATGATGAAAGGAATCACTTTTATTCAATTCATCGTTTTCTTTTTGTTATCTTACAACAGAGAGTAACTATATATATATATATATATATATATATATATATATAAGGAAACCTACTTTTGGCAGGAATAGAATAATTCTTTTACACTAAAACAATGCTGGAATTATGGACCACTTTATAATAATCTATGCTGGAATAATGGAGCACTTGCAGACTAATGGAGCACTTGCAGACTTTGTTGACTTTATTTGTTTCCTCCAATAACTCAAGCACTTCCCACGCCAACCAATGTTGTCTGGCAGCAACTCACGCCAACAGTAGAGCCATAGTGCACTTGACAGATATGCCAGAGGAAATGCAGAGCATGTCATGGAATTGTCAGAGATTTCTTTATATACATACCTCTGTCAGTTGCATTCTTTCCTCTTCCAACACTTGTCCAAGAAACTAACTCCAGGATTAAGCATGTGATTAAGATGTGAAACTATATGAATTTAATTCAGGTTTTTTTTTCCTTCATTTTTTTAATATCAGCAATTTTAAAAGTTAAAACCAATAAAAATGAGGTACTTGATGCGGAAACTAATAGCAAAACCTTTTTTCTTTATCTTCTTGTTATTAACTGTTGTAAATTTGTAATCTTGTTCTTTCTGGGCTGGATTTTCCAACTTTCCTATTGTCTGAATCCAAAGACAGTGCACTTAGAATGTGCATATATTCATTACCTGAAAGGATCTGCAAATTTTTCTACGAAGCTTAAATATAATGCACTAGCGACTACTACATTGTCTAGTAGGATTAGCCTGAGTACTCACAGTGACACCATGTAATTATCTCCATCATCATGGGATTTTCATCACTTAAAATTAATACGAATTTTAAAACCAAACTGGGTTAGGCGACAATCATCTCATATTCACAAAAAGAAAGCCAAATCATCCCATCTCTTTACTTTCATTGATTCCAAAAAGTTTGAAATTGACAGTTACTTAGAGTTGTGGAAAATCTATGAAAATAAGTTCAAACAGAAAATTGCATTTTAAATAGCTTCAATTATGCACTAAGTTATATTATAATTCTTATTTATGTAGTTAGTATATTGTGCCTTTAGGATAACACTAATGTTCCACCACAATACAAACCATTTTGTATTGAGAGTATGGCTCACCTATGGAGGGACTGGAAATATTGAGTTAAAAAAAGAGAGGATATTATGCCTATAAAACAGACGAAGAGAGGTTAGGTAATTGTCCGCCTTTCGTGGTCCAAGAGCAATTGATCACTCTTGTGGCTAAATGGGAAAAAGATGAAGTAGAGGTACATTTCTATTCATTCTCTCAGTTGTCATTATTTCATTGATTTCATGTTATGTTTCTTCTTTTTGTTAAGTTCCAACTATTAATGTATTTTTACAAAAAATAGTCAAGATCAATAAAGAAAATCGATCAAAACAAGGATTTTTGCATAAAACAGGGAAGATGCCACTTTCTGTTCTCAAGAAGCAGGTACATTAAATTTATAAGTACTATATGTATATTACGCCAACCTGGATTGAAAATCTAATGTAATATATTTTTTACACATGCAAGAGAGATAATGATAGGAAGCCTATTAATCGATTGAGTATGTTTATTGCCTCTCGCACTGATAAGGATGGCCACGCAAAAGATCGAACTGGGGAACTTATGATTGTATGGTTTTCTTATTAGCCTAACAAAATGTGAATATATGTATTTTTCTTTATTTTTTTTAATCTCATCATTTGCATCAATATGTGAATATTCTTTTTGGGTATAACTTTGCTTTTGTTTATGCTTTCATTAATTTCCTGCCCGTGGCTAAAATGAAGCAATATTTCTTGCTGACAATCATTTTCAAAGCTACTAACTTCATTCAAAACATATAATGGTTAAACCATTTAGTTACAATGTAGCAACAGTCAGATGTTGTTATCCTTGGAATTATTTTACTATAAATTGTTCAGCTGAGTTACTAAGCCACCATAGACATGGTCCAAAACCATTCGTTAAGTATCTATGATTAGCATAATCAATAGGGTCAGTACAACCCGTAAAATACGTCCAGATTAAAAATCAGAACATAAGATTTTATGTTTACTTTTGCTGAATTCTTTTATTTTGTCGTTTTTGGTTGTTAATTAGAGCTGGATTAATGAATGATGATGATCTGGTGATCTTTATGAAACTAATTGATTTATACATAAAGTTTTTTCAAGGCAAGAAGGAATAAAATGCTAATTTCAATAGAAGTTTTGTACTTTACTTTGAAATGATGGCTGCTGCCATGATTTGCTGATGCTTGTCAAGCTCACATCTTCTTGATTTAGGCCTTACATTCACTGTGATTTATTTCAAATAGGGTTTGATGTCAAACAATTTAGTAACCTTCACGGGCTTTGATACTCGGTCTTTATTCAACCTACTTTTCAGCAGCTCCAATGCCCTTGATCTGTGTTATGCTTCCAAAAGTTGTTGTATTTCTCTACTATCCAGCATCATTGAATTTATAAATTTGTCAGGAGTATAATATTAGGCAAATTAAACAACAAAGAACACTTTAGGTTGATATTTCCTGCATAAGTTTTATCATCCTGGTAGAAAATTTTTTGTACACAAGTGTAGTTTCTGCATTAAAAATGCCTCTCAGAATATTATTTTGCCAACTTATATATATTAAGAAAAAAATAATTGTAGTTGTGACATATTATTTCAGAATATTATTATTTTGCTTGTGACTTGCAGGATCTTGTTAGGAAGAATGATTATTGTTTACTTGAGCATTTATGAGGTTTCTTGTCTTGGTTGTAGAAGTTGGTGTTGAATGATAATAATCAAACTCATGGATTTTGAATCTGGGTTTACTTCATTTTTGTTACGCCCCTAAATTCGGGTCTACCTTTAAACCCGAATCCAATGCATCACAGTACTACCCATTTATTATAATAATATTGACATAAATATAATTACTATATTATTACAATATGTCTTACTCTAATCCCAACTTCTATAACCATTACATCATTCATCGTCATAATAATAATAAATATTACATCATTCTAAAAAATAAATCCTTCATAATATAAACTATTACATATAAGGATAATATAATCCTACTCATTAACTTTTCCTTTGCCTTTGTCATTTCGGGAACCCTCGGCAGTCTCGGTCTTAACTGAAAGCATTTGATTTAAAGCAAGAATGAGCATTTAATTGTTCAGCAAATATAACAGTTTAATAACAATAAAATCAAGAATCATATCATCATTATTCAATAACTGAACAATAGTTGAGAACTGTTCTGAATAAACTGGAATAACACTCTACTTTTGTTTGAAATAATTTTCGAGACAACATATTGAGCAGTCATAAGACCTTGAACTTTTATTTTTATTCATAAAAAGGTTTCACCGTATTTAAACCGCAAACTGATATGCTTACGAGCACTTCTAGGTGATTAGCCTATAGTACTCTATGTTGATCAACACTCTATTTTAAACGACTATGTGTGTTTGGTTTAGGCGCCTCAAGGCCTTGTCGGATTTAACCGATTAAAACTGCCCCTAATATTAGGGTTATTCATCTCATACATGCATTAGAATCCTAACCAAAACAATTCAGTTGGATAGCTCTACTTAACATCAATAATATTTCAAAGATTTATAATTCAATCAATAGAATATTTAAACATTTGTTTAGTTGAGTCAAATAGCATCGACAGTCATTCATAAGCAGTTCGTGAATAATAGAACTTGAAAGTTTTAACAGATTATGCATAGCATATCTTGAATACTTGTGAAAAGTTTAGGAGTACATGCATTCAATATAGAAATCAAATGAAGTTAGGATACTTGCTCAGATATAAAGATTGAGAAAGTTTAGGAAACTTGCATTCAATACATAAATCGAATGCGAGTTAGAAACTTGTCTTACGCGTTTTTTAAAGATTACACTAAATTGCTCTTCAATTGTCCTACACAATATCAATCACATAGACACACCAATTAATCATCACATGACTGTTATTATAGTTCATCTTAACTAGCTTTTAAACATGAACCTAACTTCGTATTTTTAACTTTTTCATTAATTGATTTCAAAACTTGTTTAATCCATAAATACGTTCAACCAACCTTGGAATGGTCTCAACTTTAGACCTGAACTATTTATAACATGGACTACCTACTCTCATAGGTGGCAGGAACTAAAAAAATTACATACACAAAATCTTATATTTAAGGTCCAATTCTCGAATGTCTTGCAGTTTGTAGACTGCAAGACCCCGACTTGCTTAAACGGCCATAACTTCTTCGTTTCAAAATATTTTTGGGTGATTCTTGATTCTGTGTTTAGCTTACTTCCAGAGCTTTTTTTGGGATAAATATCACATATTAACTCCTTATATTTTAGGAGTTATGGAGTTTACAAAAGCATACTAAAAACTGCTCCCGCAGAAATATTGGCAGCTAGACCCAGCAGCACTAAAACATCCATAACTCTTTCATACGAAAATATTTTTGAATGATTCTTGAGTCTATTCTCATTAGAATTTTCTCCTCTACAACTTTCTTTTATATATCAAAAGCATATTCTGACTTTACAGTTTCAAAAAATGGGTAGAAAGGTCAGAAGTGTGATTTGTTCATAACTTCTTCATTTCATTTGATAAAACATGATACCACAAACATCAAAATATTATGTTATCATGTTCTAACATTCAATTAACTTCAATAACATAAAAATAACTAAATTATAAACCTACTTATATAGAGTTTTATGATATTTTCTCAAGAACACGAAGAACATATGAAAACTAAGTTCCATCATTCTTCATTTCGATTACTTAAAACTTGATGACACAAGCATTAATTAGCTAGGCCACCATGTTCTACCACTTTATAACATCAAATAAGAAAATTGTAAACCTACTTATATAGAGTTTTATGACTTTTGCTCAAGAACACATGAAGAAACACTTAGTCGAAAAAGATCTTACATGGTAACCACTTATGTTCTTGAACTTTTGGATATTATATATGAAATAATTTAGGCATTATAACGGCTTATACATGTAATTATAAGACTTTATAATTAAAATTACATAAGCATACTTATATAATAGATTTGCTCAAGAACACATGTAGAAACACTTAGTCGAAAAAGATCTTACATGGTAACCACTTATGTTCTTGAGCTTTTCAACTATAAAATGAAAGAAAATTGAACATAACAACAACTAGGGATTCTACCTCTTGTAGTTACAAGCTTAACTATTTCTTTGCAATTTTAATATATAAAATATATATCTAGAGAGTAATTTTGCTCTTTGATTTTGTGAATTGGTAAGTTTTTTTACGCTTGCAAAGCTTCATATTTATAGGCTAGGTAGAGTTGGGGCAAAATAATCTTTTCGCATTAATCCATGACATCATGATGACATCATCTTTGTGCTTCTTTGAAGATGATGCCATAGTTGCATCATGCTTGCACCTGATTGGTCGAAAACAATTCACTTGGATTTTTAGTTACATATTCGTATATACTACGTATAATATTCGTATTCTACTCGTATTAATCTCGTATTCTACCGTATAATATTTCGTATTATACTCGTATTTATTCTTGCATTCTATCATAATATTTCACTTTATACTCGTATTATTCTCGTATTCTAACGAAATTCATTCCACAGTCAAAAAACTACGTTTTTCGTTTTCAAATTTTATTGGATATTCTATCTTTTCTCGTAATATTAGCATTCGCGTATTCTCTGAAAGAATCAAAAAGACGCAAAAGCGTTTTTGGGTGAATAGTGTTTTTACGCCTTTTTTCGAAATTTTTTTATTTCCTTCTACAAAATCCAAATTTGAAATTTCTAATACGTAAACACAATCTAGATCATAATACAACATTTAAACACATAACACATAATATATTCATAACAATTTATTTTATTAAAATATATTCAAAATGGCTAAGTACAAATTCTCAATCGTTACATTCTCCCTCCCTTATAAGAATTTTGTCCCCAGAATTACGATACAATGCTACACAAAAAGATGTGGATAATTATTCCTCATTTTATCTTCGAGTTCCCACGTTGTTTATTCGGCATTGTGGTTCCTCCATAACACTTTCACAGAAGGTATAACCTTATTGCGTAAGACTTGCTCTTTCCTATCAATTATCTGAATTGAAATTTCTTCATATTTTAAGTCTTTTTCAACCTGGATAGGTTCATATTCAATGACATGCTTATAGTCTAGTTTATAGGGTCGTAATACCGACACATGAAACACATTATAAATATGTTCTAATTCAGGAGGTAAGACTACTTCGTAAGTCACTTCCCCTACCTTTCTCAATACTTCAAACGGTCCTATAAATCTCGGACTAAGCTTCCCTTTCTTTCTAAAACGTATCTTCCCTTTCCAATGAGACACTTTTAAAAATACATAACTGCCTACTTCAAAATCTCGTGTCTGACGATGTTGATCCGCATACTTCTTTTGTCGGTCTTGAGCTGTAATTAGCCTTGACCTTATAACTCTAACGATCTCTGCGGTCTACTGAACCAATTTTGGTCCCAACAGTCGACGTTCCCCTACCTCGTCCTAGCACAGTGGTGTTCTGTACTTTCTTCCGTATAATGCTTCGTAAGGCGGCATGCCTATACTTGCGTGATAACTATTATTATAAGCAAATTCTACTAAAGGTAGGTGGTCGTCCCAACTCCCCTTAAAGTCCATAATATAGGCCCGCAGCATATCCTCTAGGGCCTGAATCGTCCGCTCGCTTTGCCCATCTGTTTGAGGATGATACGTCGTGCTCAACCCCAGCTGTGTTCCCATTTACCCTTGCAAACTCTTCCAAAAGTTCGACGTGAAACGCAGATCCCGATCTGACATAATCGAAACTGGTACCCCATATCTTAAAACGATTTCCTTAACATAGAGTTTAGTTAATTGTCTAGATTGAATCTAATCTTAATTGGTAAAAAATGTGTCGACTTCGTTAAACGGTCCACTATAACCCATATAGCGGCGTACCTGTTCTGCATCGTTAAAAGTCCTACCACAAAATCCATTGAGATATGTTCTCATTTCCACTCCGGAATTTCCAATAGTTATAACAATCCACTTGGTCTCTGATGTTCGGCCTTAACTTTTAGACAAGTCAGGCGCCTACTGACGCACTCCGTGATTTCTCTCTTCATATTCGGCCACCAAAAATATTGTCGAAGGTCTTGATACATCTTCGTGCTACCGGGATGAATCGAGTACATTGAATAATGGGCCTCTTGCAAAACTTCCTCCTTTAATTCTGGTACTATCGGAACCCAAATTCTCCCTTCAAATCTTATTACTCCCTCACTATCGAGTTTATACTTCATTTCCTCCCCTTCGAAAATTCTCAGCCTTATTCCCTCGCACTCCTCATCCTTGAGTTGTGCTTCTTTTACTTTGTCCAATAAGGTTGGATAAGTCTCTATTGTAAATAACTTCTCCCATAATTCCTTCGAAAATCTAACTTCTAACTCCATGTTAGTCATCTCTGTTATTAGCTCATCTTGAGTTGTTAACATTGACAAATTCTCCTGACCCTTTTTTCTTAAGGCATTGGCCACTACATTCACCTTCCCTGGATGATATAGAATTTCACAATCATAGTCCTTGATTAATTCTAACCATCTCCTCTTCCTTATATTCAACTCCTTCTGTGTGAAGATATATTTTAGACTTTTGTAGTCCGTGTATATCTCACATTTTTCTCCGTAGAAATAGTGCCTCCAAATTTTCAAGGCAAACACTACTGCTACCAATTCGAGATCATGAGTAGGGTATCCCCTCTCATACTCTTTTAATTGTCGTGACGCATACGCAATGACTTTACAGTACTACATAAGCACGCATCCAAGTCCCTTATGCGATGCATCACTATAAACTACAAAATTACCTGTGTCATCTGGTAAGAATAACACTGGTGATTCACTTAATCTCTTCTTGAGCTCTTAAAAACTTTCCTCGCATTTCTCCGACCATACATATTTTACTGTCTTCCTCATCAAATTTATTAACGGGGTAGCTATCTTCGAAAAATCTTAAATAAATCTCCGATAGTAACCCGTTAACCCTAAGAAACTACGCACTTTTGTCGGCTTCTTCGGCTGCTCCCAATTAATCATCGCTTCCACCTTCCCTGGATCTACGGATATATCGTCCTTGTCGATCATGTGTCCCAAAAATTGAACCCTCTCTAGCCAAAATTCACACTTGCTAAATTTTACATACAACGTTTCCCTCCTTAGTGTTTCCAACACTATCCTTAGATGTTCCGCATGATCCTCTTGCGTCTTTGAATAGATCAGGATATCATCTATGAACACTACTATAAACTTGTCTAGATACTGCTTGAACACCCTGTTCATCAGATCCATAAATGCGACAGGCGCATTCGTCAAACCGAACGACATTACCAGAAACTCGTAATGGCTATATCGAGTCCTGAATGTCGTCTTGGATACATCTTCTCCTCCCACTTTTAACCGGCGATACCCCGTTCTTAAATCTATCTTAGAAAAGTATTTTGCCCCTTTTAACTGATCAAATAGATCGTCAATTCTGGGCAACGGATACTTATTCTTGATCGTTACTTTGTTCAACTCCCGATATTCAATACAAAGCCTTAACGGAGTCTTTCTTTTTAACGAATGACACTGGTATACCCCAAGGAGACACACTCGGTTGGATATATTTTCTATCTAATAATTCTTGCAATTGTATCATCAATTCCTTCATCTCTACGTGTGCCATCTTGTATGGTGCCCTCGAAACTGGTGCCGTCTCGGGCACTACGTCTATAACAAACTCGATCTCTCTGTCTGGCAGAAGACCTGGTAACTCATCTGGAAATACATCCGTGAATTCTTGCACGATAGGTATCTGTCCAATTTCCTCTCCCACTTGTTAGGTATCAACAATATGGCACAGATAACCTACACATCATTTTCTTAACAGCTTCTGTGCTTGCATCATCGTTAGACAACGAGAATGTCGGTGTGATTTATTACCATAGAACACTACCTTAGACTGTTTCGAAGTTTGAAGGTTTATGCTCTTCTTCTGACAATCTATTATCGCCCCATGGTTAAACAACCAATTCATCCTCAATATTACGCCGAATTCTCCCAGGTTAATCGAAATTAAATCTATCATTAACTTATGTCCTCTAATTTCGACGTAACAATTTCTATGAACGTGTTTAACAGAGATTACTTCCTTATTCGCAACTTCTATGTTCTAGGGTAACTCTAGTTTCTCTAGAGGTAAACCTAAACGTATAGCAAAATCACTGGATATGAAAGAATAGGTTGCACCCGAATCAAACAATACATATGCATTAATATTATTGATTGGGATGATACCTGAGACTACATCTCCAGATGCCACGGCATCTTGGACCGTCATGTTGAAGGTCCGGGCAGTTGGTCTACTCGGTGGGGCTGGACTAGTTATGGTCAGCTTACCACTGTTGTTCCCTTTATTGCCGCTACCCACGTCGGCTCCCTTCTTTAGGCAATTTCTTGCCATATGGTTTGCCGCTCTGCAAACGAAACATCCGGTGTTCTTCTTCGGGTTGGGGTAGTTAAGAGAGATGTGTCCCTCCTACCCACAATTATAGCACACTGACTTTCTCTTCAGGCAGACCCCGAAATGATTGTTCTCACATATCCGGCACAGTTCTCCCTTCTTCTTTGGGTCTCCTTGTTTGGTTCCGGTATTCCCGAAGTTGTTCCACTTCCTCTTGTGGCTTCCTCCACTACCACTAGGTCCATCAGCTCTACCTCCTCCTTCATTCTTATTCATATTTTTCTTCTCTCGGTTGAATAAGCTCAACGCCTCGCTTCCCCCTTCGGCTATAATAGCTTTCTCCAAGATTGATCCGAAAGAACCAATCTGCAACACAGAAATTTTATTGTAGAGCTAAGGTTTTAAGCCATGCTCAAACCTTCTTGCCTTCCTTTGTTCGGTATCCATTTGATGTGGCGCAAACTTAGCCAGTTCATTGAACTTAGCAGCGTATTGGGGAACTGACATTTCTTCCTGCTTCAATTCTAAAAACCGCATTTCCATATGGCTCTTCATACTCATAGGGAAGTAGTTCTCGAAGTATAACTCTTTGAACCGATCCCACATGATAACTCCCTCTCCGACCCTATTTTGATTGGCTTCCTACCAAAAGCAGTCTTTGCTCCTCTCCGACTCTAGCGATCTCAAACGCCTTCTCTATTTCTTTAATCCATGATTGAGCCTCTATAGGCTCTGTGGTCCCCCTAAACTCTGGCGATCCCACACTTTTGAAATCCTTAAAACTGGCTACTTGCACAGCAGGAGGATTTATAGGTACTCAGTACGCTCTCTATTAAATGCCCCTATTAAGAGGTCTATGAACTATTGCATAGGATTAGCTTGCTCCCTATTTTCGTTTTCAGGTTCTCTCTATTGGGTCTTGTACCCTTTAGGTCTTCCTCTTGGCGGCATTTTCTGTTAAATCATAATAAAATTATGTTATTATTAACTCACTAATCATTTTTTTACACAATACTAACACATACACATCACAAAGCACATTTAATAAATATTTTTATATGTAATATGCTTCTTAATTCATACAGGTTATTTAATAAAGCTGAAACTTTTCACATACTATCCCCTTATTACTATCATAATGATGGGATTCATAAAAGATAACCCGCTTATACATAAGCTGGGATTTGCAATATTACACACATACATCATCTAATTAATAACTAGACCCCGCCTAATGGCGTCTGCGTACTCATCATCTGCTAGTTCCATAACTAGGTCACTACTAATGGTATGCCTAGTCTGGCCCTCCTATATTGGATAGTAGGCCAATATACATTGGAATCACCCATGCGAAGTAAACGCGTAGTTGGACCTGTTAATCCTTATCTTTTTGACCCTCATCTCCTCTTCTAGATTAGAGACCTGATCTTCGGCCCTGATCCTATCATCGATCTCTGCCTCCCAATATGACTCCATTTCCTGTATCTCTGCCTGGAGATCTTGCACCCTCGCCTCTAACGTTTGGACTCTACCTTTCAGCACGATATTCCTGTCAAGTACCGCCATATACAAATTATTCATTTCTGCTGGCACCACTTCCTCTTCCTTTAAAGATACAGCCTCCGCTGATGTATCGTCAGCCTCCTCCTCATGTTCAGATGGATCCTCTTTAGAATCGAGGCCTATATCCGGGTCATTATTGGCAAGAGCTTCTACCTCGAATGTTGGCTCGGGTATAGGCTCAAGTACTGGAGCGATCAGCTCCTCGCTTGCAATGTGAATATCCCTAAACATAACTTCTTCAGACATCCTACAATTAAAATTTTATTATTTAGATTAGTACATAGCAACAAAGTATATTTATTAATATCACATAACTTCTCTAAGGTCATATTCCTAAGGTATTTTCCCCAACTAAGGTTTATAACCTAAAGCTTTGATACCAACCTGTAACGCCCCCAAATCCGGGTCTACCTTTAAACCCGGGTCCAGTGCATCACGGTACTACCCATTTATCATAATAATATTGACATAAATGTAATTATTATATTATTACAATATGTCTTACTCTAATCCCAGCTTTTATAACCATTACATCATTCATCGTCATAATAATAATAAATATTACATCATTCTTAAGAACAAATCCTTCATAATATAAACTATTACATATTAGGATAATATAATCCTACTTGTTAACTTTTTCTTTGCCTTTGTCCTTCCGGGAACCCTCGGCAGTCTCGGTCTTGACTGAAAGCATTTGATTTAGAGCAAGAATGAGCATTTAATTGCTCAGCAAGTATAACAGTTTATTAACAATAAAATCAAGAATCATATCATCATTATTCAACAACTGAACAATAGTTGAGAACTATTATGAATAAATTGGAATAACACTCTACTTTTATTTGAAATAATTTTCGAAATAATATACTGAGCGGTCATAAGACCTTTAACTTTTATTTTTATTCATAAAAAGGTTTTACTGTATTTAAACTGCAAACCGATATGCTTACGAGCACTTCTAGGTGATCAGCATATAGTACTCTATGTTGATCAACACTCTATTTTAAACGACTATGTGCGTTTGGTTTAGGCGCCTCACGGCCTTGCCGGATTTAACCGATTAAAACTGCCCTTAATATTAGGGTTGTTCATCTCATACATGCATTAGAATCCTAACCAAAATAATTCAGTTGGATATCTCTACTTAACATCAATAATATTTCAAAGATTTATAATTCAATCAATAGAATATTTAAACATTTGTTTAGCTGAGTCAAATAGCATCGACAGTCATTCATAAGCAGTTCGTGAATAATAGAACTTGAAAGTTTTAACAGATTATGCATAGCATATCTTAAATACTTGTGAAAAGTTTAGGAGTACTTGCATTCAATATTGAAATCAAATAAAGTTAGGATACTTGCTCAAATATAAAGATTGAGAAAGTTTAGGAAACTTGCATTCAATACATAAATCAAATGAGAGTTAGAAACTTGCCTTATGCGTTCTTTAAGGATTACACTAAATTGCTCTTCAATTGTCCTACACAATATCAATCACATAGACACACCAATTAATCATCACATGACTGTTATTATAGTTCATCTTAACTAGCTTTTAAACATGAACCTAACTTCGTATTTTTAACTTTTTCATTAATTGATTTCAAAACTTGTTTAATCCATAATTACGTTCAACCTACCTTGGAATGGTCTCAACTTTGGACCGTGAACTATTTATAACATGGCCTAACTACTCCCATAGGTGGTAGGAACTAAAAACTTTACATACACAAAACCTTATATTTAAGGTCCAATTCCCGAATGCCTTGCAGTTTGTAGACTGCAAGACCCCGACTTGCTTAAACGGCCATAACTTCTTCGTTTCAAAATATTTTTGGGTGATTTTTAATTCTATGTTTAGCTTACTTCCAGAGCTTTCTTTTGAGATAAATATCACATATTAACTTCTTATACATTAAGAGTTATGGAGTTCACAAAAACAGATTAAAAACTACTCCCGCAGAAATATTGGCAGCTAGACCCAGCAGCACTAAAACAGCCATAACTCTTTCATACGAAAATATTTTTGGATGATTCTTGAGTCTCATTAGAATTTTCTCCTCTACAACTTTCTTTTATATATCAAAAGCATATTCTGACTTTACAGTTTCAAAAAATGGGCAGAAAGGTCAGAAGTGTGATTTGTTCATAACTTCTTCATTTCATTTGATAAAACATGATACCACAAACATCAAAATATTATGTTATCATGTTCTAACATTCAATTAACTTCAATAACATAAAAATAACTAAATTATAAACCTACTTATATAGAGTTTTATGATATTTTCTCAAGAACACGAAGAACATATGAAAACTAAGTTCCATCATTTTTCATTTCGATTACTTAAAACTTGATGACACAAGTATTAATTAGCTAGGCCACCATATTCTACCACTTTATAACATCAAATAAGAAAATTATAAACCTACTTATATAGAGTTTTATGACTTTTGCTCAAGAACACATGAAGAAACACTTAGTCGAAAAAGATCTTACATGGTAACCACTTATGTTCTTGAACTTTTGGATATTATATATGAAATAATTTAGGCATTATAACGGCTTACATATGTAATTATAAGACTTTATAATTAAAATTATATAAGCTTACTTATATAATCGATTTGCTCAAGAACACATGTAGAAACAGTTAGTCGAAAAAGATCTTACATGGTAACCACTTATGTTCTTGAGTTTTTCAACTATAAAATGAAAGAAAATTGAACATAACAACGACTAGGAATTCTACCTCTTGTAGTTGCAAGCTTAACTATTTCTTTGCAATTTTAATACATGAAATATATATCTAGAGAGTAATTTTGCTCTTTGATTTTGTGAATTGGTAAGTTTTTTTAAGCTTGCAAAGCTTCATATTTATAGGTTAGATAGAGTTAGGGCAAAATAGTCCTTTTGCATTAATTCATGACATCATTATGACATCATGATGACATCATCTTTGTGCTTCTTTGAAGATGATGTCATGGTTGCATCATGCTTGCACCTGATTGGTCGAAAACAATTCACTTGGATTCCTAGTTACATATTCGTATATACTACGTATAATATTCGTATTCTAGTCGTATTATACTCGTATTAATCTCGTATTCTATCGTATAATATTTCGTATTATACTCGTATTTATTTTTGCATTCTATCATAATATTTCGTTTTATACTCGTATTCTAACAAAATTCATTCCATAGTCGAAAAACTATGTTTTTCGTTTTCAAATTTTATTGGATATTCCATCTTTTCTCATAATATTAATATTCGTGTATTCTTTGAAAAAATCGAAAAGACGCAAAAGCGTTTTTGGGTGAATAGTGTGTTTACGCCTTTTTTCGAAAAAAATTTATTTCCTTCTACGAAATCCAAATTCGAATTTTTTAACACGTAAACACAATCTAGATCATAACACAACCTTTAAACACATAACATATAATATATTCATAACAATTTATTTTATTAAAATATATTCAAAATGGCGAAGTACAAATTCTCAATCGTTATAATTTTTATACAATTTCCTAGTTAGAAGACATGCATGCTCACGTATGTGTAGACACAAGTTTTCAACAAAGTAAACAAATACATAAGTTAGATTACTTTTTTTTCGCATAAAGATAATGATTCTGCACAATATGTAGCTTATGTATTGTTTAATTGAGTTGTTCTCCCAGGAAAATATGGTGAGTGTTATATAGACTGCAATTATGATTTTCGCTGCTCTTATTCAATCAAATGTTTGCGCCACTATTATTGTACAAATCTTATTTAAAATATACAAGAGAAGCTTACAGATGCTATAAAAGAATTGTCGGAGGAGGATTGCAATTCCTCAGTTCACCTTGAAAAGATATTTGTAGAAAATTTTGGTAAAGATGGCCATGGTCGAATGCGTTGTATGGGATGTGGTATTACCCCACGTATGGTTTATGGTCAAAGTCCATGGGTGTCGGGCTGAAAATGTTGCAGTGGTTCGTGAAGAACTTGAGGCGAAGATGGAGTCACAAAAGTTAGAAATGGAGGTTGATTTTGAGAAGTGGATACAGGCTGATCGAGAGGCACAAAAGCTGGAAATGGAGGCTAAGGTATCGAAGCGTATAACATTGGAAATGGATGCTTTCAATAAACAACTTTTATCGCAAATTAAAGCCAGTGGATTGGCAAGAAGCAAAAAATTCAACAATCGGGAATGTCATCTTAATTACTACCTCTTGTCTACAAAATACATGTTTTATACGATGTTATATAATATACACGACGGGAAACAAGCTAACTATTGTATATAATATACACGACGAGAAACAAGTTAACTGCCGTATATAATATACACGACAGAAAACAAGTTAACTGTCGTATATAATATACACGACAGGCAGACAAACTTTTGTCGTATATATTATACACGATGGCTGAAGGACACATCGTCGTATATACTATACACGTCAGATCGTGCGTTATATATAACAGATAAAACGGCTTGGCTTATAGGCACTGCATATACTATAAACAGCGATTCAAAGTGTCGTATATACTTTATGCGACGCCTTTTGATACGACAGTCTATTTACCTTCGTATAAACTATATATGACGGTATTTGCCTCATATATGACAAAATTTAGCCACCGTTTATAAGCTCGTTTTTTGTAGTGAAATTTCAAACTTGTAGTAATCATCAACAATCTCTTCTTTAATTTCTCAATTTCAACAAGCTCTCCAGTGGGATCACTGTCTCTTTTCTTCTCCTTTTACTCTTTACATGTTTCTTCACTCGAAATGATTTGCTTCTCTTTCTTCTTACTAAACCTCTCTTCATGTGCTTGCAATGAACCCAACAGTTGATCAATAGTCAAAGTGTCCAAATCTTTGGGCTCTTTGATAGTCATAACAACATGCTCAAATTTATTGTCCAACGAGCGAAGAATTTTTTAACAGCACAAACATCTTGAATATTCTCTCCATTTTTCTTCATTTGGCTTACTATCACCAAAACTCTTGAAAAATAATCAGAGACACATTCAGATTCCATGTGAATTTCTTGAAACTCACCTCTAAGATTTAGAGGAGGCGCACTTTCTTCACCTTATCCACTCCCTTATAGGAATTTTTAAGAATTTCTCATGCTTCTTTGGAGGTTGTTGCATTTGTCAACTTTTAGAACAGATTAGCATCCAAGCCTGGATGGATGGTCGAAAGAGTACTTCGATCATTCTTGATCATTCTTGACATTCTTCTCCAATGCATTTCTTTGATTTTTAGTTAAACTGGCTTCATCTTGAGGCTTCTCATAGCCTTTGGGGACAACATCCTGTACACCTTGTCCTCCAATAATTGTCTCCGACAAAGCATTTGGGCATCTCAATTTGGGAGGCTTGAATTTGTTGTCAAAGGAGATGGTGAAGGGATTGCCTCCATTACATTCTGACATACTAATAAAGTAATAATATACTCCAAAAAAAGCTAGATCATTATGCCTTTTTAACAAGATGGTCTGCCGCCACTCGAACCGAAAAAGTATGTATGTTTTTGGGGTTCGGTGAACAAAGTATTTTTGATGAAATATAACCTTATGCTATCACTTTTACTTATATTGCCTAACTGCAATTGGCAAATGTATTGCTTGAAACTAGGTCCAAATATCAAACTTTTAACACCAATACAACCAAACCTTAATTTCTTTTTGTTTTTACTTTAGAGAATTATATATTGATTGGTTATATTGGGTGTGGTCCTCACTCATGAAAAGAATCTAAGTTGAAAAAGGATTTACTTGTTAGGTTGGTTGGTGGAGATGTGATCCTATTCAACCCCTATATATAAAAAGTCGTAAGTCGATCCTTCTAATTTGAAAAAACAGTGAGTTATCTCGGTTCGTAATTATGAGTCGACTAGGTTAGATTCAAAAATTAAAACGATTCCTTTTCATGTCCGTTCCTTTTTCCTATAAAGCAATTTCTTTTATATTAATTGAATCCGTCTTTCTGCAAGAATCAATATTTTTCGTTTCGTCTTGGGAAGACCACCATATATATATAGGTGATAATAAAAATGCAGATGCAGAATTGTAGAAAGACTTAAAATTATAAAAAAATCTTGAATTCGTTGAAGGAAGAGCAAATCAATGACTGACCGGTGAACAAGGAGGAAGACGAGGAAGAGCTCCAAGCTGTCGTGAGAATCGTCGATTCTGACGAGGACGAGGTTGAAGCCGGGGGCGACGAAACCTTTATTCTGTTTTGTGCTTTGTGTTGCTGAAGTTGCCCTTATCATCCTTTTAGGGCATGTTCGGGATGACTTATTTTAAAATGTCTTATAAGTTAAAATTTAAAATAACTTATAAGTCATATTAAGTGATAATTTAGAAACAAAAGTGTTTGGTACCCTTTTGATTTATAAGTCAGAAATTAAGTTAAAATAAAATGTAAATATTTTTGGCTAAAATAACTTGTAAGTTAAAATAAGATATAAAGACTATTAAAATAAGGACAAAATAGTTTTTACATTTGATCAAACTTACTTATTTTAAAGTGACTTATAAGTCATTTTTTAATAAGTCAGAATTTGGTACTTATCAAAAATGACTTATAAGTTAAAAAATAAGTCACTCCCAAATACTTCAACAGTAAAAAAACAACTTATAAGTTGGTTTCACCAACTTATAAGTTGTTGCCAAATAGGCTCTAAAAGAGACAAAATTGATTCTATATGATGGTGAATTCTACAATAGTAACAAGGTTTAGTCTTTTGACTTTTATAATTGTATATATGTTATTATGTATGCTTATATATATATTGATGTGTAGATGCTTGCTGCAAACTGAATATATGCTATGAGTTCTATTGACGCAGATATTTGTGTGCGCTGATCTTTATTGGTATGATGTGTACATTACATGTTTGATGAAATGTCAAAAAAGAATATACCTTGATATTTCATAATGCCTAGAATGTATACTAATATAACAATCTTTGATTGTACTTTCTTAGGCAATGATCAAGATGAAAACAAATAGATCTTTCTACTTTTGAGAAAAGTTAAATCTCGGTGCATAGCAAATATGTTGATAGTGGACAGTTATTGAGTTTTAGTTCAAGTTGTTTGATTTGAGGTATTTTAACTTATGATCTTCTATTTTAAGTTGACTAATATTCTCACATAGTATTTGTTTTCTGAGTACAAGTTCTCATGTAGCATTCTTGATTTCAAGTTCTCTGAGATTTTTGAATGCTTCTTCATTTTCTAATGCATTACCTTCTTCATAATTTGCTTCTCATTGTTTGAATTTTTTTTGCTTTTGGGATTACTTCAATATAATGCATAGAACTATAGAATTTTGTTAGTGTTCTTCTTAGCTGTTGACATGTATGCATACAGTACTTAAGTCACTATCTTTTAAGTTTTTTAGCTTCTACGTCTCTTACGTAGTTAGGGAAAATAAACAAATAAATAACTAATAACACCATCGTATTAAGCTTTAATTTTGTGATTTTGATGAATTTTGATTTTGTGATTTGTCCTTTCTGATCTCAAGTCATGGTAATTGTAAATTCCCAACAGGGTAATTTCAACAGTTCAATTCTATCTGGATTCCATGTATGTTTTCTTTTGTTGTGTTTATGCTTTATTTCGTTCCTAAGTGAATTAGACCTAAAAAGTGCACCATGCAGAACTCATTTCGATCTATATTTACACCTAAATTTTGCATACTTTTTTATGGTCTTTCTTTTTTAATGGTTTAATTGTTGGTAATACTTTATACAGAACCTTACATGTAAGTACATTCTTTCCCTTCTGTTGAGGTGAAAAGTTCCTCTATATTGCAGTATGGTAAAACCTTAATCAAGAGCTACATCTTGAATGTATCCGCCGTCATCTCCGTTCAATTAAAAACTTGAAAACTTTATAGTTTGGGGGGTTTTTTGGTGATGAAGTTAATTAAGTTTCTCAACATAATTAATGGTAAATTTGTATTCTCTTAATTTATTGTATAACCTCAAGTTTTAGGACGTAAAACTTGGAAGTATTATTGTAAACCCATTATTAGTGATATAGTGGAGATTTGAAATTTGACATGTGGTTTTTCTCTGATTTTCACGTTAAAAATTGTGTCTTGCTTGTGGATGATTATTTATTATTTTTGTTCTCAATGAAGTAGCGGCTCCTCCTATTACTATTTCTGGGGTGGACTTGTTGATTTCCTATTTAATTGCACAAAGAGAAAAAAATAATTCATAGGATTAAAATTATTTTAGGCGTATTTTTACCAACAGGTTAGATTACTAAAATTACTCCCTTAATAAACAAATATAGTAATCCAGAAGCAGTGAAATCATTGTTAATTTTTGCGGAAGAAAAATCCTCTACAATTGCTGAGATTTATTAGACATCATTATTTAAAATTTTAAAAAAATCATTATGATCAAGTAATTGGGCTTGGCTTAACTATTTTATATAAACAGTTTAGCAAAAAAAAAAAGACTGAATATTATACAAAACAAGGTTGTAATTTGTAAATATAAAAAGTTAATGATGATAAAAAGCAAGATACTCAAAAAAATCCAATATATGCTCTCTGCTCATATCATAGAAGTATTTAAAAGAGAAAGAAATATAGGTACCACAACATACAGTTGAAGTAGAAACACTTTGTGTGTGTGTGTGTGTATATATATATAGGTGAAACTTAGGTTTTCTCTCGAGTCTGTTTGGTTTTCTCTGAAGTCTGTTTGGTTTTCTCTTGAGTCTGTTTGCTCTGGTTAATCCTAGCAGCTGCAGCCAAAGATGCTGCAACACCTCCTGGATGTGTGCTAATATTTGGATCATTCCTCAACTCTGCACCGATAACTCCTTCAGCATCTCGACGCGTCACTGGTTTATCTGATGGTAACTTTGCAGTAGCGTCCTACCAAAGATTAATGTAATTAAATCTTATAGTGATAAAAACATGAATATGGGATATGGCAGTGTCTACATTTGTAGAGCCCCTTCAGGATAGCTTAAACTAAAACTTCATGTGAAAGTGTTTGGAATAGATAAACATGATTGCAAAATATGGCGGAGCCGTTACTAAAATAAAAAAATTATGTTGTCGGATCAAGCATAAATCTAACTATATTTTTACAATCTTTTTAACAAACTTAATACACTAAGCAACACTTTTTTTTTCTAACATAATCTTTGTTCTAATAATATTAGTCCCTCAAAACAAGGCCTATAAGGTAGGAATGAAGTCGAAGAAAAGTATACGTGAACAAGAATGGGGTGAAGTAGTGATCTCACTTAAGAGTTGGTGATTCTATTGCATCTATCTTTTAAATTTTTTTAATACATATTTAACGGTACAAATATTGCATTTAACGACTGTACTAAAGACATAATTATTTACGATGAATTTTATTTTATCACTAATTACTTTCGATGAATTTTATTGTGTCGCTAGATATAAAATTTGTGTTATTGAATTTGTATCAAGAGAAATTAGAGAATAAAAATAATAGAGAGGATCATAATTTGATTTATAACTTTTTTTTCTCTTTTGTACGGGCCTGTATGATTAGGTCCATTAATGAGCCCAGTACTCTATAAATTAACCATAATGAGCCTTATAGAGTTTGATACGTGACACTTGGTCATTTGGCAATTTTATGAGTGACTCAATAAATTGTTAGTTAAATATTCCTTCTATTTAGTTTTATTTGTTTTAATTGATTTTTTATAATTAAATTAATTATATTTAGAATAAAAAATTATTATAAGAAATTATATAAAATATATTATCAAAGTTAACTTATTTAATTTTAAAATTTGTAGTACATTTGTTTAATTATTAATTTTAAATTGATCAATTTGATTGTAAAAATTAATTAAAGCAAATAAAATTGAATGGAGGAAGTATGATGGATGAAAATTTGTGACGTGACACAATAATAAGAGAACTAGTGTTCATTATAAATAAATTTTATACCGTTACGGGGTTAATAGTTTTAAACTTAAATTTAAATAAGCTGGGCACGTTATAAATAGATTGACAGGCATTTTAAATTCATATTATAAATAATTCAACACATTTTTTAAAATAATATTATAATTATTATAATATAAATGTATTACGACACTATAATCTACATATACAAATATTAAATTTCTAAATAATTTAAGTCCGCATATCATCTTGTATTTTGTTAAATATGCGTTGAAGAAATTTTGTTATTAATTAATTAATAAAAAGTATTTGCAGTATTTTGTCTAATATATAAATGGATTAAATTGGTTGATGCATCAGGAATAATAAACAAGTTAGTGCCAGTTTTAAGTATATATATTGACATGATTAAACACTTTGATTAATTACTTAATTAATGAATAGCGTTGATATTGAACGATTATGTATAATTCATAGTTAACTTTAATTAGTTTAATTAATTGTGACAATTAGGAACGAAAACTTACCGCGAGAATCTCACTCAATTTTGTTTTCTCCTCGTCTCGTGTGATCCGAGCATTTCTAGTTGCTGCTGATTGAGCTGCAGCGGCAACACCGCCGGGAACAATGTTGGTCCGGCCTGTTGCTCTGACTTCTGCAGCCTGTATTGCTGCTGCATCACTGTAATCTACTGGCCGGTTTCCTGATGTTAAGGCTGTTGCTTCAAGTGCTTCACCAATGGTTATATCAATGTTTGATCCTTCATATATTTTTTCTGGTGTCAATGGAGATGCTTTGGTATTTTGCTCAACAACCTTCAAGTACATAGCATCCTCATCATTTTATAATAAATAGTACATCTTTCCAATCAATATAATATAATCCTATACAAACATTTGAATCCGATTATTAAAAATATACTTTAGCATGCACTTAAGTTGTTAATAAAAAAAGTACTTTTATGTGCACAAACAATTGAGCATGAACCGAAAAAAAAATAATATGTAAATTCTACCATTTAAAATATTAATAATAAGATTTACCAACTTTTTACATCATTTTTTACTATTCAATACATAAATAATTGTGTTTGTGCATAACTTATACACGTAGAATTACCTGAATGATCGAGAATGATGCAGCAATTAATTAGTGCTATAAATCTATAATCCATTGGTTTGTCTATGACCTTTTTTATAGTATAATTTTTTCTTTTTAATTTTACTAAAGTATATATTGAAAAATTTGTGTGGTGTGTTCTAGAATAATAACCCTTCATATGCAAAAGGGAAGCTAATAAAATCAAATGGGACTCATTTTTATAGGGAGGAAGCATCAAATTTTAGAGGTACCAATCATCCTAGTTATAAAGAGGTTATAGTTACATTCCTAACTACTACTTAAACAAAGTAATGTGGATTTCATAAAATAGTGAGAGAGATTACAATATGCTTTTAACTTATCTTGAAATAACATGATACTATCTCCGTTGTGATCAAGTTTTTCAAAGCTAATTTAAGATATTTTAAATTAAAATAATTTATTTAACTTTTAAAAACAATGAATAATGTAATCAACAATACTATGTGAAGTAGGGACGGATCCACTCTATATAGGGCCTGGGGGACCTAGTCTACCATGAAAATTTTGAATTTTCTTAAGCTTACAAAATTTTGTCATTAATAAGAATATACTTACTCTTTGAAAAAAAAAAATATAAGAATATACTTATTTTATTCCAAATAAGAGAATTATTTTAATCTTTTTTAGTCAATCTAAAATATGGGCAAATTCACTGATATATCTCTCTTCCTAATTTTTGGGTATGATAATACGAAAATCAAATTTTATGATATTTCTTTGTTTCAATTTGTGTTCTATAAAGGGTACATATATACTACGTACAAGTAAATATTATTTCAACTAGACAATATAAAAATTATATATATACATTTGTGTGTGTGTGAATTCAAGAAAAAATTGTGTACCGCCGCGCTATTTTCCTTTTTACTGCTAGCATTATTCAGCTCTCTTTGGTCAAGAGTGCCACCTTTCTCGTTTTGATTTGCTTCTGATTGTTCGGATTCACTTTTTCTTGGATGTTCTTGGCTCATTTTGGGATAAATAAATGGTGATATATCAGCATATATCTTGCTAATCTGCAGATTAATTATGGTGGTTGAAGGAGAATATGAAACTTGATTAACTACTACGCAGATTAATTAATGAAGTTCCTATGTTGTGGAAGGGAGTGGTCCTTGAACAACCACATTTATGTAGTGTGTGACAAGTGGTAGAATTGGACTAATTATATGGCTATAAACATCAACAAGTGTTTGGTCACTCTGGATTTTTGGGCAGGAGAAGCTAAAAATCATGGGACTCGGTCTTGGGAAGTTGGGATGGCAATTGAAACAATTTTAGGACTTGAAATTAAAGAAAATGTTTTTTGTTTTTTGGCTAAAGTAAAAATTAAAACTCTGTGTCCTTATGATATTTTCGTAAATTTAAGTAATTAGCAAATCACTCCATTAATTATAATTATTAATAGAAAATCGTATCTTTTAATGTGTAATTAGTAATATAAAATAGACGCAAAATATATAATTTTGTGCTATTAATTCTACCGCAAGTTAGTGGTCTGCTTTTTTGTGAATTCATGTACCATACTTTTACAAAGTGATAACTTCAGGCTACAATTTTACATTTCAATCTTATTTTATTATTTACACCACATTTTTAGAATTAAAAATAAATAAAGACCTAATTAATGAGCGAAGCTAGATAAATACGCTTTCCTGATTTACATACACCCACATAAGCCAGGAGCAAAATTGGAAGAAGAAATATCCCTTTCCTGATTTACATACAACCACACAAGCCGGGAGCAAAATTGGAAGAAGAAATATCGTTAATTAATTAAGGTTAAATGACATTTTTGTCCTTTTTAATTGTTATAGTTGTTTTTAAAATTTAATTTTCGTTAATTAAGTCTTTTAAGTAACTGATTTGTGTCAATTATATTCTTTGGACAAAATTTTACTTAATTTTCCCAAAATTGAGGCATGTCAAACTTTAGTAGAGTCCAAAGGTGAAAACAAACACAAACAACAAAAGAAACTAACTTAAATTTAATAATAACTTAAAATGTTATGCCTTTTTGGGACTGTATAGCTCGGTTGGTAGAGCATTAGACTTTTAACCTAATGGTCGCAATTCAAGTCCTATTATACTACTTTCAAAAATAAATAAATTCCAGGAAATAAATAATTTTACAAAAGAACGAGTGAAATTTCACAAATTTATATATTCCAAAAAAAATTAATATATTAACAAAATAATTAATTTCTTTGAAAAAAAATGAGTAAAATTCCATAACATTATATATTGAGAAAAAATAAACATATTCAGAAAATAAATATTTTTAGAAAATGAGTAGAATTCCATAAAAATATATATTTAGAAAAAGTAGTATATTCTAAAAATAATTGTTGGTTTTTTTTTTTGATAAATGAGGAAAAATTCATAAATTATAATTCAAAAAAGTAATATACTTAACAAAATATTTTTTAATATATATTTTATGATTTACTCATTTTTAAAAGAAAATAATTAATTTTTTTTGATTTTTTTAAATTTTATTTGAAAATAATAATTAATTTCCAAAATTTTAGTTATTTTTTAAAATTTGAATTACCATTTTTTTAACGTTTTTTCCCTATTAAAACTCAGATGCCACAATTTATGTGAAATCAGATAAAATTTGGTCCAAATAACAAAATTTACACAAATTCACCACTTAGAGGACCTAATTGACAAAAAATTAATTTTGAGGAATTTAGCCAATTTATCAAGGTGCACGTCACTTGGCGCAGTTATCAATTTTCATGAAAAAAGATGTTGGAATTTTCGTTGTTTGATGTTGTCAAAATTCTGAATGATAATAATAATACCGCCTTAATCAAATCGAAGCTTACTCTTTTTTTAAAATAGTATTTATCCCTTATAATATTGTATAAAGTTACAACAAATCAATCTCTTAAAATAAGATATATCCCTAAATTAATTTATATTATATATTATGTGTATGATAGCATTTAATCCAAAACAATAATAGAAAAGAGAATAAAATAATAACACTAAAATTATTTAAAATAATTATGGAATATATTCATTTCTTATAAAATGAATTGTATCCATATGAGAGCTTTCTACTTCTATTTACAGGATTCAGAATTTCAGATAGTCCTTTAAAAAGGTACCTATTCCAAACACACCTTATTCCAAGGGTTTTTTTTAGGAAAAGAAAAGAAAAGAGAAAATAATTAAAATTTCTCTAAATTTCATGTTTGGAGGTAAAATTAATTTTATTTTTGGTTGAAAATTTTTTCTTCTCTCAGGAGTGAGAGGATTTGGAAGAATTAGAAATGATGAGAATGTTACATATTTTATATTACTTAAAATAATATTTTAAAAAAAATCATGTCATTTATTACATTAATATATAAGGATAATATAGTAATAGTGTTGTTTAAAAATAAAAATATTTTCTATTCCCTTCTCTCCTTTTAAACTTATAAACAAATTAAAATATATTAAAATTTCATCTCTTCCGTTACTTTTTAAAACTTACAAACATGATAAGAAAAAATTATAATCAATTTTCATCTCTTCTTTTCCTATGCTTTTTCCTATTTATTTCGTCTCTCTAAATTCACAAACCCAACATTATACTGTGTTTATAAATTTTTATTTGAGAGGAAAGAAAAAGAAGAAAAAATAATTAAAATTCCTCCAAATTTCATGTTTGTAATTTTTTTAGGGAATGATAGAAAAGATTTAGAGGTAAAATTAATTTTATTTTTAGCTCAAAATTTTCTTCAAAAAAGTAGGAGAATTTAAAAGAATAAAAAAATGAAATATTTTACATTATCAAAATTAACTTTTTAAAATAAATAATACGACAATTTTGTCCCTCCACGATATTAACTCTCAATTACATATTTTTTAGGTTTTGAAAATATCATTTTTCTCTTTCTTCGCTCTGCCGCTTGCTCCTCCGTCCTTTCTCCGCCGCCGTGGTTCTCTTGTCCGCTGTCAATTTTTTCGATTTGCTTCTTTCTGTTGAAATCACTGGTAAGATCCTCAAATCACGTACCCTAATTTTGTCAAATTTGCTTATGTGATTGACTTCGTTTATGGTGAATCCGGGTAATTCTTCTTCTTCCTCTTTCACTCTCCTAATCTGCTACTTTTTCGTTTTGGGGTTTATTAGAATTGATGATGATTTTGGCTTACATAACTGACTCAGTCCACGTTTTTGGGTTTATTAGAATTGATGAAGATTCTTTTCAAGGATATCAGGTATCCCAAGCTCAATTGCACACCTGACTATAAACAATTCAGTAAACCCAAACACATATTTCCAGATATCCACTTGGGCTTGAGCTGCTTCTTCATTTCCATTTGTTAATTCTCTTTTTGTTTCTCCTTCCATCTCCCTCTCTTTCACACACACATAAAGTGAACTTAGCCAGTTATATCTGAGTATCAAATTACTCCAGATGAGGCTTCAATTATGTACTAGAAAAACTCACTGTCCAACTACTCCAGATGAAGCTTCAATTCTATACTAGCTAGTCTTAAATGATAATGTGTAGTGCTTGATCTTTAGTTTGTTACTTTGGTTTGTGAATTTCAATGTTCATTTTTGGATCTTTGATTTATTTTTTTTTATAAACTACCGTATCCTCTTACATATTAATATAAAGAGTTCAACAAAAAAGAAATATATATATCCAAAAAACAGCTTTATTTTATTCGGAAACATTGAGTAGCTAATGGCTTCGGTGATAGTCCATGCTCATGTTTACATTATGGTGCATATAAATAGCATATATTCCATCTGTCTCCAAAAGATTAATGATTTAAGTGATAAAAAAATTTGTCTTCAAAAACATGGCTAAACTACATAAGTTAACTAAATAAAATTTTACATTGACTAATTTACCCTTGACTATACTATATCTTAACCAAAAAGTAAATCAATCACATAACAAATGAATAATCAAATTAATTCACTCTCTCCACAAACTTAATTAAGAGCCACAATTAGTACGCACATATTAATATAAGGACGAAATGAAAAGTATATTTATCCTCTCTCTCATTATTTTACGATCTTAATTTATGTGAAATTTATCCTTAAGCCATTCTTTTGGAGACTGAGGAAGTATATGTTTTCATCCAGCAGTTATGCTAGTTGACAAATTTGTACAAAGAAATATTAGACACACCTTTTACTCCTTTTTTTTTTGGTTACTTTTGCTGAATGAGAAAATTATAGATGCTGAAAATTGATTTTTAGGGTCTGAGAATCTAGTTTGTTAGCTTTTTTCATTTATGAAACCTAGCTAGTTTTATTTGTAATTAATTAAAATATTAATTGATTTTTAGCTCATAGGTTCAGTCAAATCATTTGGTTAGCATGTTGTAAAGTTAAGAAGATAGTTCATTTTGTATAATGATTACACTCGATTGTATGAGTGATAGAGGCTGATAGTTGTGGCAATCATAATTGTGTTATAGGTCTATAAAAAATGTTATTTAAGCATTAGCAAATGAATTTTGTTTCTTTTAAGTTGGCATAACCGAATATATGTGTAGACAAATTCAAACAACACTGAAATATTGGAGAAAAGTAAAACATAAAAATTTAACTTGCAATATAATTCAATCTTCATTGCAAAAATAGTATATTATAGATATAAGAGTTAGTTTCATAGGGATGTAGATCCGAACCTTAATTTGTGTAAAAATTATCCTTTTATTATTTTTTTTGGAGACGAAGAGTATATACTTTCTATTTTTGGAATCCAGGGACTACTAAAATGAAATTTTGATGGGTATGCTTTAACCCGACCCGGGACAATATATTAAAATTACATTTTCTTGAAATAAATATATTAGAATTCAGTATTCTATATTGCGAGGTTAGGGTTTTGGAGGGAGTTAAGAAAATGGAGCACCATCAGCTATCTGTAGAGGCAGCAACACAGCTGCAGGATGGCATAAATTTGCTACTTTCCCGATGGTCGGCGCTTCAGATTGCAGTCGAAAACGGGTTTGGCGGCCGTGATTCTCGCCAGAAATCCCAACAGTTACCCATCGACCTCTTCTCTTTGCTCACCCAATCGAAAGGTCTGTATGCAAAATTCATGTATTTATAATACTATTCAATTTTTGGTTCATATGTCTGGTCCGAGCGTTTAGTAGCTCTTTCTAAGAGACAGGAATGTAAATAGAAAACATCTCCTGAGAAGGCCTCACGGCCTAGTGGTCGGCGTTATAATAATGACATTTGTCGATATGCCACCGCCTGTTTACTAAGATCATCATAGATTATTAATGCGTGCATTCCATTATCACAGAAATACTCCCCTGTGGCACACCCAGAATATGGGGCCAGAAATTGCAAAGGAGTTTACCAACTAATAATGGGTAGATTTTTTTTCCCCAGTGCTTCTGTTGTACCAAATGGGTATACTGTATTTTTTTAATATAATTTTTGGCATCCCCAGTGTTTCTTTGGGTAGAAAATAGGTACTTTACTGTGTTATGTATATGTTAGGTGTAATATATTTGACGGGGTTTCTTGAATAAAAGATAAAGCTTCATTTTCATTTTTCCACGTGAAACAGTCTCTGAGCTTCTTTGGCTTGAGTGTGAATGAGCTAATGGAAATTGCAATTTTGGACCTGGCATTGGGATTTTTCTTTATTAGATAAATTAGCAAATTTGTTATCTTGGAACAGCCGGAGTAAAAAGTCCCCAAGTGAGCGTTTTATGGGAGATTGGGATTTTTTTTATTAGATAAATTAGCAAATTTGTTATTTCGGTTTGTAAAAACCAGTTATTATACGGTTAGTTATGCTGTTTAATAATGTTTATTATGGTGTTTTTTGGGGGGGACCAGAACCGATATATATTGATGATTTGGAGAATATGCTTGATGAGTTCATGCTTTCTCTCAATACTGAGATCGATGATGGCAGCATTGAGGAGGTATGCTTTCTTTTCTTAATTTAAACCTTGAATTGTCGCTATAGGTTCCTGTTAGGCAGTTAGAAAAACCATGGCAGTTAACATTGTTTTCTTATTTTCATTTCTGTTAACAAACATTCAAAATGTGCTTAATTCTTCAGCTGAAGAAGCCTCGAGTTGCGATGGGCTTGTTTAGAATATTTTTTTGGGCAATGAATGTGTTCTATTAAAATTTCAAGTTTTCCTTTTCTTTTTTTTATAAATAAAATTACTCATTTGAAAGTATTGAAGAAATTAAGAAACGTACATCTTTACTACTTAAATGCATAGCCAGGGGCAGCATCAGGGGTGGCCTGAGAGGGCAATTGACCCCCTGAATTTTGGAGAAATATCCTCATTTTATCTAATACGTAATTGTTATATATATATATATATTATAGAATTTAGTCACTGTTGAACTGTGACTCCTCTTTTCTTGACCTAGGGTCCTATATATGTGGACAAATTTATAAGACGTTAGTTTCCTTATCTTGTACATTTTGTATTGACGAGGATGTGTATGGTTTGTTTATCAAAATACAGCAAATTAACATCAAGGAAATAGTACTAAAAAAAAGTTAGAAGATTGGAATCAAAGTTCTTATGGTTTTTCCTTAACGAGAGAAAAGACAAGACAGTTTGTAAACATAAGGCTTTTGGAACATGTATTTTACACGCTATTGTTGCCTATTGAAACTATCAATTTCATCTATAGAATAGAGACTCCAACTTCATCTTACTTGTGTATGCGATTTTCCTCATATACTTCAATAACTACTTTGCACTTAGATTACTGTAATTTTTGAAATGAGAACATGAAACCTGTTGTTTAGAAATTTTGACCATTCTTCCTAAAAGAGAAGAAAAAAAGAGAGAGAATTAGATTTGTCTTAGATGCCAATAAATGAACTTCTTGTTTATGCCAAATGTTATGAAAATAATGCATCTTTTTTCTTAAAATAGTTAAATAGGATTAAGTTAAGATTATCATGGAGACATTGAGCCTCAATTGCCCCACACTTGTTAATTTCTGGCTTAGCAGTCTCACAGTATTTCACATTGCAGAGTAAATTTGAGAATGTTTTATGTCATTTTTGTCTAATCATGTTGTTTAGAAAGTTCCTGAAAATGTCTTATATGTTTAGTGAAGTCGCCTTCTTCTGTAAATATTTCTTGAGAACATTAAAAAGGAAAACAGAAACAGGATTGAAAATGCTATTGGAAGACAATTCACCTAGTTACTTAAACACATAGATGTTTGTGTCTATCTTATTCCATGGTGATGATTTGTGTAGTTGTGTTGTTATATATACCTCGGATGGAGCAAGCAAAGAGAATGGTGCTATTTGCCCCTTTTTTTCTTTCTTTCTTTATTTTTTATTTTCAATGCTTTTTTGCGTGTTGCATGCCATATTATGCTTTGAAAAACCTATAATTGCGTGGTTGTTGTGCATACCTTTCCTTATTTGATCTTTTGCTCATTTTTAACTATTAATTCAATGATTTTGAGTAGATATCAGAAAAGCTAATGATTATGCACGAAGAATGCTTGGAAGGTAATTTCATGTCAATTGAAAGACTAAGGGATGCTCCTAGGGTTTCTGTTCCTCATATCCGACAGGTAATTGCCATCCTAGTTTTTGCTGGATTTATCAGCCTCCTTGTCTTGTATATATCTTCTTTTCCTTCTGAAAGATGTTCTTCATTACATTAAAAAATAATAGCAGTCTTGTGATGGCTAACACAGTAAAGGGAAAGCTTATGTAGGACTATATGACATGATAAAATTTTGAACCATATATATTACTTGCTCTTCAGGAAGCAAATATGCAACTATCGTTTCTTATCAATCTGATATATTGTAAATAGTAATATGATTTCACTGTTTCCATTACATTTTATACCTTTCAGGCCTTAAGCTTGTGCCATTTTAACAACTGGAAGATGATAATTTTATTCATCAAAAGTAGTTGTATACAAACTGAAAATGTGTACAAAATATACAAACAGAATGATGAGTCTCACTACTCTCACTTGTCATCCAGGTATTTGAAAATAAGGTCAGGCAATCTGGAATTCATTCAGCAGCCCTCCCTTCCAAAATATAAAATCAGTATTGACTTTTAAAAGTAAATTTGAGAGATTTCAAAGTCAAAATTGATATGATTCATTTAATTTTATAAAAAAATAAATCTTATAAGTAGTAGCAATTTGTATATAATTTTACAATATTAATAAACTAAAATTAAATGAATTTATATCAATTTTGACTTTGAAATTTCTCAAATTGACTTTCAAATAGTCAATAATGATCTTATATTTTTGAATGTAGGGAGTTTTTTCCTTCCCTGTTTTCCAAAATTCCTATTGCAACTTCATTTTGTGGGAATTCTATTTAATAAATACTTTCTATACATCAAATAGGACAAAGAAGTTTGATGTCTTCTTGTATGTTACACAGAGGATGTATTAAATTTTAGATAACATGTCCCTGCTTATAAATGCCCTTCTTTGGTTAAATGAAGTGCCGATCTTAGTGTATTTCTTGACTTCAAATATGAACCGAAACTAACGTGATTTCATTTCTAAAACTTATCAAGGTAAGGACTCTGAATCCTGTCCCTTTTTAAAAAGGAAAGCTTATTTGGTAACTTTTACCATTATAATGGATTTTAACCTCTACTGCTCATCTTTGATTAGGCACAGTGGCAAAATCTCCCTATTCACAACCATTAACTGGATCTTCAACTTTTAATTTACTTTGCTGTCATTTTAACTTGATGTGCTGATTATAGGTTTCCATCTATTGAAGATAATAGTATTTTAGTTAACCTACTCTATGATAATTCTATATTTGTTTAGCTCTGTTAACGTGTGGTCTTTTAGTGAGCTTTCCTTGAAGAGAAGACCGAAAGTAAATTCCTGATGTAGTATATAACATAGCCATATAAGTTACAAATTCTTGATGTACTATTAAGATTTGAAGTTGTGTATGTATTCTTTTTATAATATTTTTTTCTTAGTTTAGCTAATTTTAATTGTTCCAAGTGAAATTTGAGTTCTTTTTATTAGTATATTTAGCCGGCTGGATTTTAAGAGGATATTACCTGTTTACCGAGTCAATTCTTACAAACAAACATGCCTATGGAAGATCTGTGGGTGATTTTGGGGGGAAAAACTGTACCACCTCCACTTTGCAAAGATGCTAATGTGGGTATTTTAAGGGAGTTCTAAAAACACTTGTGGTTTTCAACCTGCTAATTGAGTTCTTGCTAAGATTGCATTATGCTGATTGGGAATAAGGGACGTGTTCTTTTACTTTTTATATGGTGTGCAACCAAGCTTCAGATTTAGTAACTTGACGTTTTTACTAATCCTACAAAAATATGTAGATAAAAAAAGAGAGAAGTAAAGAAAGAAAAGAAATGTAGCTTAAGATTGCAAAGATGGCGGAGGCATTCCCCCCCCCCCCCTCCCCCACGCGTCCGGCGCGGTCGTTTAATAATAGCTTAACATTGCTAACTGGAGGTGGCAGATGTAATCCTGAACTTTTCAATTGGACTGCAGCCACTGGCTCGGGTCAAAGATATTTTAGATATGTGGCATCAAATTATATGGTCAATTTTAGCTCGAGCTTTTTGTCTGTTAAGTGAAGCCTTTATTGGAACATGGAAGGGGGTTCCATCTCCTCTTTCCCTTTAGAAATCAAAGGCTTAATACAAAGTACGTCTTCATGTGAATCAGGATTGAGAAAGGAAAAAAATCTTGTTGAAGTACAAATGTATGTATTTATAATATATAGTTGCTCATTAAATGCCTCGTTTATACAAAAGGTAAGCACCGAGCTAGTACCTGGAATACTCACAGTATTTTTTCCCTATATTCTTTTTTATACCCAAATTTTATATAGTTCTTCCCAACTGCTTTAGGCTGCAAGTAATGATGAAGACGATGATGTGAGCTCAGGGGATGGTGATACCAAAATGGCAGTTGATGCCCCTGAATCCAGGCCAAATATTAATCAAAATGATATGATGGTCGAGGAGCCAAGCCCTGTAAAAGCAGCTGAAGCAGAAGACGGATGGACAGTTGTTTCCTCCAGGCGGAGCAAAGGTAGAAAGAACTAGCTTGAGATTATGAAGAGGTTCATATATAGTTTGTATGATTTTTTTATTTTATTTTATTTTATTTTATTTTTTGTCCAACCCACCCTTGGTTTGTTTGCCAAACTTTCTGATATGTAATCTCTCAAGGCTGTCTAGCTGTTTAAACTTTTGACTTGCACAATGGCAGAATGAAAACAAAGGAGTGAATGAAAGAAATGCCCTTTTCCTTCAAATTTTTTTATCTTGTTGCTAAATTACCTCTTTCAACTTGAACTAGATTTTTGGAGCTTGAAAAGAGAGAAATTATGGCCAAGGATTATAATCATGAGATTATATTCTCATGGATTATAATCCTAAGAATATTAATCCTAGGTTAATTTTATAATTTTGTATGTATAATTTGTTTGCATAGCATTACTAATTAAATAAATTGTAATCGTTATTTATTTGTTTCAACGTCTCAGTACACTACATTTTAAGATTAATACTTTTCGTCTAATAAGTAAACAACATATTTAGACTAAACCAGTTGGAAATCTAAGAATGAGAGGGAGCAGTTCTGCATCTCCCCATTGAAGAGTCCAAATGCGTTGTGATTGAGAACAAGCATATTACTAATCCTATAATTCAGTTCAAACGAAGTGCATAAGAGTGCAAATATATGCTCAACAACAATATTTAAATCTCACTATTTTAAGTAAGGCAGTACATTTTGAAAGTAGATGAAACTCTTTCTTCCTCTAATTATTTATTCTGTTCTACTTTATAATCACCTCGGAAACGATATTTTTAAGTTGCAGTAACAGATCAAAATGTAATATATATACGGAAAGGCTCTAAAGCGAACATTTGTGACGCCCCCAAATCCGGGTACCTCAAACCCGAATCCGGTGCTACACGGTACATCCCATTTCATACAACGTAATAGACATGAATGTAATTATTATATTATTACAACACGTCTTACTCTCAATCCCAGGTTCTATTACCATAACATCATTACAAATACATAATAAGTCTTAATATTACAACATTACTCATACAAATAAACTACGACGCCATCTAGACGTTCATCTTGCCCTTTCCCTTGTCCTTACCGGAACCTTCGACCCGCTCGGACTTAGCTGCAATGTTTAATATAAAGCAAGAATGAGCATTCAATTGCCCAGCAAGTATAACAGTTGAATAACAACAATATCATCAATCATATCATTTCTCTTCGACAACTGAACAATAGTTGTGAAATATTCTGAATAAACAAGAATAATACTTTGCTTTCGTTTTAAAAATATATTTTTGAAACGACATTGAGTGGTCATAAGACCTTGAACTTTCTTTTGCTTTCTTAAAAAGGTACACAGCAATATAACTGCAAACCGTCTTACTTACGAGCACTTCTAGGTGATCAGCCTATTGTACTCTATGTTGATCAACACTCTAGCTGGAAACGACTATATGCGTTTGTTTAGGCGCTCGATGCCTTGTCAGAATAACTGACTAAAAACTGCCCCTAATATTAGGGTTGTTCATCTCATTCATGCCTCGGAATCCTAACCAAAACAATTCGGTTGGATAGCTCTACTTAATCATCAATAACATTTCAAGGATTTATTATCAAATCAATAAAACATTTCAATATCTGTCTAGCCGAAACAAATGGCATCAACGTTCTCTATAACAGTTCATATATATGTGAACTTGAAAGCTTCAACAATTTATGTCATAACATAGCTCGAATACTTGTGCAAATACTTAAAGATTTACATAAGTAAGGAATTCACACAACCATATATGTATTGCGTAAATTGGAACTTCAAACATCGCATGAGAGTCATGAGAATATAAAATCAAATGAATCAAATAAACTTGCCCAACACAAGGGTTAGACAAGTGTTAGAAAACTTGCCTTAAGCGCTTGCTACTACTTGACGTTAATCGTCCTTCAAAAGTCCTACACATTTAAGTACGTATCCACATACCAATTAGCCACATAATTGATGTCAAATATTGGTTTACATTACTCTATATTGTTTATTCTAATTCGAAACATAATATCAAACAAGGTTACACACACTTGATACGACGTTTCGACGTTCGCACAACGCATGCCCGATTTGCCTCTTATGCATAAGTTTAGCATGCTCATACACTTGTATAATCCATCATTGATTAATGCTAAACACCATCATATATCATAATATATAAGTTTTAGAACATAGAACAACATCTCGTAGCGTCAGAAGCATTACACGTTACATACGCGCATGCACGACGCCCTCCGTTTGCCTCCTAATGCACAATAGTCCTAAAAATGGCCAATTTAGAAATTGGTCAAGACATTAAAATACAGTTCTAATTATTGGAAGTTGTAGTTCTACTTCTTAGCTTTCCGAATCATCTTGAATCATCCAATTTGGAGTTCGTATGAGAAAGTTATAGCCATTTTAGTAAAGGAGGTCAGAGCTGTCTAGCCTACTGTTGCTCTAGCGCGGGGCGCGCCAATTTAGCCTTATGGTGGGCGCGGGGCGCGCCCAACCGGCAGAGTTTTAGTTGCTCATCATCCAGCATGCTCTGTTTTTGCTATTTTACTCCAAAGCTCATAACTTCTTCATTTTAAGTCGGAATTAGGCCATTCCGGAGGCTATGGAAAGCTTATAACATGAACTACAAAACCCTCATGAATTCATAATCTTATAGACTCTTTAATAAATCGAAATAGTGGCTACAAAGAGCCTAGTCCAACTAGTTCTCAGCGAAACTCAGAGTTTGGCCAATTCATTCTTCCTCTTTGTGTCTTAGCTATTATACAACAAGTCAATATGACTTAAAACATGCTTCTACTGCTAAGCTAGGAAACATAACATCATTTCATCAATTAATCAACACCTAGTTCTCAAGTTCTTAGAGAAATTCTTCTCTTGGACATTTTATCAAACAGTTTGTGGGCATAGCCTTAGAATTCAGAACTCATAGCTTTGCCCATATATGGGTGTCCCAGATTTCACATTGAAATCATTTCTCATAACTTCTGGACATATACCAACAATACACAACCAATGCACATAACCAAACCAAGATTATAACTTCATTAATACACAATAAAAGTCCTTAACAGTCCACTAATGTCCATTTCAGTCCATTTCTTGATTCCTTATGCATAGGTTCGATTCTCATTCATTGTTCCACTTTCACATACCATTAACAAGGTTTAATAGAGCTAATTAACCTTCATACATGGTCATACACTAACTAGCAAAATCAGTCACATAACTCCAACAAAGCAACCAAAGCAAAACTACACACTTGGAAAATATTGAGGAAATGAGTTTGATTAATCATTGCATACCTCTTGGAGCTTGTTCTAAGGTTGCTAAGAGAATTAATACCCAGCTGCTACACCACTTCTTCTTCTTCCTCAATCACCCGTGAACACTCTCTTCACTATTTTCTCTCAAGTTTTCAGTTTCAACACTTGGTAAAATCAAAGGAATGGTAGCTAAGCAATGGGGGAGTATATATATAGAGGGAGAATCTGAGCTTCTTGGAGGATGGAGGAGTTGAGCATGAAGGCTACACCAGCTCCCCATGTTCGGGAGAGTGAGCTCTTCCTTCCCCCATGCTCATGGTCGGCTCGGGTAACACCCCCTCCTTCTCCCCAAATGTTCTACGCTCCCTTTCCCTCTCCCAAATGCAGAATTGATGCTCCCCATGCTCTCCCACGTTCTTGGCTTCTCTTCTCCCTCTCCTCTCCTTCTCCCGTACTCTTCCTTCTCCTCCAATTTGGTTCAGCTGATTACATAACCCATTTCCCTCATGGGTCATGGGTTGTGGGTCATGGGGTGCGGGTTTGGGTCATGGACTTGACCCATGGGTCTTGGGCTTCAACTTGGGCCACTCTTGGACTTCTAATTTAATTCCAATTGGGCTTCTAACAAAAATTCCATTGGGCTCAAATAAAATCCCACACTTGGATTATTAACCCCTCTCATTAACGCTTTGGCGAAATTATGAAAAGTCATAAAATCGAAAAAGACGTATTTGCATAAATAACACTTTAACGCTATTTCTCTAAATGATTTAATCAATACCATGAAATAACAACGCTCAAAAAATTATCACATACACGTCATATGTAATAATAAAATATTCAAACACATAACACGGAATAATATTAATAAAAGTTTAATTTATTCAATAAAATTCATAAGCTCGCATTACAAAGCTACCCACGATTCGTGGTCGATACAACCTTAAAGAGCGAACCAAAGACGAACCGTCGCCATAGACACCAAAGACGATGTTTCGTCTTTGGTTCGCTTTTTAAGGTTCGTTTTAGAGCCGGACCGTGTGTGTGTGTGTATATATATATATATAGTCCATTTCTTAAGCTCACCCTTATCCGGCTCACCCCCCTTTAGCGACGGACCCGGCGACGGTTCGGTCATACAACCGTCGTCTATACTTTTAGCGACGGACAATATATAGCGTCGCTAAAAGTATAGACGACGGTTGTATGACCGAACCGTCGCCGGGTCCGTCGCTAAAGGGAGGTGAGCCGGATAAGGGTGAGTTTAAGATCCGGACCGTATATATATATATAGCAAACGTTTGTTATAGACACTATTCTAACAATTGATTTGTAGTCGTTCATGGCCAAGATAGATGAGGATAAATAGTCTGCTGCCAGTAGGAGTAGCGGCAGACAATTTTTTTTTTTACATGCCTCTACTAAGAGTAGAGGCATGAAGGAATATCCTAAATACTCTCACGTTAGTTAGATTTAAATAGTTTCAATGTATTTATTTGTAGTGTAATTTATATTATTAAATCAAATTGTATTACAATATGAAGTTTAATACTTGACAATAAATGAAATTTGTATTAATAATTGACAATGTGAAATTTTATTACTTAATAAATTATTTATACAAATAAATACATTGAATATAATTGACAATGTTAAATTTTATTACTTAACAAATTATTTATACAAATAAATACATTGAATATAATTGACAATTTTAAATTTTATTAGTTAAGAAATTACTTATAAAAATAAATACATTAAATATAATTGACCATGTTAAGTTTTATTGCTTAAGAAATTACATTACAAATAAATATATTGAAACTATTTAAATATAACTAAAGTGAGGGTATTTTAGACATTTCAACATGCCTCTACTCTGAGTAAAGGCAGGTAAAAAAAATTGTGTAGCGGCAAGGGTTTAATTTTTATTAAATCTCGCATTAGATGGTAAAAAATATGTTTGCTAGAATAGTGTCCATAACAATTATTTGTTATGGATTACTAGTTTTTTTTATATATATATATATATATATATATATATATAACTTTTTAAAATTATTATCGTCCAACTAATATTTTAAGTTTTATGTGTATGAGTACGAGGTACGATTGATAATTGATTTTCTTAATGTACTGGTATGTTATATATTGCAGCAATGTTTTCAGACACGGACTAATTATTGAATCGAAAAAGATACCGGGTGGATGAGTCATTGGTCCAACCAGTGGTTGAACCGTTATTGACTCAGTGACATCATTAATATGTAATAAATAATAAATAATTAAATATATTAATTATTATATATTATATATAATATTTAGTAAATATGTAAAATTAATCAATTTATCTACAAAAAAAAATTAAACCTATTTGTACAGTGTTTACTTTATACAATTCAAATAAATACTAAATCTATATAAAAAGAAAGATATTAAATCATGATTATAACTCAAAACTCAAGACTCAAGAGTGATAAAATCAAACACAAATGAACGTAAACATCTCTAAGATACATTCAATCAAATTTGATATAAAGAAAACTAAATTTATTTGTACAATGTTTACTTTATACAATTCAAATAAATACTAAATTTATATGAAAAGAAAGATATTAAATCATGATCATAATTCAAAACTCAATATAAGATACATTCAATCAAATCCAAAGGCTTAAATTAGGAAGAAAAAAAAAAAGAAAAAAAAAGGTTGGGAACCGGTAAACCGGTGATCTAGTTACCGGGTCACTGGGTCGACCGGTTCAACTGTTGAGTCGCCCAATCTGAGCGAGTTTTGGTCTAAACTGGTTACTTAATCCAAATCAGATCGGAATGTAAACTGATTTCGATTTTTATCGGTCCGATCGGCGACCCGGTTCAGGTCTAATAATCTTGTATTACAAATAATTGTGAGCGGTTGACCTCTTGGTTTGAATTTTCTACTCTTAGACCAATATTTGATAAACATGTTGAGTTGGAGATGATTTGGTCTAGGGCTCCAACATCCATCACTTTGACAAAGATTGGGACATAATATTATGACAACGATTATGGTGTATGATTGCCTTACGGGGGTGAAGGTAATTAGTTTCTTTTTGGCCTAGTATATTTCTTGAAATGAAATATACAAATATGATTAATGATATATCTAATGATTGAGGTGTATTTAAAAGTAAATAAGATATTAAGATAAATTACCCATAATCTTAATTCCTTGAATTGTTGCTCCATTTCATACTTATACAATTGTTATATAATTTTTTTATCTTTAATTATTTTTTATCATAGTCAACGGATGTGTCCCGATTATTAGTCAATTATAAACTGACCATTATATTTTTAACACTACCAATATATGAATCAACACTACGTAAATTTAAGTCATGTACATAAATTTACGCCACGTTTATGAATCAACATAATATTCTCATCAAAGTGTTCATATCAAACCACGTGTACAAGTCTACGCAATATTCTCAATAATGAGACTATTCTTAAACCTTCAAAACTAAAACAAACTAAAATAGAGAGAGAAAGTAACTATGATTTTGAGTTTTAAAATAGACAAATAAGAAAATAAAAGGACAAAAATTAATTTTTTTAATTACAGGATTTTTTAATATAAAAAAAATAAATGACAAAATGAGAAGCCACTTTTCTTATAAAAGTTACCCATCCAAAAATAAATAAATTCACCCTCTATATTGTAAATATAATAAAATTATTATGAAAATAAAATATTAATTTAAATATAAATTTTATCTTTTTCTCTTCATAGACTCAACAACAATATATAAAAATTACAAGTTTTTTTTATATCATAATTTAAAAATTTTATTATTTTCTTTTTCGTCTGAAACTCAAAAACATACAAAGAGAGCCATGAAGGTGATATGTATAGTGAGAGAAAAGTGACAAAACAGAGAAAAAGGGAGTTTTAAGAGAGAGGGTGGAGATAGATTTAGAGAGAGAAAATCTGTAAAGAGAAAATCTAGAGAGAGAAAGATGAAAAACATTTTTAAGAAGCTACACATAGGTAGCAATCACGACCCCAACCGATCAAACGACACTCTCTCTCCTCCATCCGTCTCCGATCCCCGCCAGAATTCCACCGTCTCTCCGTCGAGTCCCTCCACTTCTTCACCTTTGTCCGCCGCCGTTCCCGCTACTCCGGCGGGGAGTCGGCAGGATTACTACTCGTCGGAAGAGGAGTACCAGCTCCAGCTAGCCCTAGCGCTCAGCGTCTCAGGTCGGGACTCTGGTAATGAACCGGGTAAAGAACAGGTCCACGCCGCTGAGCGACTGAGCTTGGGAGGTCGGAACGATGATTCGGCGCGGGAAAGAAGTGAGGCCGCTGCGGAATTGCAGTCCCGGCAGTTTTGGGTGAGTTTGTTGGAGTGAATTTGGTGAATTTTAACTTTTTGGGTGTAGTCAATTATACTGACTTGGCTCCCTCCATTACACCTTTTGCTCCAATTTCATCCAATACACCTATTGTTATAGTTTTAGATGGTGTAATTGAAATCAACACCGGGTCAATTTATAGCATTGAGTAGTATAATTGTTTCAAAAATGAAAATAATCTTACACTTTTCACCATTTGGTGAACATGAACATGTGGATTTTTCATCAAAACTTTGATGGCTGAAAATTCTTTTAAACTTTTAACAGTAAAAAAAATCTAATTTTTGATAGAATTGATCTTAATATCATCAACTATCTATTAACATATTTTGATCGTTACTACGAAAATTATTAAGAGCAAATAGTTGGTGTATTGGATGGAATTGGAGGAAAGTTGTGATGGAGGGAATTATACCGTTCAGGTTTATTTTTGGTGTTTTAGTTTGTTCAGTGATTATTTTTTATGTTAATTTTACAATTTATGCAGTTTAAATTAGGTGAGATACTTGAGATTATATAATTCACATGTAAGTAATAGTATGCTAAAAGTCTTCACCATGTGAAGTAATACAAAACACACTAAAGTGGCCAGTTCTTTCCTTCTATTTTCTGCCCCTTTCTTGTTAGGAAATCCTAATAGTCCACTGGGCCTGGATGGGTAAGCCACTTCCCCTCATATATCCTTCTTCTTTAACTCTACGCAATGCAAAGTAAAGGTTTTGAAGCTCTTTTTAAAAGTTAATTTATTTTGCATTATTTTATCTTCAATTTTAATGGATGAAGTATCTCAATAAGAGCAAATGTATAGTCTCTAGATTTTTATTTCTATGTGATTTCTGAATACGTGGATCATATAATTGGCTTTAAGGGGTGATTAGTAATATAATTCTTTGCTTTGTTGGACTTGCTTTTCGTTTTTATTCTTTTCATGTAATGAATCATGATAGGCATTATTTTGTTATCCTGATTGCTAGGTCAAAGCATATTTATGAAATTACATTCACATTTTTGGCCATACCATTGTTTGATTATATGTTTCCCTCTGCCTATCTTTATGACTGGATTTGTTGTGTAAAATTTGAAATGCAACTAGAGTGCTGAAGATTTATAGTCATTGTATTGATATTTCTGGTGATACTAGTTTTCTTTTGCCAATACCTGTACACCTTTCTTTAAAAGTAAAATACACGTTACTTCTTCATTCTTTGGCTAATGGGGTGTTTATCGGTTCCACCAGGATTATGGTGTGCTTGACTATGAGGAGAAAGTGGTGGATGGTTTCTATGATGTATATGGCCTTGCTACAGATTCAGCAAGCCAGGGAAAAATGCCATCCATCACAGAACTTGAGACAAATCCAGATAGTTCTGGCTTTGAAGTTATTATTGTCAACCGAACAATTGACCCTGCACTCGAAGAGTTGGTGCAGATAGCACATTGTTTTGCATTAGACTGTCCAGCTGCCGAGGTTCGTCTTCTGGTGCAGAGGCTTGCTGAACTTGTCACTGAACACATGGGTGGGGCAGTGCGGGATGCTAATATTATATTAGCAAGATGGATGGAAAGAAGCACAAAGTTAAGAACATCTCTTCACACAAGTGTGTTGCCTGTGGGATCCTTAAAGATTGGGTTGTCACGTCATCGTGCTTTGCTTTTCAAGGTGAGCTACCAAATTCTCATCTGCAACTGCTCTTTTTGGTTATACAACATCGGTTACAATATTATATGAGCATTTCCAAGCTCTACATCATCCTAGGACTGTTGTTTCATTTCTTCATCTGAGCAATTTTAGACGTATTTTAGTGCCATTGCAAGAGATTGCGAAACCATTATACTAAGAATGTGTCTTATCTGAGAGAAAAAGGGCAATGCATTCTTGCAATAAAGCATACTACTTAAAATTTTAAATAGTCAACTTTATTTTATTATTGGGTGATATAACAGCTTATTGATAACATCGTTATTTTGTAAAGGTCGTCCTAGGGCTTAAGCCCTGTCTTTGGTTAGTCATAATATTTGTACCTGTTGATAAGTTTTATTTACCTCAATTTGTCAAATATACATTATTATTTTATAAGTGTTTCTCTCTTGATCAAAACTTTCTTCTAATTGTTATTTTTGCCCCCTTTAGTTAAAATAATTTCCTGCTATTTGTTTGAATAATGAAGTTGTTTCGTGTTTTATATTGACAGTGTTCACAGTTTGTTGATGCCCTAATCAAATTTCTCCTATTATATCCACTCAGAATAAAACCATAATTTGTTACTAATATTTGTTTATCTCAATTGTAGGTATTAGCTGATAATGTGGGAATAACCTGTAGACTGGTTAAGGGTAGTCATTACACTGGTGTTGAAGATGATGCTGTCAACATTATAAAATTGGCAAATGAAAGGTAAAGCTTTGTTCCCTCTGCAGGTTTCACATAATTTTTGTTTCTGTTTATTTTGTCCTTTGTTTTTTTTTTCTTTTTCTTTTTAAAATTTTCTTTTATTCTAGAGAGCTGACAGTTTCATATTATTAGAATAATTGTAATTACACATTACGACCATTTGGTGGTGCTACCAGACATTTAACATTTTTAATATTTTGGTCCCAAGTAGGCTATTTGCTTTTAAAATAGTAACACGTGATTCTATAATTCTCCTCTCTTATCTTCATATTTACTTAATTTCTCATATTAGCAGTTGTTTCAAAACAGACACACAGTTTTTCTCTTTTAAATTTCATTAATCACATTAACTTGTTTCTTCTTTCTACACTATCCTCTCAAATGTGCCTTGATGTAGGACAAATTTAGGAGATGAATTATTCTGGAAATTATTGGAAAATGAAAGAAAGCTAAAACTACTGAAATTTATATTGACAATTGAGTTTGTACGTATATATACATCCATACACACGATACGTGTATACGGGAAATGCCCAATTGGATTCATCATTGTACTGGAAACTTTTTGATATATCATCCTGCTTATATGTGCAGCATATTTTTGTCTTTCTGCATCTAAATATTTACATATATATTTTTGGCCTACAGTGAATTTTTGGTCGATCTCATGGGAGCCCCTGGGACACTTTTACCGGTGGATATTTTAAGTACCAAGGATACCTCCTTCAAGTCACCCAATACAAAGTTGGGCAAACTTCCAAGTCTTCAGACAACTAATGATTCTGGAATCGTTAACTCTAGACCAATCTTTAGTGGTGAATTTAGTAGTCTAAATGCTGCTGAAAGTAGTTTACTCCTTGATAGAAAATCAGGTTCTGAGAAAAATGAATCTATACCTTCATTCCAGAGAGTAGATGGAGATATTGGGGCAGGTTCTTCTGGATTTACAAAGAGAGGGACTTTTAATAATCAGTTGGATCATGTCCCTTCATTGACAATTGGATCTTCTCTGTATAAAGGTGGTCGTGGGCTCAATGCTGTCGGTGATGGCTTGAGGATGAATGTTAATGTAATTCCATATACCCAGAATGGCGCAGAGGACACTAAAAATCTTTTTGCAGATCTTAATCCATTCCAGATAAAAGGATCTGGAAAGGCTTCAATACGAAACAATCCCCCTGGGAATAAAGTTGATGACTTTCAAAGGCCAAAAAATAATATTGCCTCAGGTCGACCTGCTGTACCATTAAAGTGGAAAAATACTTATACCTACAATGAAGATTCAAGGGTAAAAAAACATGATTTTGTGGAGGGCCTCTTTCCTAAAAATAACCGTGAAGCTACTGGTTATAAAATGTCATTAGCTTCAAACAGCTCTTCTCCACTGGAAAATGTTCAATCTGATAATTTAATACATGCTGATTTAGGTTCTGCTCACATAGATTATGGTGAAAGGGATTGTTCTGCTGGTAGTAACTCACCCATTTCATTGGCTGAAAGGCAATTCAGTGGACTGTCCTTGGAGGAGGGTGTTATGCCTAGCTATAAAGAACAGTATCATAGGGCTGGGGAGGACCGGCAAAGTGAAGAGTTAGACATAGGAAAAGAGCATTGGGAGATTGTCATTAGCCAAAACGATGATAGACTTGCAACATACAATTTAAATCTGAAAAACGAAGCGAGTCGAAGTACAACAGTTGATTATACTAGAAGTAAGGTTGGTCCAGAGATATATGATGTTGGGGAGTGTGAAATTCCATGGGAAGATCTAGTACTTGGTGAAAGGATTGGAATAGGTAAAAATAAATTGCCTACATTCTTTAATTTTGTTTTATACTTCTGTCTGAAGTTCATTTTCTGGAAGTTCATGGTTAGAGCTAATGCTAGTATCTACTTTAATAAATTAGTCCCTCCAAACGAAAAGTCCCTATTGGTGGGTCAAATTTAAGAAGGAAAAAAATATATTTCCACATCCCTTTACCATTAGTATAGACCATCATATGTACATAGTTAAAATATATAATGCTAGTGACAGATTTAGAAACCATGACTTTTAGAAACTTGATTTTCCAAAGGACTCCATTTTTTTTTTGGGGAATAAGTACTCTAAAAGATCTCTTCATAAGCCTAGCTTGTAATATTATAGGGGAGCACTATTTCCACGTGAGTTTTTGATATTTTCACATGGTTCTCTCTCGCAAAAGGTGGGACCCACTTTATTCTCATGTGAGAGAGAATCATGTGGAAGTTTCAAAAAGATGTGGGAATATCAGTTCCTATATTGTCCTGCATTGGATATCTCCATGTTTTGACCAATCTCTCACCCCAATAGTTTAGACGGATCGTGATCTGGACGCTCTCCTTTCTTGTCATTATCCTCTCTATCATTATTTGTTTCACTATTATACTGTTATTGTCATCTGGGAAGTCTTCTGGTGTCCATTAGTTAAATGCTTCAGTTTCTTTCCCTGTTGATATGTACTTTTGGCATGTGTAGGCTCATATGGAGAGGTATACCATGCAGATTGGAATGGCATTGTGAGTTTTCTCCTTTTCCTTTCTTCCAATAAGTAGAAAATAGTAATATTCTGTTTTTATTTTATTTCTTATTTTGATTGAGCAATACCTATGAAGCATGGCCGGGGATGATATACAACACATACATTTATACAGGATAGTCTAAAAATAGTACCTGGACAAAAGCAGAATACATCCAAAAGTACATTTGTGTTGCAAATTAAGAAGTGAACACTCTTTGTTTAACCTTGGGACTCAAAATAAGTACAATATTTAGCATAATATTAATAGTCCTCTAATAGTAGACCCCAAAAAGATTAGGATCCCTCTCTTACACATATCCTCCAGTTTCTTGGCTACACAAATATTACATTTAGCGACAAATTAAAATTCGTTGCAAACAATTAGCGACATAATAAAATTTGTTGCAAACAATTGTGTCATTGAAAGTGTTGCTAAAAACAATATTTGTGTTGCTAAATGTGTATTGGGGGAAATTGGAGGATAAGTGTAATGGAGGGGATCCTAATCCCAAAAAAAAATGTATATTTGGTTATTTAATGAGATAAATTAGTTTACATGGGGTCCACATAACGTACTTCAACCATTCTATTGAGGACAATTTTTAATTTTTTTTGGTCCCCACTTTCAGTTATTCTTATGAGGTTGGAGAGGGTAGTTATTCTTAATATGAGAAGATCTCTTCTTCCAAGCCATCAGATTTGTTATTTGTTAAAATTGGCTTTTCTATATAGTTACAATGTTACATCTAGTGTAAACATTTTTTCCAAGAAAAAGATGATGACATGATGTAAACAATTATCCAGATTTTCACTTTTAATATGATTTCCCTTATAAATAAATTCGCACTTTCCATTATAAAACAATAATAAATTTTGAATTCAAGGTTGATGAACATGGTAACATCACCCAAATGTGTTGGTACTGTTGTTTATTACATGTTGGACATGTATGCCACATTATTATTTTTGGATAGGTACACGTTTGCTACATAAGCACCAAATACCACTCTTTATGAATTGTTATACGTCACGAATATAATGTTTACTGTATCTTACCACCTGAAAACAGTAATCTTACTTTAATACTCTGATTTATGGCCTGTTCAGGAAGTTGCTGTGAAGAAGTTCCTTGACCAGGATTTTTCAGGGGCTGCTTTGGCCGAGTTTAAAAGAGAAGTAAGTAGTGAAATTCTTCACTGATACATATTCATTCTGTGATTCATTGAGTTTTCAAAAAGCAGAAGAGAAAGAAAATAAAATTAATCATTTGAAGCCATGGGATAAAGTTTCTCAACAATGAACTATTCTTGTTAAACTGTCAATCGTGAGTAGGATGTCCTTTTTGCATCTTTGATCCCTATCTATGGCTAACGACCAGTACAAGGTACAAAGAAATTGCGATGTGATAGTATGTATTGTGGTGGTGTTTTGTTTTGTATTCGTTCCTTCATATACCTTCTCACCAATAGATAGAGACAAATGGGAATAACCAAACCCCGCCTACAAAATGCTAGTACCATGCTGCTGCTTCGAAGCCAACTTGATGCTCCTTCGTAAGATGACCAAGATATTGGTGAATACTACATATGATCAAGAAAGGGTACGGTGCTGGTAGTGACCTTTTCCTCTTCTAGATCTCAGTCATAACTTAATACGACCACACACACACACATTGTGGTGAAACCATCCTGTTTCCCATGCTTGTTGGTACTAGCTGGTAGCTGCAAGCACAATTTAGAGTATTTGTATTACTGCGGCATATAGATTGTAATATTGTTTCCTTTTTATAAAAAAAGGTGAATCTGCTTCTGCCAATTTCTTGTTAATGGGTCCCTCACATAGTTTCCTAAGAAATATGATTAAGATATTCATATTTTATTTGACTTGCACAATTGCACATGTAAAATACTCTAAATTTAACAAGGGCAACATTTGAAATTTAAAAATTTTTAGTACTTCAAATGCCATTTTATAAAACTTTGTGCAGCTCAAAATTTTATCTTATAATTCAGGATGTTGGGAGTATTTCTTTGCAACTATATGCCTTTTCATACAACCAAAAAGTCACGTCGCATTATTTTAGATCAGTCCACTATCTTTGGAGAGTTACTCGGAAGTGTTTGAAACATGTCCGGTTTGACAAATATTATACTTATGGATATACCATAGAATGTTCTGGCCACATGTCCAACTACTAGACGCAACACTTGATTCACTTCTTTTGAAATATCCATACTTACCTTGCCTCTTGGATTTTAACTAAAACATGACTTGTCATTTAGTAATGTAGTGTACTTCGACCCACTTTGAGTGTCACGGTCAACATGACACAGATTTAGTGAAAGCTTTTCTCAGGTATGTACCACATTACATCATTACATGCTAGAGTCCAAGTGCTTCATCTCTCACATTACTTTAATCTTGAAACTAATTTTTGGGTTTTCCAAAGAAGAAATCATGACACTCAAATTAGATTAGAGTATTTTTTGGGGGAATACCTTTTGGAACTGTAAAAAATTTGGTGGATGATTATGATCAACACATTACCAAAATTCATTAATCATGGTTCTTATCCCCTGTTTAGTTGCAACCAAACAGAACTTAGCAGCATTACTTTTGGAAGAATGCTTATATTGCTTATATTAAGGCAGAATTATTGACCAAGCATTTAGTGGTTCTTCATGTCAGGTGCGCATAATGCGTGGATTACGCCATCCAAATGTTGTTCTTTTTATGGGGGCTGTGACTCGCCCACCCAACCTTTCCATCATCACCGAGTATCTCCCAAGGTATATCGATTATTTTTCTTTGATATGTTGTCTGTTTATAGTTAGCAATTTTCCTTGCAAAGAAAACATGAGAATGTTTCTTACACATGTCCAGAGTTTTATGATGTGATAAACAACATAGAAGTAGTACATGTTAATATGACTTTAGGAATTAATACTCGGCATCATATAGAAATTAAATGAGAAATGGGAAGGAAAACAAGTGTTTGAAATGGATTATGAACCCTAGATTTTATTTGAATAATTTGTAATTTTGATTAATTAGTCATGGTTCAAGTCTTCTAGGTAGACTTCCATATATTAATATAATTCATATATTTTTTGAGTCAAAAAAATTTAATGCTTTGAGTAAGAGTTATGTGCTTTCCGCTGTGTGCATTTTTCCATGGGCACTTGCATTGTGGTATTCTCGCGAAGGCAAAGTAATATTTCTCTAAACTCAATCTATTTTTCGTTCTCTGTCGTACTTTTACATCGAATTGTTAATGTATTTTTAATGTACTTGTAATAAGTTCAATATGTTGTTAATTTTAATTCATGGACTGAATTGTGGCGCTGAAGTAGCCATAAAGGTGGAAAGACATAATATATCTCCCATGACTGCTCTCTTCTCTTCTTTATATTTCTTCTTGTTGCTTCCATTAGGTTTATTTAGATTTCAGTTGTTCTATGGTATTCAAATTTGTTTGGGGTTTGATAAAAATTGGTAAGACTATGTTGTCTTTAAGCTGCTGCCATTAGGATTCCAGTAGATGGAAACTACAAATAAAGGTTTATTATAGGTATCAATTAGCAAATGTGTCACGTTCTATTCCCTCTACTATTTTTACTATTTTTATTAATTGGTACCTGAATCAGATCACAATCATCATTTCGCATATATATGATTTCACGATTGTGACCACGATTTTGCTCTTAAAGTTTATTCGTTGACAGCCTCTTTAACCAAGTACTTAGATGCTGCAGTATTCAGTTTGCCAATAATTATTGGAATCCATCATTTAAGGAAGGTCACAAAAGTCTCTGTGTGGTTCAATTATACAATGGAATTTAGAGTGAATACTTGTATTGTAAGTTCTCCCTTCAAATTTGCAGGAAGCATAAAAAGCCTAAAGTGTCGAGTGACTGGACTTTTGATTGTTGGTCATTTTATTTCCGCAGAATACACATACACACTCCACTCACAACTCATGTAAAATTTCTTATTCTTTAACCTGTTAATAACTTTTTGAATAGTAGTATTTTGGGAAACCAATTTTCGGATTTATTGTTCACAAAATAGTTATGAACTTATGATGCTGTAGACAATGAAAAAATTTGGTAGGTGGGTGGACCTAGGCAGTAGAGGGAAACTAATTGTCGGATTTATCTATATTATGATGCTCAGGACAAAAATATAAGAATTTGTAGGCAGTCCTTGGCAGCTGAAGGACCATTTAGGTTGTTTATAAAATGTTAATATTACTAGTATAAAAAAGAGAAAAATTGTATTGTTAGTGCAAGTAAAAAAGCCAAGGTAACAAGGTTTTGAGGCATCTTGAAAGACAACGGGAACATGTAGCTAAAAGGGATGGAGCGAGTATTAGGTAGGAAAATATAATGCCATAATTGGGGTTCTACCCTGCTTACCTAATAGGATGAAGATTGGGTAAATTGTTTTGGGTAAGGGCAGGGCTTCCACACAATCTCTTTGCTGGCACAATCAATCATAAAGAGAGCCACCACTGATGCAGAAAGAGGTTCTTCAGACACGATTCACAAAGCGCGCCCCATGGATGGTGGGCTGCGTGTCCGCACCAGACGGAATTACATGCTCGCCTAACCTTATTGCTTTAAATATTTAGTCAAGTGTTACTATTATATTTATATTATGTTAAAACTCGAATACTTCCTCCGTTTCAAATTATAAGATCTGTTTTGACCTTTTATTTTCCAAATTCAAAGTCGATGCAATTCATTTGAAGTTTTGAAAACAATCTAGCTTACAATTAATATTACTTTTTAGATAGTTTACAATGTTTATAATTGTATTCCCTAAAATTAGATGACTCATATCAAATTTTCATTTTTAAACGATTTTCAAATTTTCTTTCTTAAAAAGTTAATATTGGTCTTGCATTTTGGAGTGGAGGGAGTAGATAATTTTCTTTTTTTAGGGTAATAAGCTTCAATAGTCCACATCCTTGTGATCAAGGCTAAGCAAAAAATAACCCCGCTAGCTCATTAGATGGTCCATCACTTTTGTGAGCCATGTCAAAATTTTGTTGCTTGTGTTTTAAATTTAGTGCATGTTAGAACTCTGAGAGAATTCCGTTTTATGAAGCACTGGTGAAACAATAAATAAAAAATAATAAAGCTTTTTGATGAGTTCCTTAATGGATGTTAGACTGTCAAATCATAGGGCTATATGAAGTTCTTTTTTTTTTCCTTTTATTTTTTTTACTATTGAGCCTTTGGAGATTAACTCGTGTGTAGGGTTGTAATTCGAACCGAGCTGGCTTGAGCTTGACTCGTGCTCGTTTATTAAATATCCGAGCTTGGCTCGTTTGTTCTTGTGAAAAAGGCTCGTGTTCAGCTGGTGAGGATCGGATCAATTGAGGCTCGTTTAAACCTCGTTAAGATCGACGTGTTTGTGGTATTATAGGCTTGGCTTGTTTAAAGCTCGAATAATAAACTAGTTTTCACTTATAAAAATTAAGTATAAATTGCCTCATTAAGATTGACTCGTTTGTGGTATTATATGCTTGGCTCGTTTAAGCTCGAATAATAAAATACTTTTCACTTTTAAATATTAATTATAAATTTGACTTTTGAAGTCAATGTAAGACACTTTCAATTTAACTCATGTAATTGGTTATTTTAGATAGTTTATACACCCTTCGTTCTAGAATGTAAGTTTGATATTGACTTTTAAAAATTAATTAGAAATTTTTACTTGGCCAAATTGCCGAAGTGTCCTTCCAAGTTGCCATCCAAATTTAAAATTGACATGATCCAGTTAAGTTGTGAATCTACTAGTTTATAATATTAATAATTGATTGAAACATCTAACCCATACTATAGTCAAGTCGTTCGTGTATCTTTCTGATCTCTTTTCCTTCTATTCATCAGCAAGTCCCTGAGAGGGCTTAGTTGATCTATGATTTTTGTTTCATCCTCTCTAGGGTGATCGATCTACACATCTTTCCCCATAGCCCTGGGGGAATAATAAGATACACCCAACGTTTTTAACTATTATCAATGACTCAAATGAATTCATATCAATTTTGAATTTGAAAATGTTTTAAATTCATTTTTTAAAATTCAATGATTCAATATTGATCTTAGAGAGAGTAATATCCATAATTATAATGTAACTAATAGTCTAATACTAAATGAATTTAATTTTAGTTTAAAATATATTTAATTGACTTTGAAAGTCAAGAGGCAAAATGAGTCAAATGTATCTCTCCAAGTCTCGGACTTTTTATTTCTCCCTTTCTCTAATTCTTCCCCCCCCATCTCATGTCTGTGCATATTATGCGTTTGTCAGTATTTTTCTATGTAACTATAACAAAATAAATGTTATATATATATATATTATATTGATAAATTGTCACAGATGCATCATAAAATTGTGTGTGAGCTACATAAACAATAAAACACATGTACAGAATAATTAAAATGTAAAATATACATTCGTAATATTAAATCTACCCCATCTATCACTCTCTTAGTACATTAACAAGTACCCTAACAAAAGAAATATGATCACTTATACTGGGACAAATGAAATTATATTCAACTTTTAATAATTGTATCGTATGAAATAAAGTAATATTTTTATTTTCTTAGTTTCTGATCAATATTCAATCTATGCTGTTAAAATGTTACTCTCCATCTCTTTTATTTTTATTTTTCTTGACCCAAACTTTCTTTTTCTATGAGATGAGATAATTAGAATTGTTATGAGATGGTTAATACAACCACTAAAACTTGCTGCAGTTAGAAATTTTTTAATTTCATGAACAGTGTTCATGAACAAGTTCGTTTATTGGCTCGTGAAACTTGATTGCTTGGCTCAAGATCGAGCTCTTATAGGATCGCGAACAATGTTCACGAGCAGCTCGCAAACAAATTTGAGCCAAGCTCGAACAAACTTTTGAAAGTAAGCTCGAGCTCCTTTAAAGCTCGTGCTCGTGAAAAATAAACGAGCTCAAGTTTGAATAAGCAAAGCTCTACTTGACTCGGCTCTTTTACACCCCCCTGCTTGTGTGTGTAGACCTCAATGAGTTAACCACATATTCTTATCATTGTTACCGTACTTGCAACAAAAATGTTTTACCAATATGTGCATATATTTGCTTTTTCTTCCTTGCTCCATGTTTGACATACGTGTTTTTGGTTTTCTAGGGGAAGCTTATATCGGCTTATCCATCGTCCTCATTCTCATATTGATGAAAAGAGTAGAATCAAAATGGCTCTTGATGTGGTGAGAGAATAAAGAGACTGTATATTTCTTTCAACTAGCGTTTTATATTGCTTTGCTATTTTTCTAAATGTGCTATTTTACAGGCAAAGGGTATGACTTGCTTGCATGCCAGCATACCAACTATTGTTCACCGTGATTTGAAGTCACCAAATTTGCTAGTTGATAAGAACTGGAATGTTAAGGTGCAGCTTTTGTTTCCTCCCCTGCTACTGCTGCATTTTTTTGCCTTCCCATGCATTACCTCCCATTCTCAAGCTCAAATTTGCCTTTTAAGATGGGTTACATCTTGAATGAACTTGGTTGTGATTTGAACTTGTGTTGTCCAGTTAGTAGCTTGTTTGTTTTCCTTACTAGGTATTGAGAGTTCTCAGAAACTTAAAACAAGTGAAATACCTAAACTTGTAAGATAAGAAAATGAAATTCAGAATAAGTTGGATAAAATACTAGAATTTGATTTCTTATAGTATAAATGCTTAATTTGTTACATATCTTTACAAAATCACGAGTTTTAACCGTGCAGGTATGCGATTTTGGGTTGTCACGTTTGAAGCATAACACATTTTTGTCTTCGAAATCAACAGCTGGAACGGTGAGTCTAAATTAATATCCAATTATACACCCTCTGTTCTGAAAAGGAGTACCATTTTCTTCGTAAATACAAAGAGATGATACTCCTCCTTTAAGGACAGCGGGGAGTGTATTAAATGGTTCAGTTGAATATCGAATTTCAAAATTCTTCATCATTTTTAACATTTATGCCCAATTAAGTTTCTTGCTAATATGGTTTTTTTTGATGACTTAGCCTGAGTGGATGGCCCCGGAAGTTCTCCGCAACGAAAACTCAAATGAGAAGTGAGTTAAATCATGCAATGTTGTTGTTTTTAAGATTATGAGGTACATATTATTTGTTGATGATATGGAGATATCAGCTTTCCTGTCTTGTTTTAAATTTGTGGGCCCTAATTTGCTCCTTTTAACTGCTTATTTTGCTCCTCTTCATTCACTCTGTATGTGAAAATCAAATAGTTGGAAAACTTCAAAACATAAAAAAATAATAAAAAAAAAATTAGAAGAAAAAGAACATTTCAATTTAAGTTAGGATTTTCTTTTCTTATAGCCGTGTTGGTTTACTAATAATGCTGTTCTATCTTATATGTCATAAAGTTACTGCTTTGAGCATTTTCCTCCGCTAAATGTATTTTGGCTTATTCACAAAAAATTTATTTGTGCTTTATTATGAGAGCAAAATCTCTGGTGGATCCAGATACCTAAATTGTCTAATCTTAATATGCAGTTGTATGCATATACGTTATAGCATATTTATCTTATTTGAATTATTTTTAACTCTATACCCTTTATAAAATATGATGCTCAGCTCAAGAGTAGGGTCTCCAGCAAGCAAGTCTGCAACAATAAAAGTTGTTATTTTAGAAACCTTGCTATAGTCCATAATTATTTTCTTTATTGTTTGGGTGGGTCATGACCAAATTTACATCTGCGGATCTTTCTCGTTTTGTTTAAACAATAAATGCTTTGATATTTTCTTGGAGCATGATGCCAACACGTATCTATTGAATTTCTAGTTTCTGATCTGTAGTCTATAACTAGTTTAAAATTTTTCATTCCTCTTTGTTTGTTTGTTTTCTTTTTCTGAACCAATGCATTGCACCCACTTACACAAACTATGCAGGCAGGCTCTTTACTTTTTGGATATTAACTTTCTATGTTTTCTGCTGGATATACAGGTGCGATGTTTATAGTTTTGGAGTTATACTGTGGGAGCTCGCAACTCTAAGATTGCCTTGGAAAGGAATGAACCCAATGCAAGTTGTGGGTGCAGTAGGTTTCCAAAATCGACGCCTTGAAATCCCCAATAATCTTGATCCCTTGGTCGCAAGGATAATTTGGGAATGCTGGCAGAAGTAAGTTATCATGTCATTTTCTTTTTGAAAAAGTTACAGCACGACAATAACAACACGTATTTCCAAAGTAGTTCGCTCTAGCTAATTCCTTTCAATCCTCTGTCATTTCCAGCGATCCGAACTTGCGACCTTCATTTGCACAGCTTACAGTGGCTCTGAAGCCATTGCAGCGGTTGTCCATGCCTCCGCATACTGATCAGCCAGCCTCACCTTTGCCGCAAGAGATATTAGTGAATTCTACACCTTAACATGTCTTCCCTCAAATGTGAATGGTGAGTTGAGATATTATGTTTACTCGAAATGGATTTCGAATATGAACTCCTGAAGAAAAATGAAACACGAGAAGAGCAGGATAGAGAGGATATAATAGGAAAGAGATGAATTCCTTTGGAGAAACTTATTACTATTATGTAATGGAATCAATGTATCTATTGCTGCTGCTGCCCAAGGACGACCATATATCTCCTTTGTACGGTGGGGGTCTGCTAGGTTTTGTTCCCGAGTGTCGCATGAACACCTCCTATGTATATATGTAATACCTTTCTTCCGTTGAAATTGTAATATTCTTGTAAAGACCATAATTCAGTATTAGAATGTGTACAAAATATTCTTGTAAAGGCCATAATTCAGTATTAGAATGTGTACAAATTTTGTTTCGTGTAATATTTGATAGTTTGTTGCTCTGCAGGAGTGTTTTCTTTAGTTTTCAAGGACTTGTAATAAAACTAAACATTAATAATATATAAACAAAGTGAAATCTAGTGGATGCAATAGCTTGAAAAACATTATTAACTTTTGTTAAAAATAGTAAATTTTTTAATATATAAATGTTCTACAGGGTTTAGCAATCCATGACTAAAAAATAGTATTATTACAGAAATTATATTTTCTCACTCTCCTTGTCTTGAGTTATAAGATAAAATTGATTTTTCAAAAGTTACTGTGACGCCCCGAAAATTCACCTGCTAGCTTCTTTTAGCCAGGTCAGACTTCGTGCTCACGTGTACAACTTTTCCATACTACTATAGAAATCTTGACTTCTAATAATTAGAATATACTACAAAAAAGTGATAATATTTACAATATCATTCGTTCATTGTTACATCATTCCTAGGTTATTTGTTCTCATTACAAATAAGTTATAAAAGACTAAAAAAAAAAGCTCCATTTATCTATCTGAGACTTGTAGTATTAGCAACCAGTCAGCTCCCCAAGAAAGGGGGATTTTCGTTAAAACGACGCGCAATTAGATGACCTAATCCCTTTCCTCGTCAGAACTTTTTAGACATCACCAATAATGTTAATTTAACATAGTTAAATGACTTCAACATCTACGAACTTAAATATAAAGTACACAATACATTTTCATTCCTATTACATCAAAAGAAGACGATAATAATTATATCTTTCTTGACCTAACCACTCTTCTTTAACTTTCCCTTTTACTGTCAGACTTCTCTGGTAATACTTCCTTAGCTGCAAGTGGAAATAATATTTGCAAGGATGAGCATAAAATAGCCCAGCAAGTTTAGAAATATAAACACAATGTGTTTTGAGTTGAAGGAATAGAATTCACGATTTTGCCTAACTGAGGGTTGATATCCTCTATTGATTCGTATTAACCATTTCTATCAGTCATAAAGACTTAGAACTATGTTTGGTTTGAATATTTTGAAGGGGAATCAACCTTCCTCAATATCCTAGGTGTATGTATATCATCCTACTCATACCTTACTGTACGTTATGTCGAGATTTACTGGACATATATATGACCTTCACAGGGGTAATGATCCTCAAAGAGGTAGTTCATCTCAGTTCTAAAAGTCTTACCAAAACAATTTGGTTCGACACAACAATTCATGCTTTCACTAAGCAACAACAATTCCATATGAATAATAGTTCATTTCTTAAGTTATGCTGAATCAATAAACAATAACTTCACAATAATTGATAGCAAGATATATACAAGACTTGCATAAAGGCAACAAGTTTTGGAGACTTGCACATAATTCAAAGGAATAGAAGACTTGCTCAAGATAAGGAATAGAAAACTTACATTAAATATGAAAAATTAAATGAAGTCAGAAAACTTGCTCAAATATAACTTGAGTAAGGTTAGAAAAACTTGCTACAAGTAAGAGGATTTACACAAGATAGGGAATTGAAAATTTGTACACAATAATAATTGTACAAGGTTAGAAAAACTTGCCTCATATATTTTTTTACAGATAAATATAACGGTCTAAACGTTCGTCGTAAATCCTACACGAGTATAAGTTCATGTAGACTAATTAAGAATTTAACGATTAAATCTTTAAAGTTTTATTTTGGGTATTATAATCGCTTATAAATAAGACTCTTTCTACTATACATGAAATAATTTTAGCATTATAACTGTTTATAAAATGAATATTTTCAACTATATTTAAGATAAATTGAGCATTATAACTGCTTGCAAAATGAATATTCGTTTACTATATTTAAAATAAATCGGGCATTATAATTGCTTATAAAATGAATATTCGGCTATTATATTTGAGATAATTTCAGCATTATAACTACTTATAAAATGAATATTCTTACTAAATACTTGAAGAAAATCGGACATAGTAACTATTTATAAAAGTATATTTTCAATTTTATAAGAGAAATAAATCGAACATTATAATTGCTTGTAAATATGACTTTTGTACTATATATATAAAATAATTTGAGCATTATAACTGCTTGTAAAATTATATTTTTACTAATACATACATAAAAATAAAAATTATAACCACAAGAGTATACCTCTTGTAGTTGCTAACTTTACTTCCAATCGCGTAACGCTTCGACGCTTCGAAAGTAATTTTTATCTCACAATATCTCTCAGAATATAAATATAGAGTGTTTTTGCTCTTGAATTGCTCTTGAACATGGTAAGGAATGAATGAACTTAACTTGCTATTTATAGAAAAACATAGTTTCGCTAATTGCACGTTAGGGGCTCGGCTTATTACACTTTAATACTTGATTAATTACACTTTAGTACCTAGTTTGGTCGACTTTTTACTCATTAATACTTGATTAATTACACTTTAGTACCCAGCGTGTGCCAAACATGTGCCAGCGTGTGCCAAGCGTAAGCGCGACAAAGAAGCTTGTCACCGTAAGCATGACAAAGCATTATGTCAGTTTAAGCATGACGCAACAGCTTACTGAAAATAATTTGTCGGGATGCTTCTCGGTGAAATCGTGGAAAGCACGACAAATCACTTTGTTAGTGTAAGCACGACTAAGCATCTTCAAAAAAAATAATTTTTTTGACCTAATTTATTGTTTACACAATAAAATCACAAAACACCTGGTTCGAGATATCATTTCGATCTTTATTAAGCACATATGTTACAAAATTCAAATCTCATTAGGGTTTAAGGGTTTAAACTTCTTAATACCTAGTTTTAGGTTATACGCTCTAATTCTAAACGTATACGATAGCGTTTTAGAATCGTATTAGGTTTTCAAAGATTTCCTGAATAGTTGTTTATTATGTATTTCTAGAGTTTTTATTCTTAACTCAGTTAAGACAATATTTATAATTTTGATAATATTTCGGGGTATTACACTTACTTTTAACAATTTTAAACTCAAAATTGATATGAATTCATAGAGTTTATGTCAATATACTTATAAATATCTTAAACTACTTAAAAAGTATTATTAGTATAAGATTTATTATTCGAGTAAAATTTAATTTAAACTACTTAAAAAGTATTATTAGTATAAGATTTATTATTCGAGTAAAATATAATTTATCACATGTGGTTTACACATTTGTACACTTATTCACTTATGGTGAAAAAGCCACCAATTCCACCTATAATACTAAAAAAGTTGCATACTTTTACTTGAGTTCTAATGTTGCTTAGCACCGTTAACAACATTGTTTATAAGATTTATGTTTGAGTTTATTACATGTGGTTTACTGTGACGCCCCCAAATTTGGGTTTTCATACCTCGGATTCAGTGCTCACGATTAATCATTAATATAGACATTTTTATAACTACAACAGAAATAATAAAACATACACTGTTCATTATGATGAGGTTTTACGATAAATCCAGGATCTATAACCTTAACTTAAAACATACCCTTAATATTACAAAAGGTTTACATAAATAATTACATCAGAAAATAAGGTAATTAAACGTTCACATAAATCTATTCTTGAGCTTTGCCTTTTTCCTTATCCTTCTTGAAACTTTCCGGCTTAGCTGAAATAAACAACATGATATAGCAAGGGTAAGCAACTAATTTGCTTAGCAAGTTTAAATACAAAGAAGATATATCATGATTAGAAAGGAATTTTAACCTTCAGATTTTCAATAATTTGAATCAATTGAGAAAAGACGTGAATCATGTTCAATAACTGAATCATCGAATAGATGAAGCTGAACACAGAATCAAGAATCACCCAAAAAGGTTTTGAAACGAAGAAGTTATGGCCGTTTAAGCGAGTTGGGGTCCTGCAGTCTACAAACTGCAAGGCATTCGGGAATTGGACCTTAAAAACAAGGTTTTGTGTATATAAATTTTTTAGTTCATGTCGCCTATGGGGGTAGTTAGGCCATGTTATAAATAGTTCACGGTCCAAAGTTGAGACCATTCCGAGGTTGGTTGAACGTAATTATGGATTAAACAAGTTTTGAAATCAATTATTGAAAATGTTGAAAATGCGAAGTTAGGTTCATGTTTAAAAGCTAGTTAAGATGAGTTATAATAAGAGTCATGTGATGATTAATTGGTGTGTCTATGTGATTGATATTGTGTAGGAAAATTGAAGAGAAATTTAGTATAATCCTTAAAGAACGCATAAGGTAAGTTTCTAACTCTCATTCGATTTATGTATTGAATGCAAGTTTCCTAAACTTTCTCAATCTTTATATTTGAGCAAGTATCCTAACTTCATTTGATTTCTATATTGAATGCAAGTACTCCTAAACTTTTCACAAGTATTCAAGCTATGCTATGAATAATCTGTTAAAGCTTTCAAGTTCTATTATTCACGAACTGCTTATGAATGACTGTCGATGCTATTTGACTCGGCTAAATAAATGTTTAAATATTCTATCAATTGAATTATAAATCTTTGAAATATTGTTGATGTTAAGTAGAGCTATCCAACTGAATTATTTTGGTTGGGATTCTAATGCATGTATGAGATGAACAACCATAATATTAGGGGCAGTTTTAATCGGTTAAATCCGGCAAGGCTGTGAGGCGCCTAAACCAAACACATATAGTCGTTTAAAATAGAATGTTGATCAACATAGAGTACTATAGGCTGATCACCTAGAACTGCTCGTAAGTATATCAGTTTGCGGTTTAAATACGGTGAAACCTTTTTATGAAAAAAAATAAAAGTTCAAGGTCTTATGACCGCTCAGTATGTTGTTTCAAAAATTATTTCAAACAAAAGTAGAGTGTTATTCCAGTTTATTCAGAATAGTTCTCAACTATTGTTCAGTTGTTGAATAATGATAATATGATTCTTGATTTTATTGCCATTAAACTGTTATACTTGCTGAGAAATTAAATGCTCATTCTTGCTTTAAATTAAATATTTTCAGTTAAGACCGAGACTGCCGAGGGTTACCGGAGGGACAAAGGCAAAGGAAAAGTTAACGAGTAGGATTATATTATCCTAATATGTAATAGTTTATATTATGAAGGATTTATTCTTAAGAATGATGTAATATTTTTATTATTATTATGACGATGAATGATGTAATGGTTATAGAACCTGGGATTAGAGTAAGACATATTGTAATAATATAGTAATTATATTTATGTCAATATTATTATGATAAATGGGTAGTACCGGAATGCACTGGACCCGAGTTTAAAGGTAGACCCGAATTCAGGGGCGTTACATCGTATGGGCTAAGCACCCCTTTTAGTTGTGGTTACTGATGTTTTTGGCTGGGTCAATCCTTATATGGGTCAATTCTAATTGGCCTACCAAATAGCATCTATAATGGACCCTTATATGGCTGACCATAATTAAACCGAATTGGGCCCTTATAACTTATTAGTCTAAACTACAAGTCTCCAATAATAACTTGAACTGGGCTTGCTTAATAAATCAATTGGACTAGTTCATTATAAATAATTAATTTAAATATTTGGACTCCTCCATGGATGTAATAATGTAGTTATATAATTCTTATACCTAATATATGATTAGGTTATATATAACAAATGATTATTCACACATCTACAATATATATATATATATATATATATATATATATAAAATCACATACTTATCCTTCTCAAATCACAAAGTATTCAATACATTAATTAATAATTAATATATACCTTTACAATGTGATCTCAATATTCTTGGTTATTACATTTACAAATTGTTACACTTAGACACGTGGTAAAAAAACCCACCAATTAACCATCTATAGTATTAAAAATGTTGAACACTCACTTGAGACCTAATGCTGCCTAACAGCGTTAACAACACATTACAATTGACACATTTACCCTTTGTTTATATTTTAAACAAATCTATCATTTTCCAAACAATCTTAAGCTACATTAATATGTGTTTTAGAATATGCAAAGTAAATTACTAAACTTACACTTAAATACCAACAAAATACCAAACTTGTACTTAACAAATATGAAGAAAATACCAATCTTAAACTTAACATAGTTTAAGTGCACATTTGCCCATTAAACTGAGATCTTTTTTTTTTCACATAATCAACACCAAAACATTTTTTTTAATAACTCTTTTTACTATGTCGGTTTTTGATTGGTTATCACAAAATAAATTTTTTTTATATGAATTGTCGTGTTACATAGTTTTGTCCTGAATTTGTATGGGTTTTGTTCTTGGTAATATTTTGTACTTCTCCCGTCTAAGTTTATTTTTCTTAATTTTTTTTGGTATGTCCAAATCTATTTGTCTTCTTTCTTTTTTAATACTATTATTTACCTTATTTTTCTTATACTACCCTCATTTCTTTAAAAAAATTCATTGAAAATAACATGACATACATTGAAAAAAATAACACTACTAACTTTGACATTGCAAGCATAGTCACACTATCTTTTCCCCTCTCTCTTCTCTATTTTATTATTCCAAGAAAGAATTAGGAGATTAAATACAACAAAAAACATGATAATAGAAAAGTTAAGATGAGTAATTTAGAAATAATATTTTTAATAGACGTGTACTTTCAAATTAGGAGAAGTAAATTGGACCATAGGAGTATTTGATTAGGCTAGTTTCCAAGATTGGTTAATAGTTAGAGTATATCTAACAACCTCTTCAGCCACTTTGGAATACTCAAATATGTGAGCTACATCAGAAAAATTATCTGAAACAACCTTTCCAACCTTAGTTATCAAATCTGCAATCTCATTCTCTCTCTTCAGAACTGGTAAGTTGACTTTGTTTTTTCAAAACATTTATTTTATTTTGGGAGAATCAAAATCATATGAAAAAGGCTAAAAATATTTATTTTTCTAGATGAGTTTGATGTACAATTCATTTTAAAATTTAATATCATTCTTTTTTATCAATTATTATTGTCTTAAGTCAAATACTGCATTAATTGAATTGAAGAGACTAATGAGGCACAAAATATTAAACTAGCAAATAATGCTCGTGTTATGTGAACTTGACATTAGTTATGTGTATGTATTATAATGAAGTCTTGATGAGTATATGGAAATACAAGTGTTGGATTGCAATGTTATATGAATTGTTGAAGTCAAAATATGACAAAAGTCAATTGTGTTACGGAAACTGAATTTGTTTGTGATATGTGATTTGTGATAGTGAGAAATGTTAAGTTGATAACATGTGAAGAATGATCTAAATACAATATGATGAAATTGGAAGTATGCATGTAGAAATGCATACCATGAAATATATGGAGCATATGTAGATACATTGCATAAGAATTATGATGCATTTAGCAAATGCATAGCATGTAGAATATGATACATGATTGAAATGATTAGTATGTATGAAATGTGATGCATGAAAACTGTTAGACTTGCTAGACCGTTGTGTTCAACCTTGCAATAATTTGCAGATTAAAGTCGCGGTGCGATTCCTGTGACAACCCGGATTTTCGAGAATAATTATAATAAGAATTTAATATAGAATAATTCTTATTATGATTCGAGTTTGAATATATATGTGTTATATATATCTATGTGATTTTTGGTGAGCTTAATATGTATATATATAAATGTGAAATATATACATAGATTCAGAATGAATGAGTTAATAGTTAATTATTGTAACGATCGCGAGTCGTGGATAGCTGGATAATCCGAGCTTATGAATATTATTGAATAAAATAGACTTTTATTAATAATATTATGTGTTAAGCGTTTAAAGGTTATATTATGACCTAGATTATGTGTAGACGATGATTAGTATGTATGAAAGTTTTCGTATAAGCTAATTTGGCGGTTTCGAGCATTATCGCTAGAGTGTTATTTATTGGATTAAATAAATAGTTGAAGGATAATATTATTGAACAAGTTATTTGTTGTAAAGACGCTAACCCAAGTTATGGGCGAGATATATGTGCGATGATGTATATGATTATAGGGAGTTAATCGTGAAGAGCAGTGATCGCGAATCGTGAATACCCTTGTAATTTGGGTATATTAATATTATTAAGTGGATTAAATATTATATTTTTAGGTGACGTGTTTTAAGGTTATTTTATAACCTGGATGATGTCAATGTATGAAGTTTTATGCGTTGTTGAACCGTAGGAGTGAATAATTGATTTTGCGAAAGATCACAAAATCACTATTCACGGGACACGTTTCTCGAGGCATTGTTCACGCCAAATATTTTTACGCCTTTTTTGATTTCTATTAATTTCGTTAAGAAGCGTACGCGAAGGAATAATTTTTCCAAGTGTCAGAAATTTTATTTGGGCTGATACGTGATTTTATCCGTATCTGAAATGTATTATATGGGTATTCCGAATATTTGGGCAAATCCCATAATAATTATTTTTATGTTTTCCAATCATTATGGGATTACTCATTTTAATTTTGGGTGGAGTTATTTACCAGTTTTGGTACAAAAGTGGGAGTTTTCGGATATAATTCTGATGTATTTGGGTATTTATTTTGACTTGTTACTCCAAGAGGGAACCAATTCCCCAATTTAGACCAATCAAATGAGAGCATGGGGGAGTATTAGCAGGAAGTGGAATTTTTGGCCACCTTGAGCCTCACACCCATTTTCTCCCTAAATCACTCACTCCACTTCTCCCAAATAATTCATTTCCTCCCATTCCCTTCCTTGGCTAAGTTCAGCAAATATAGAGAGAGAGAGATGGAAAATCTGCAGCCAAGATGAAGAAGAAAGAAGGAGAAGGTTACCGGAAAAGTCACCGAAAAAGGAAGAAAGTCGCCGGAAAAAGGAAGGAGGAGGAAGAAGAGAGCGTGGGTGGGAAAAGAAGAAGAAGATGAGGAGCTTCAAGCAACTCTAATAAACCCTAGCTAGCTTCTCTATCATCTATAAGAGATTTACAGAGGTAACATCTCATTAAATCCATTTCGTTTGAGTTTTGTAAAAGATTTCCCAAAGTTTTTGGTTTTAGAGCTTTTATGCTCATGGGTTGGTTTTCTTGCGATTCTTGTTGGTTTTGTTTGTGTTGGATGTTTGTAAATGTTGTTAAGAGGTTATATAAGCCATTAATAACATTAAAGTGGAACAAAAACGCAAAAAATCTGTACCTATGCTTAAGGAGGATGAAGAACATGAAGAACAATGAACTTTGGACATGAACTTGGACATTTGGACGATTTAGAGGACCTTGTAGCTATGATTTTGTGTTTGATTAATTCGTTTGTTGTTATGATATTATACGTCCATGGGTTATGAGTTTAACCCAGTTGGAATGGAGTAAAAAGGGATTAAAACAAAGTTTTGGTGATGATTTTTGTGAAGAACACCAAGAACACCAAGAACACGAAAATATAGCATGAGTTGATACTTTGGCCTAAGATTTGGCCATGTTAATGTTAATGGATAGCTCTGAATTTTTGATATGTTGTAGCCCTATGTCTTAGGAGTCTATATAGTCTGGAACAGACCAATTTGAACGTGTATTGAGGGAGTTATGGTGATTGGAAGCAAGATAGGTCTAGAACACCAAAACAGAGCATTCCGGGAAGAAAACGGGTTGGGAAACTCAGGCCGAGCGCCTAAGGCGCTGGCTAGGCGCTGGCCACGAGCCCAGCTACTGTGCGAGAGCGCCTAGAGCGCTGCTCATAGGCCATTTTGAGCGCCTACGGCGCTGGTAAGGAAACAGTGCAAAACTGCTCCGACGTCCTTTAGTAAAATGAGCATAACTTTCTCATACGAACTCGGATTGAGTTGATTCAAGATGATTCGGAAAGAGGACGAGTAGACCTACAACTTTCGTTCTTTACATTTTTACATTTGTGGTCGGGATCAATTCCCAAATTGATCATTTGTATGACTGATGTGTTTTTGGAGGCAATCGGAGAGTGTCGGGCATGCGCGTAAGCACGCGTAATGCTACCGACAATGTTAAATGATGTTCTAAGTTCTAAAACATGATTTATTATGATTTATAATGATACTTATTATTAATCATTGAGTATTAGACAATTCGAGTGGGCATGCTAAGCGTACGCAATCGCGTGTCACTTGGACGTTCGAATAGGCAAGTGTGGCGTACGGACATGCAAACGTCGTAACGCAGTAACAAGTGTGTATAACCTTGTTTAATATTTTGTTTCTAATAATAATGAAACAGGATAGAGTGTTATAACCCAATGTATGAGCATGCTAAACGTGTAGAAAAGAGACGAATTAGGCGTGTGACGTATAAACGTCGAAACGCCGTGTAAAGTGTTAATGAACTTAAATAGTGTTTCGATTTAAACAAAACGAACATTATAAGATATGAAGTGGGTTTATAATATAAACCATTATATGAAGCCTTTTTAGTGGCTAATTGGTATTTTATTGTTAAATAAATTGTGTAGGATATTTGAAGGACGAGTCATCATAATTTGGCAAGGAACGCTTAAGGCAAGTTCTTTTAGTAACTTGTTAACTTGTTTAAATGTATTGATGTACATGACTTGATTACTAAATCTTTTCTTATTATGTGGATTTATGCGAGCATGATTAAAGTGTGCACAATGTGCAATTATGTGACTATATTGTTCTATGTGGAACTTGAATTATTGTGAATATACAATATAAGATGCATGAAGTATGCTATGAGGTACATGATGCATATATATAGATGAATTGCTTAAGAATTATAATACATGAGTAAGATGCATAGCATGAGAATCACGATGCATGGATAAATGCAAACTTATGTGTTACGTGAAGCATGAAATGTGAAAACTGTTAGTTCTTGCTGAGCCGTCGTGCTCATTCTTGCAAAAATAAAACTTTTGCAGATTTTACGATGCAATGCAATAATCTTGATATCGTGGTGATAAGGATTAGAGAGGCATGGAAACAGGAAGGTTGCTAAATATTTCTTTATTGTAATTACTTAGCTGTGATGACGGTATATGATGTACGGCGCCAAAAACTTGTTGTCCGATTTGTATATGAACAATTTACGCGCAAGTATACGCGGTCAACAAGTAATAAAGAGTAAGTAAAGTATCGATCTCACGAGGAATTGTTACTAGTCTTTTCCAAGTATTAACCTTTTATCATTTCAATCTTATTTAAACAAACGATAATTGTTTTTGTTGTTTTGTATTAATGAAATTGACAAATAATCAAAGAACTATGGAAAGCTTTAATATAATGAAATCTAATATTAACAAGTCTAATATCACAATTTCTCCCGATACTTCGCTTGAATATCCTAACTCTCTCTTTTCAACTAGTTAAATCACAAGAATTGTTATCCAAGAATTTACAAGTATATACAAGCCTCTCTTGATGGTCAAATACGTATTTTCCCATGCGGTGTATAGATATATCTCTATTCTACACACTAGCAAGAATCCCATATCAAGAATAATCAACAAGACACGTGTCACCAAATCTCATTAATCACCCTATCAATTACCAACTTTCGCAATAGAAATCATTAAGCATGATTCTCCAATGGATACATGTGGTATTTAGGTATATGTCTATCCTAAATACAATCAAATTATCCATTCATGAGGGTAATAAATAAAACACACGTCACTTAATTTCATGAATTACCCATAGGAATATCTAATTTTCACATGATATCATAACAAGGTCTCAACCTATACTTCCTCTCTCAATTCCATATAAGTTCCCAAGGTAATTACTAGCTAGGTAATTAATATATAAAGCACAAATTATGATATCCAATCACAAATAATTAATCAACATCAAAGAGAGAGCATTCAATTCAAACTATGTATTGGGTTCCATTGATATCGTAGAATACAAGCTCTAGTTCATGGTAGCTACAAATAACATCAAACACAAGGTATTCATCATGAAATAGAGATACAAATTCAAAGGAAAGCTAAAAATGAATAAACCCCCTTTTGAGATGTTCATCAATTGCTTGCTTGGTTGTTGTCAATCTCTAGCTTCTCCTCTTCCTTTAGCACTCCTTTCTTCAATTGCTCCTTAACTTGTTGCTGGAAAGTCCTTGAATTGCAAAGCTCAAGCTCTTCTTGGTGATGAAATTTGTAGCTCCCCCTCTCTAGAACTCACTTTCTAACCCTAACTAAATCTAGGTTTTGCTCCCTTTGAATGTGTTTCTTCAATACCTAGAGTGCTCCTATGAATGTATGGAACTCTTAATTTCGAGCCCCTCATCAGTATGTAAACCCCCTTGATGCCCTAACCTAGCTTAGCCATCAAAAATGACAAAAAACTCCAAAAAATCTGCTGCTGTCCACGACGAGCTCGCCCCGGCGAGCTTTTTGGCCTAAGTTTTCTCGCCGCGGCGAGGAATTTGTGTAGGAAATTCCCGCCCCGGCGAGCTCTGGAAAAACGACCATAACTTCTTCGTACGAACTCGGATTAAGGTGATTAAGTAGGCTATGGAAAGCTAAGAAGTAGCTCTACAACTTTCATAACTGGAGCTCGTCAAGATAATGGCCGGAGAAAGGTTCAAAATGAGCCCGAAGCAATTGCTGTGTAAAAGTCATGCAGAATCCGATGGTAAAATGACCATAACTCTCTCATAAGAACTTCAAATTGGATGATTCCGGATGCTCTGAAAAGCTAAGATCAAAATCTACAACTTTCGTGCTTTGAGTTTTGAGAGATTCGGATTGCATCATGGGTCAAATGGAGAAACAAGCAGCGGGAATGCTAGATTCAAGCCAAAAACGCATCGATCCAAGGGGCCTTTATTTGAATACCTACAAAACAACGTAAAAACACATAAAAGCACATAAAAGTACACAAATACATATAAAAGTAATACAAAACTACATTACACAACAATAAGATGAAAACACATAAAATCAAACGAAATAGCTAAAGACTTGCAAATTATTAAGGCTAAAAGTACCCAATTTGTGTATATAAAACACACTCATCAAATACTCCAAAACTTAAACCTTTGCTTGTCCTCGAGCAAAACACACAAACTATAAAAATTAAACATTTCTAAATAAAAACTATCTTGAGCAATGAGTTAATAAGCTAGCCAATGGTCTCAAAGCATAAACACAATAAAATTCAAGGAAACTCTCAAAACGTTGCAAGTCTAGAATTACAATTAGTTAGTCATAGCTTGCTTTAGGTCCATTCCGTGTGTGTGTGAGTATACCCAATGGCACTAAACCAATCAAGCTCGGATGAAGCTATGCAACCACATTACCTTATGAAATAATCAAAATAAACCACAAAAACTACATGCTTAACACATCACTCACTACAAAGGTATACAAATCACAATTTCCAAAAATTTGAAATCAAAAGACTCTAGGTAAGTGCATTTTATGCTCCATCTTATCCTAAGTCCATTCTTGTGGGTGAGTGCGTTTTACGCTCCATCTCAACCCAACACGAGATTTGATAAACATAAATTTCTTACTTTTATCAAAATTATAAGAGAGTGCGTTTTACGCTCTATCTCTCCTACGCATGTGTCCATGAGTGAGTGCGTTTTACGCTCCATCTTAACTCACCACATGACCAACAATTCAAACACAACAAATTTGGACACCTTGCTTCGAGTGATGTTTAAACGAGTTCTAGAGTTTATAGATATTTCCCATAAGCATTCGGTTATAAAAGCCTTCTCTAAGCATACAACTAGCTCAATACTCATGGGTAGGTGCAAAAGTGAAAGGACGCATAAGCAAAACAATAACCAACAATAACGATTAAGCACAAGGACTAAGTAACATTTATCTATTTTCCATGAGTTAGAATCAATTCAGACAAGTTCTTGTCATAGACCATGGATTGTAGTTCAAATCAAATTAAAACAATGCTCAAGAGACACATCTTAAAAATAATTTTTTTTTTACAAAATAGCAAACAAAATTAAAATGCACAAATAACTAACACATGTTATGTAGCTAAGATGCCAATGCTATATGATCCACCCCCAAACTCAAAGTGAATAATGTCCTCATTGTTTATAAGATAAAGAAATGAAAACTGAGAACTTCCCTGATTGGCCAAGCGTCATGCTCGACCATAGCCTTCTAAACATTTGAGTCTGATGGTGGATAAACTGGAAATGGTTGTAGCTCAAGAACATGCATTGGGGTGGCATTTGGATAATAACCAAGCAATTCCTTACCAAACAATGCTCAATCAGGCCAACATTCTTTTAGACAATTCGTTGACTATGTGATGTGCATTGATTGAAATTCTTCATCAAATACCTCCCCCAAACTCAGTTTCAACAAAAATTGCTAAGTTATTACAATATTCAATCAAATCATAGCAATGAATAACCCAAAATCCTCCAATTGAGCCAACACAAACTCAATTGGGCAACCAATCTAAATTTATCCAAATTTGACAGTACATGATTACCCAATACTAATTCAAGTATAAGCGTTTAACTAACCAAGAATACCCATCACAATTGACAAATTTAATTTACTTGTATGCAAAAATTGGAGTGAGTACCTTGCTTTGTGTTGGCAAAAGAAGTTGTTTGTTTAGTACCTTCAATTTGGAGATGAATCCTTTTGAATGCTCAGTGGGTTAAGATGAATCCATGTGGGAGAAGGGAAGAATGAGTTTGGAAGTGTGAATGACAATATAATCCGGCTTGGGAAGAAATTTTTTTATTTTTTTTTAAAGCTCGCCGGGACGAGAAAATCATGCCTTGTGAGCTCGCCGGGGCGAGCTCGCGCCGGGGCGAGAATTTTGTACTGCATTTTGCCGCCGGGGCGAGAACTCCCTGGATCCCCAAAAAATATTTTCTGAATTTTGTATCAATTTCAAAGCCGTATCCATCCTCAATATACCTAACCTGATATAATTCAACATACAAAACATATATTAGACATATTGAGCGACAAATTGGCCTATAGAGAAACTCAAGCATACAAGCTAAACAAGCAAAACACAAATGCAATGAAAACTTAGAAACTTGAAAATTTGAAACTTGCGTAATTGAAATATAACAACTAAACATAAAGGATACGGATAGAGATAATGGGTTGCCTCCCATCAAGCGCTTGGTTTACAGTCCTCGGCCTGACTAACTCCCTATTTTTATCCAATTCCCCTTCGAAATTTGAGGAACCCACTATCCTTCAATAGCCATGTAGCTTTTGGGAGGTTCCCATTAGTGAGAGCCATTGAGTTAAAGTCACCTAGCTTGCTTTTTGTAGATAAGTTCTCAATTTCAAATGTCAAATAGCTAGGTGCATTATCCGTTGTGTCTGTGATAAGATTGAGGCATTGAGGCTTGACAAGCACAACGGGCTCTTCTTTTATCTTTATTTCCTCGGTCCACCATGGTTCCACATTCATACTAACTCCATCGTCACATAGAGCCTCGCCTAAGAAATGACTACCAATTGGGCACGGTTTTGCAAAACTAACTGGATTCTTGAACTTTGGTGGAGAAGGCACTTGGGGCACTAACACCATTGACTCATCTTCGTTTGAACTCATACAAATCTCTTTGCCGATTGTGTTAACCTTATCCCTAATTGTCTCCTCTATTTCTATCTCTCATGGCTCATCTAGTTGCAGATTTGGCTCGGGCTCACCATAAGTCTCAGAATCCATATCATAACACCAATTATTTTGAGGACGGTTGTTCAAAGCTTTGAACATTTGATCAATCTGATTCTGAAGATTTTGAATTGATATTTCCTGACTTTTCAACATCTCATCATTCGAAGCCATGATCTTGGACACAAGTTCCTCAAAGTTTGACATCTTCTCTTCTTGTGGCAATGGAGGTGGACATGAGAATTCCGGTGCAACAACTGGACTTGGAGCATAGTACTGATCATCATAATTGTAGCTCCATATAGAATCCGGGTGATACCCCCAATCTTGGTGATAATCGGGATAATCATAATTGTTGAAGTACTCATCACCGTATTGTACCGGTCTAAAACTGACAGTGCATTGATGACTCGGATGATTGTCAGCACAATAATCACAAGTGACTGTTATACCTTGAGAGCTCTCTGCTACTAAGGCATCCAACTTCCTCGATAGTATTTCAAATTGTGCTGATAATGAAGAGAGTGCATTGAGTCCATCAATCCCAGTTTCCCTTGGTTGAGTCATACTCGTGTACGACCATTGATCAACAAAGTCATCCATGGTGTACCTTGCAAAGAAGAAAGCATTAAAATAGAAAAATAAATGATAAAACAAACTAAAAGCAAATTTATATACAAGTTTAAATTAAGACTAATTTGATTAGGACTAATATTGAAAAAACATTAGAAGAATAATTCCCCGGCAACGGCGCCAAAAACTTGTTGTCCGATTTGTATATGAACAATTTACGCGCAAGTATACGCGGTCAACAAGTAATAAAGAGTAAGTAAAGTATCGATCCCACGAGGAATTATTACTAGTGTTTTCCAAGTATTAACCTTTTATCATCTCAATCTTATCTAAACTAATGATTTTCTGTCTTTTTGGTGGTTTGGATTAATAAAGATAACATTAATAAAAGAACAATAGAAAGCTTTAAAGATAATGAAGATATGAGATTATAATTTCTCCTATTGATTCATCTACCTCAACACACTTCATGTTAAACCAAATTAATTATCACAGATTGTTAGTCGAGAACACGAAAGTGAGACAAGGCCATCTTTCGATGTACCAAGTCCATATCATATATAATCCACAAATGATAGAATAAACACGAACACCCACATTACCTAAACCACTATATGTCTATGTGATTTACAAATAAATAGGGTTTAAGCTCAAGCTCTCAAATAACTACAAGCGGTGCTTCGGTATATGTCTATCCTAAGCACAAATCATACATTCCAACGCCATGTAGAACATACAAACACATGCTACTATAATTAGATCTAAACCCATAATCCGTTTCTCAATTTCATATGGATTATCATGGTAATTGCTAGCTAGGCAATTAAGCAATTGAACACAAATCATAATAGACAATCCATGAATCGCTAATAAGACTAACAAGGAAGCATAGCAAAGTAAAGTACACAACAAGATCCATTATAATCCCAAAATAGAGTTTAGTTCATGGTAACTACAAATAACATCATATTCAATTTATACATCATGTTGGATACAAAAATAGAAAGGAAACTAGGGATAAAATCACTTTTGTAGATTTTCATATGATGTTTGATGGGTTGAAGATGAACACTAGCTTCTCCTCCTTGATTTTACAATCCTTGATGTTTTTGCTCTTTGGCCTTGCTTGATGTAGCTTGATTTTAGCACTTTGGCCCTCTAATTGGATGTATTTGGTAGCTTCCTCTCTCTAGATTTGCTGATTTCTCCCTCCTATTATGCCTATTTCGTGCCTTCAACAGCTGCTATAAGTCCCTGGATGCCCTAACCTAGCTTAGCACCTCAAAAATGACCAAAAACCCCAAAAAATCTGCTGCTGTCCGCGACGAGCTCGCCCCGGCGAGCTTTTTGGCCTAAGTTTTCTCGCCGCGGCGAGGAATTTGTGTAGGAAATTCCCGCCCCGGCGAGCTCTGGAAAAACGACCATAACTTCTTCGTACGAACTCGGATTAAGGCGATTAAGTAGGCTATGAAAAGCTAAAAAGTAGCTCTACAACTTTCATAACTGGAGCTCGTCGAGATAATGGCCGGAGAAAGGTTCAAAATGAGCCCGAAGCAATTGCTGTGTAAAAGTTATGCAGAATCCGATGGTAAAATGACCATAACTCTCTCATAAGAACTTCAAATTGGATGATTCCGGATGTTCTGGAAAGCTAAGATCAAAATCTACAACTTTCGTTCTTTGAGTTTTGAGAGATTCGAATTGCATCATGGGTAAAATGGAGAAACAAGAAGCGGGAATGCTAGATTCAAGCCAAAAACGCATCGATCCAAGGGACCTTTATTTCAATACCTACAAAACAACGTAAAAACACATAAAAGCACACAAATACATATAAAAGTAATACAAAACTACATTACACAACAATAAGATGAAAACACATAAAACCAAACGAAATAGCTAAAGACTTACAAATTATTAAGGCTAAAAGTGTGACACCCCCAAATCCAGGTTTCCAAACCTCGAATTCGGTGCTCACGATAATCGACGACAAACATACTATCTAACTAAATGCGGAATAATAAACATACATTGTTTATCGAATGGAAATAAAGTCTTACAATTCTGGTCCCAAGGTTCTTTAACCTTAACATAAAACGTACTCTTAATACAAATAAGGGTTCACTTAATCAAACCACATTCGGAAATAGCTAGTACATAGGCACTAACGGGCATCTACTCTTGCACCTTCCCTTTTCCTTTGTCTCCCCTAGACGTTTCTGCCTTAGCTGAAATAAAGATCATGATATAGCAAGGGTAAGCAACTAATTTGCTTAGCAAGTATATACACAAAGAGATATATCATGATAGAAGGAAATTTTGCTTTCAATGTTCAACAACAGTATAAGGGTGTGAAGGAACATGAATTAGTAAACAACAGTTGAATATCCGAATAATTGAATGACAATTACTGAGTGGTTTGAAATAACCAAGGACGTTTTTCAAGGTTCTCAGCATGTAAGCTGGACCTCTTAAAAAGTTTTGGTAATCGAGGGGATCAGCCTCTCATTACCCCGTGATTTATGCATAAACACTTAATAACCAGCATTGATATCATGCCTTAAACAAGTTTATCCTTTTTCTCAGCCAAGAGTTCTTACCACAACAATTTAATAAGAACAGCTTTTAAAATACCATTGTCTTAACCAATTTAGACATGCTGGATCTAGCTGATACAAATAGCATAGATCGATTCTCATAAACAATTCATACTTGAAAGAACTTTAATTAAATTTACAGTTCAATCATTAATAGGATAGGAATTCAATTGCACAATGTGCGAATCTCAATAAATAGTATAGATGTGAATAATCGACAATAATTATTCACTAACATGCTTCGAAAATAATAACTCGAGTTTGAGTTAGGGAACTTGCAATAATGTAAGAAGTTTAGGGTTAGGAACTTGCCTGTCTGCTCAGCTACAAATAATTCTAGCTTTAACTAATTGACCTTGAAGAACCTATCATTGATAACGTCGATCTATCTATTAGTACTGCGTAGTTGCATTTCGATACGCTTACTCATGCTATTTATTTAACAATTAAGCAAATCACATAGCACACATAAGCAAATAAAACTATCGTAATTCCTATAAGACACTCACTGGTCTCTGGGTGATGGTTTAATTAATTAACAATGTTTTCCTTAAGTGATAACCACTTATTAAACCCTTAAACAATTAATAATAATTGTTTAATTAATTAACAATGTTTCCCTTAAGTGATAACCACTTATTAAACCCTTAAACAATTAATAATAATTGTTTAATTAATTAACATTACATTTTCTTAAGTAATATTCATTTATTAAACCCTTAAACAATTTGTTATGATTGTTTAATTAAATGGGTTATTAACTCTCTCTATTTTATTAACTCTATCTTCATTTAATTACTATTAAATAGTAATTAATTAATTATCTTTAGTTATTATTAATAGTAATTAATAACTAATTATATTCATTTATTATTTAATTATTAATTTTAAATAATAATCAAATTATAAATTTTTAATTGTCTTTAATTATTATTTAAGATTAAATAATAATTAATTAAGCTTATTTAATTATTTAAAGTTTAATCAAATAATAATTAATTAGTGAGTAACAATTATCTTTAGTTATTATAAAAAAAAAAATTAATTAGTAAATATGAATTACCTTTAGTTATATTTAATAATAAATAATAATAATTAATTAAGTTTATTTATTATTTAAAGTTAATCAAATAATAAATAATTAATTAGTAAGTAATAATTATCTTTAGTTATTATTTAATAATAAAATAATAGCTAATTAGATTTATTTATTATTTAAAGTTAATTAAATAATAAATAATTAGTTAGTAAATATGAATTATCTTTAGTTATTATTTAATAATAAATAATAACTAATTAGATTTATTTATTATTTAAGGTTAATCAAGTAATAAATAAATTACTTAGTGAATAAGAATTATCTTTAGTTATTATTTAATAAATGATAACTAATTAGGTTTATTTATTATTTAAAGTTAATCAAATAATAAATAATTAATTAGTGAGTAATAATTATCTTTAGTTATTATTTAATAATAACTAATTAGGTTTATTTATTATTTTAATGTTAATCAAATAATAAAATAACTAATAAGTGAGTACTAATTATCTTTAGTTATTATTTAATAATAAATAATAACTAATTAGGTTTATTTATATTTTAAAATTAATCAAATCATAAATAATTAATTTACAATTCTTAATTATTCTTAATCATTATTTAATAATAATTAATCAATTACTTAACTTTATTTATTATTTAAACATAATTAAATAACAAATAGTTAATTTTTTTTTTTTTTCAAATTTTCGTTCTTGATTTCCAGATTTGGGGTCTTTCACCAAAACCTTCATAAAACGAAATCTACAACTTCGATTTACGATCCGTCGATTTTGTTGGATTCGTATCTTCCTGAACTACACTTTTTCATTTATCAAACATCAAATTTGGTTATGTTTAGGTCTCGGAAAACAGGCTCAAAGTCAAGGGTCAGCAAGGTTGTTCAACAGTTGGCATGCTTTGGTAATAAATTCATGGTTTGCTCATTCTTCAACATATTTGAGTGATTCAAAAGGGATTTTGTCCCTAACCTATGGATCTAGCATATCAAGAGAAAGAAATCACAAGATTTCCTTTATAGATTTCAAAATGACAAGCATATAACAACCTTTTTCAAACAAAATTTCCGGAAAATCTCCTTTACTTCCTTTCTTCTAAATTTTTCCAACATAAACTCACACATATGAACAAGCAAAAAACATTATATATTCAAGATCTAACCTTATCATAAGGTTCTAGCCATCAAGAACATAAAACTTCAAGGATCTATGTCCAAACACATTAAAATAGCTTAAAGTTTGGAGTTATACCTTTTTGATTTCTTCTTCTTCTTTTTCCTTCCCAAATAGGTTGTGAATGGGGATGGCCTAAATAATCAAGACCTTCTTCTTTCTCCCACAAGATTGCTCTTGCTTCTCTCTTCAAAACTCTCTCTCAAGCTCACCAAACTCTCTACTTGGTGAATAATAAGTGAGCCAACCCTTGTTAACTTTGGTGAGGGGTCCTATTTATAGGAAAGTAGAGACCATGGGCAAAATAGTCATTAATCATGACTAGGCAAAGGGCAATTTGGTCAATTCATCAATAGTAGGAAGTTTCCTAGCAACTTCCTCAAGGGTATTTTAGTCCTTTCCCAACCTCTTTCAAGGTTTTAAATAGTCTTTTCGCAAAATCTTAATTTATCCATTAGTTTATTACCCATTCTTCATTGGTTATTAGACATTGGTTATTATCTTGCCATCATTACATTGGTTAAACACAATGGTTATTATCCCGCCATCATTTCATTGGTCATTAACCACTTGGATATACAATGGTTATTGCCCTTACATAATTACCTTGGTTATTAACCACTCTTGGCCATTTTAGTCATTACCCACCAATTCCTACACTTGACTCACCTATGGTTATCTCTTAACCATAGTTATATCATACCTGCCAACACGAGTATAGACACATCTTATACATCTCTCACCAATTAACCCAAGCTGGTTTAAATAGAACACAACGTTAACTCATTGAATTAAATTAGATTTAATTAATTAATAAGGACGTTCAAAATTCACGGGCATTACAAAAAGTACCCAATTTGTGTATATAAAACACACTCATCAGTTATCCATTATAGTAGTTAAGACATGATTATGTTAGTTATTTGTTATAGTAAACTACAAAGATGACGATGATGTATAAAGGACATTTTTGTAACGAATGTATAGCTGTTGAATAACTTTGTGAATATTCAGGGATCGAATAAAGTCAGAATTTGAACCATGTGTTCACATAGGAGATTCTGTAAATGATCATGGTATTTATTCAACCTCGATCATAAGTGTATTATTAAAGGTTTTCGTGCCTGGTACTAGATTAGGATTTGTTGTAATATCATTGTAATTACATTCTTGTAGTAAGATTATGTTTTAGTTATGGTTTCTAGACTTGGGACGACAATATTTATATCATATCGATGTTAATATTTTTATTATTTCGCAATAAGTTGTTAACAGGTGTAGAATGAGATGTATCGTGATGCACCAGGCCCGAGGTTAAGGTAACCCGGATTTGGGGGCGTCACAGGTTGGTATGAGAGCTATAGGTTATAAACCTTAGGTAAGCGAACCTTAGGCTATAACCTGAGGGTAGAAAGAGGATAGTGATAAAGAATAAACTCGGACAAAGTTTAACTGTTAAGGAATAAATTTAGAAGATTCAAAGAAGGATCTTGAAGAGTTATAACAAATAAGAATTAGGAGTCACCTGACTCCAGTAATAAAGACAACAAGTGTTGATAAATAGACGAGGTCTATAAGATAAAGATGCAATAAAATCATATATTATGATTATAGAGAAGAGTGTAGAAGATCGTAGGATGAGACGATCGTAGGATAAAGAAGATCGTAATGTAAGACGGTTATAGAGTAAGATCACGATGTGATTGGATTAAGTCATAGAATGACAGATGATCAATTGAATGATTGAGAATTTTAGCTCAATGTTATAGATAGATGGTACTATGAGATAGTACGAGTAAAACTCGGAAATAGTTATGGATGATAAAATACGAATCAAATTCTTGTTGAGCAACGAGTAAGCTAGGATTAGGGGTGATTTCAATTGAGGACTCATGTTAGTGGCTGAGTTGTACAATTCCTTGTATGGGCGGAGAATTTGTGCTTGGTTTGAGAACCACTTAGCTTCTTATATCGGTATAGTGGTTAAGTTGAACAATTCCTTGTATGGGCGGGGAATTTGTGCTTGGTGTAACAACCGCTTAGCTTCCTATATTGATTAGTGGCCGAGTTGATCGATTCCTTGTATGGGCAGGGGATTGTGATGGGTTCGACAATCACTCAGTTTCCTATATTGATAATCGTTGAAATGTTGGTATCGCGCTATCGTTATACGTATGACGAGAAGGTGATTCTTTTCTCATATCTATATTTGATGGTTAGAGAATAATAAGATTAGGTGCGAATTCTTGAAACTCATACTTATGGTAAGTTCGTGACTCATAATCATATGGTATGTTTTGAACCCCTCAGCGTATGGACAGTCCTTGATTTATTCTTGGACTACGTATCGCTAGGACAAGTTCCTAAACTCATATTATTGTGGAAAGTTTCTGAACTTATAAAGTGTGGTAAGTTGATGAACTATATTGGGGTATAAGAAAGTTATAGAGCGAGAATTATGAATTCTCAAAATGATGAGCATTAGGGATGCTAGAAATAGATAGAATTATTAAGTAATAATTCATTGAAGATAAATTGAAGTTGATAAGGAGAAATGGATATTCCAAATCTTCTAGCTATGCTAGATTTCGAATTTATTGGCATCGTGCTGATATTTACACTTTTGTGTCTTTGAAAAATATACGGGGCCAAATTTCTGGACCAAGGATTCTTTTTAAATGTACTATTATTCATATGTCTATGCTAATAGTTTCGGCTAGACAAAGTTGATTGGAAAATATCAAAATGTATTTTTAAATTGTCATCAATGCATCATGAAATCTAGTGTAGAATGACAGATGATGGAGTCATCAATGCAGATTAACCTAGTGTTGGATGTGATCATAGTATCGTCAACCCACAATGGTATGATGTAGTATGATAAAATCATGAAATGACGGAATCCTCAACGGACTGTAGAAACAGTGCGGTATCATTACGTCATAAAATGATTTTTATTTTATCTAAAGTATAAAAAAAAAAAAAATTTTGCATGCCAATTGAGTTGGCTATAATGATTCGATTGATGTCCGAATTATTAATATAAGTCTAAGCTATTCGATTCGGCTAGACGAATGTTGAAATACATTTGTGAAATTAGAGCATTCTTTGAAAATTTATGTCGAACCAAATTGTTTTGGTACGGATTCTTGAGCTGAGGGAATAACCCGGAATAGGGGAATATAAGTGTCGGTTATCTGGCACGGTCAGGATTTAATGTTATGTATACACATGGTGTACGAGAGGTCGATCCCCTCAAGTACAACTGGCGGAGAGCAACCCTTAATATGGATGCTATAAGTGTCGGGTATCTGATGCAGTCAGAGTTAAATGTTATGCATATACATGGGGTATGAGAGGCTGATCCCCCTCGAGTACTACTGACGAACTAATTCCTTGACTACGTTCATGGTCTTTATGAGGTAGATTACCTTTTTCATAATTGAAATTGGTAGGGGTAGTAATACCCGTAAACCTCTATGGTCATGGTCTTTATGACCCCTCAGCATAATATGAAAAGCTTTTAAGGAATATTTTATTTCCTATTTATTCAAGTTACTTCACAATTATTAAACAATTGTTGAAGGTTCCTATTATTCGGGAAACTGATTGTGGGAAGGGTGATTATCCCAAGGAGAAGTAGTCATAGAATGCGATAATTTTAAGTGAATCCTTGAAAGAGGACAGTGTAAAGGTTAGATTGAAAACCTAGTTTTGATGGGTAGAATAAGCAAAGATGAATGCGTTGAAATTTCGAGGACGAAATTCTTAGAAGAAGGGGTGAATGTAATATCCCGAATGTTTATGAGTTAGTAAATCATGATATTAAATTATTATGATGATTGTGGCATACAATGATCCTTAGAAAAGGAAATTGATGGGTTAAACATAGGATAATACTCAGAGATTAAATAGGTTATATAAAATCTATGTTATAGTAATACGTTGAAATTATTCAACGATAAAATTTCGGAAGAAATTAGACGAAAACCGAGTAAGAGGTTTGATATTTGTGATTCCAAGGACGGAATCCTTATAAGGAGGGAAGGATGTGACAACCCGGATTTTCGAGAATAATTATAATAAGAATTTAATATAGAATAATTCTTATTATCATTCGAGTTTGAATATATATGTGTTATATATATCTATGTGATTTTTGGTGAGCTTAATATGTATATATATAAATGTGAAATATATACATAGATTCAGAATGAATGAGTTAATAGTTAATTATTGTAACGATCGCGAGTCGTGGATAGCTGGATAATCCGAGCTTATGAATATTATTGAATAAAATAGACGTTTATTAATAATATTATGTGTTAAGCGTTTAAAGGTTATATTATGACCTAGATTATGTGTAGACGATGATTAGTATGTATGAAAGTTTTCGTATAAGCTAATTTGGCAGTTTCGAGCATTATCGCTAGAGTATTATTTATTGGATTAAATAAATAGTTGAAGGATAATATTATTGAACAAGTTATTTGTTGTAAAGACGCTAACCCAAGTTATGGGCGAGATATATGTGCGATGATGTATATGATTATAGGGAGTTAATCGTGAAGAGCAGTGATCGCGAATCGTGAATACCCTTGTAATTTGGGTATATTAATATTATTAAGTGGATTAAATATTATATTTTTAGGTGACGTGTTTTAAGGTTATTTTATAACCTGGATGATGTCAATGTATGAAGTTTTATGCGTTGTTGAACCGTAGGAGTGAATAATTGATTTTGCGAAAGATCGCAAAATCACTATTCACGGGACACGTTTCTCGAGGCATTGTTCACGCCAAATATTTTTACGCCTTTTTCGATTTCTATTAATTTCTTTAAGAAGCGTACGCGAAGGAATAATTTTTCCAAGTGTCAGAAATTTTATTTGGGCTGATACGTGATTTTATCCGTATCTGAAATGTATTATATGGGTAATCCGAATATTTGGGCAAATCCCATAATAATTATTTTTATGTGTCCCAATCATTATGGGAGTACTCATTTTAATTTTGGGTGGAGTTATTTACCAGTTTTGGTACAAAAGTGGGAATTTTCGGATATAATTATGATGTATTTGGGTATTTATTATTACTTGTTACTCCAAGAGGGAACCAATTCCCCAATTTAGACCAATCAAATGAGAGCATGGGGGAGTATTGCCAGGAAGTGGAATTTTTGGCCACCTTGAGCCTCACGCCCATTTTCTCCCTAAATCACTCCCTCCACTTCTCCCAAATAATTCATTTACTCCCATTCCCTTCCTTGGCTAAGTTCAGCAAATATAGAGAGAGAGATGGAAAATCTGCAGCCAAGATGAAGAAGAAAGAAGGAGAAGGTCACCGGAAAAGTCACCGGAAAAGGAAGAAAGTCGCCGGAAAAAGGAAGGAGGAGGAAGAAGAGAGCGTGGGTGGGAAAAGAAGAAGAAGATGAGGAGCTTCAAGCAACTCTAATAAACCCTAGCTAGCTTCTCTATCATCTATAAGAGATTTACAGAGGTAACATCTCATTAAATCCATTTCGTTTGAGTTTTGTAAAAGATTTCCCAAAGCTTTTGGTTTTAGAGCTTTTATGCTCATGGGTTGGTTTTCTTGCGATTCTTGTTGGTTTTGTTTGTGTTGGATGTTTGTAAATGTTGTTAAGGGGTTATATAAGCCATTAATAACATTAAAGTGGAACAAAAACGCAAAAAATCTGTACCTATGCTTAAGGAGGATGAAGAACAATGAACTTTGGACATGAACTTAGACATTTGGACGATTTAGAGGATCTTGTAGCTATGATTTTGTGTTTGATTAATTTGTTTGTTGTTATAATATTATACTTCCATGGGTTATTGTCGACGCCGATTTTTCGCCTTTTCCGACTTTAGCCTTTTGATTGAATGATTTTTGGAAAAGGTCGGCATTCATGTCGACGGGGTTTTGAAAGATCGTTTTTTATGATGAGCCAATTAACCAGAGTCGCCAGTTGGTATATTTGAAATGGATGTACCAACTCATCCAAGTTTTTGTTTTTTTATAAATCGATGGCTCATATGTGACTCCGAATTAATTGGTCTGCGAACCGAGATTCATAGAGTTCGGGGGCTTGCTTAAGCGAGGGGAAGGTGTTAGGCGCCCCCCGACTTCCGTGAAACACGGTTACCGCAATCTTGATACTTTCCTATCCTTTAATTCATGAAATGTGTATGTGCGTGTGTGTGTGTGTGTGTGTGCCTTTGTGAACGCGGTGATGAGTTTGCATGAAGAGACCATTTGGATTTTTGGAAAAGTCGTGTTTTTCTTTTGGGAACGCTTCAGAATGTCCTTCGGTTTATACGAGAAAGCTTTATGAGAAAATGTTTGATTTTAATTGTCAAAACTGTGATATTGCATTAGGTGTCGTTTTGGCAAAACAAGAATTTTCTAAACCTTTGTCAAAATAGGAATCGAGATCTATACGTTGCTTTCATAATTCAAATGATGGGCAACCTCTAGGATCTCTTTAACCCTATGCACAAAGATTTAATAAAACGTTTACTTATTTCTAATAAAACCAATTTTTTGTGATGTATTAAAAACGATCTTTCTTTTACCTTCTTGTTAAAAGGAATCGACATTCATTAGCACTCCCAATTTCTTACCCTCGTGAAGCTAATAACCTAGTTTGATTTGTTTTATGAAAATATTTATCGTTTAGCTTTGAAATCAATTTTTGGGTCATAAATCAAATCAAGCATTAAAATGCGTTGGGGTTATTCATGGGCATGTAAGCCATCAAAATAACCTCGAACGCCAACAATCGCATACTTTCACTATAACGGGGCCTTAAACACGATTCTCGCCTTAGCGTCGTTTTAAGGCCCGAAGATTACATATGTACAATGAAAACTACATCCTTCCTACTATCTACATCAAAAGAGGTCCATCATCGGATTTGGACCACGGGGTCGCTTTCCTAGGCTCACAACCAAATTTCCATACACCCACAACCGGATATTACAAGAAATAACCAACACGGATAATCTAACAATACCAAGACATCCTAAAATAGCGATCTAAAGGAACCACGCCCAATATAGCATCGTAAAACAACCAAAAAAATCAATAAATAAATATCATCGGGTTATTAGGAAGAATTTTGTTCCGATGGAACCCTCACTAATAATCCCTAATTCATTGTTCCATCATCAATTACATGAAAACTACATTTAATTCAACCAAAGGATATGATAGAAATTGCAAAAATAAGGAGATTTTCACCTTGCAAATGAGATCAAAAAGGATGTAAACTTGTGTATTTTGAATAGAAGAAGAAATATATGTGATACAATCAAATCAAAAGAATATTATTCCTCTCTTTTTTCTTCCTTTCTCTCCTATTTTATTACAAAACTATGCTATTTTCTCCTTGAATTTCCGTGCTTCCTGCTGCTATTTTTTCTTCTCCTGCCGATCTGCTGCTCTCTCTCTGTAATGAATGAAGGAAATGTGCTGAAGTAGGCTGGCTAAGGCCAGCCGCAGATCAATCTGCGGCTGGCCTTAGCCCGCTATCCACTCAGCCCGCCATGCACTTTAGTTATTTAATTCTCCTCGGTTTCTGCACTGCACCTCGATTCTCGCGTCGTGCTGTCGGTTTTCGCTGAAAGGCTTGTATTTTGCAGTCCGGGAATTACTGTGAGACGTGACACATTATTCGGGAATGCTCATTTCGGATGGCCTTGTTGTCACATCGGTTTTGACTGCAAATCGTCGCGGTGGCGTCGAGTGTTCGCACTTGTGCACATTCTTTCGCTCCCGCAAGCCGGTTCAATTGACGATTTCGCCCTCCTGTCACGGTTAGCATAGGGAACGCAAAATTTGGGTGTCTACAGCTGCCCATCTTTATCATGTTTATGCAATGTTAAATGAAATGAACAGGATTAAAAAATAGACACTCGATGCATGAATGACAATGCACAAGAATGACAATACATACGTGATGCAACACATATATCTCATGATGCAACGTAAGATGTAAAGCATGTCTGGTCGCGAATCTCGTGATCGCCGGTTATCGTCGCCGGTCGATCGTCTTGTCGGGGCCGGGTTTCGTCGCTGGTCACCCATCTCGTAATCGCCGGTTATCGTCGCCGGTCGATCGTCTTGTCGGGGCCGGGTTTCGTCGCTGGTCACCCATCTCGTAATCACCGGTTATCGTCGCCGGTCGATCGTCTTGTCAGGGCCGGGTTTCGTCGCTGGTCACCCATCTCGTAATCGCCGGTTATCGTCGCCGGTCGATCATCTCGTCAAGGTCGGGTTTCATCACCGGTCACCCATCTCGTAATCGCCGGTTATCGTCGCCGGTCGATCGTCTCGTCGGGGCCGGGTTTCGTCGCTGGTCACCCATCTCGTAATCGCCGGTTATCGTCGCCGCTCGATCGTCTCGTCGGGGCCGGGTTTCGTCGCCGGTCACCCATCTCGTAATCGCCGGTTATCGTCGTCGGTCGATCGTCTCGTCGGGGCCGGGTTTCGTCGCCGGTCACCCATCTCGTAATCGCCGGTTATCGTCGCCGGTCGATCGTCTCGTCGGGGCCGGGTTTCGTCGCCGGTCACCCATCTCGTAATCGCCGGTTATCGTCGCCGGTTATCGTCACCGGTCGATCGTCTCGTCGGGGCCGGGTTTCGTCGCCGGTCACCTATCTCGTAATCGCCGGTCGATCGTCTTGTGAGTGCCGGGTCTCGTATCCGGTTACTCGGTCGAATTGAGAAGCCGTGTTTGACACCTACTTCATCAAAATCTCGTCTTTTATTATCACATTATGAGTCAAATGGGCTTTAGAATCGATTAAGCTTGCAATGGACCAAAGGGGGAGCACTGGGCCTAGCCGCAGATGGATCTGCGGCCAGCCGCAGATTGATCTGCGGCCAAGATCGGGCATATAGGCGGCCAGCCACTTCCCAGATCTGTCATTTTCATTCGTACCCCACGCGATTTTCAGACCTTTGCTCGTCCCTTTTGCTGACTTTTCTAATCTTTTCGCAAAAACCGCTCCGGTTAGATCGATCTACGCGTTACAGGTAACACTTTAACCGATTATTTTTCAATTTCGTCAATGTTTTGCTATACATTTGCTATTCTGCATGTTTAGAGATATAAAAGTATGCTTTATAATGCTATGCTATGTATTATTATATATACATGCTATGTATCAACTGTGTGAGTCCTATTTTATGCTCATGATGCGGTCACACATATCTGTTGTTTCTTTTTGAGAGAAAATCATGCATTATGGTCCTTTTACATGTTACAATTACCCATATGAATGCAATTTTGACCTGTTGTGGCCTGGATTAATTGAAAACATGCTTGGTTATGCATGGGATGCCCATTTTACAGACAAAACTCTGCCGATTTTTTTTTTACATATAATAAGCATGCATCATGTTGCATTAATTCTACGATGAGTATTGGAATATTTGTGACATAATTCAAAAAAGGGAACTTACCTTCCTCCTTGCCTGTTCTATTCCAGCTATGGATCCCGACGCTCCTAGTAGCTCTTCTGCGTCTAGGACCTCGGGCGTTCGCCGTCGTAGGGCTGCACCTGCCCCCGCTCTTCCTCGGACCCGTCAGGCTCGCCGACTGGCGGAGGCTGTCATCCGGCCTGATCATCCCGATGTTGAGGAGGATGTTCTCCCGGATGTTGCGGTAGAGGGGCCATCCTCTAGCATACCAGCTCCATCGCCTCATCGCGCCCTGTCTGGCGCCTTTGTGCAGATACCCGATCTATTAGGTCGGGATCTCAGTCGTCACCCCTCAGCATCTCTCGTGGCTAATGAGGTATATTCAATTCTACTCTGATTTTATTCTCAATTTCTCAATTCCCGCTCTATCTGGACTGACCCATTGGTGATTGCCACAGGTGCCCGAGTTTACTCAGCCGAGGGGTAACTGGTTCAACATCTACTCCCTCTACACCACTTTGCACAGTGATTACCGAGCGGTGGTGGATTCCTGGGGCTTTCGTCATTTCTTCACCATCATTCCCCGCTAGTGCCCCTGGGGTTATATGAGGGCTTTGTCTGAGAGATGGTTTCACCAGACCCAGTCCCTTCACCTCTTGGACTGCGAGGTTGTGCTGACTCCCTGGGACTGGAGGTACATCACGGGTATAGAGTTCACCGGATACCGTGTCCCTCTGGATCTTGACATTACTCCAGCGGAGGTTCGAGCTTTGCTGGGTTTTGCTGTCGACGATCGGGTCTTTAAGGCCTGCAGCATTCGATCTGGAGCTTTGGCCGTCGATGCTGTCGGAGGTATCTATGCACTGCCTATTCCAGCAGATCTAGCTACCCGTGACATCCTGCTCCGGCGTTTGTTCCTGACCATCATGAGGGGTTGTTTCCTAGGAAACAACTCCTCTACCATTCATTTCAGCGTCGTCGGAGCCGTTAGGGATGTGGACCGGATCGACGATTACGATTGGGGTTCCTTCACCTTCGCCTACTTCCTCCACGGTCTTCGCCTTCGCTCAGAGGGACAGACAGATGTTTGGCTTGGATTCTACCATTTCTTGCTGGTGAGCCCTCTCTTCCTCTTTTCTTATTGTATTCCTCTTCATTTTATTCCTCTTTTCTACATTTTGACAGTTACTCTTGCCTTGTTTCTGTTCACAGTTCTGGGCCTACGAGCGACTTCCATGCCTGAGGCCTGTCACGACCCTCGGCTTGGACAATTATCTTAGGGGTCGTCGGTGGCACCACAGCACCTTGGAGGAGGTTCCGGTATCCGACAGCTTTGCACACTACCGCATTCAGCTGGAGTTGATCACCGCTGCAGATGTCATCTGGACTCCTTATCTTTTGGAGCATCTGGTTGTGGGGTTTACAGATGGGTATCCTTCCGGCCCAGAGTTCACGCTTTCCACCCGTCGTCTCACTTTGCAGAGTGTCGGAGGATGGGTGATGTATTTGGGAGAGTGCGCATTCAGATGCGTGACTAGAGAGATCCGCATCCCGCATTCCCTTCCTTGCACTACGTCCTGGCCGCTGGATTCTCAGCCTTCGGAGATCATGCTCGCAGGGGAGGATGGTCGGATGCTTTCTACGGGTCCCAGTACAAGTGAGGCTTTCCGTACCTGGTGGGTGCCCCGTACTATCGGTCCTCAGACCCGGGCCACATTCTTCCTCGGGGATATGGTCCCCGGCTCGGTGATGATGACTGACTGGGCAGCCTGCGTTCGGAGTCCCACCCATGCTGAGCAGATCGCCACTCTGACCCGTCAGGTGGAGCAGCTGTCCTTATATCTTCGGGTGTTAGGCCGGACCCCAGAGGATGCTTACGCCTACGATCCTGACAGTGCGGGTTATGATGCAGGCCCGAGCTCATCTGATGCCACAGCGCAGCCATACATTCCTGACATGAATTTTGGACCTCCGACTTCGACGACTCCAGGGGATCAGTTCGAGGATCCCGCCTTCTTGGATGACCTTACTTTTGACTAGATTAGGCTAGGATATAGCTTTTGTACCTGCACCTGTTTAGATTTATTTATTTCTTTTTTATTATTATTACATGCACTATGTACTGAACTCATTTGTTTTATTTATGCACAGTTTTTATCTTTTATCTCTATGAAATTCATTTGCTTTATTATTAACTGTATGATGCATGCTTTTTTTTATGGATAGAGAAATGACCCCTGTACAGTCTTTTTGATACTATCTTTTCCACAGATGTCGCCCTCAGATGTCGTGGTACGTTTGGACCCCATTCCTTCCACAGGGTTGGTCGGCAGTCTCCTCCGCTGGTTGGACAGTTTATCGCCGGCCGACAGGGTTATCGCAGATGGTCTTCTGGGACATTCTTGGTCCTTATTATCCTTTCAGGTGCCAGCGGCCTTTGTGGAGGGTATTCTGAGCTATTGGGCCCCTACCCGTTAGGTGTTCAGATTAGGGACAGTAGAGCTGACCCCTACTCTTGAGGAGTATGCCCGCTTCACTGGTTTGCCTTTGGGCGGTCCTTGTGCCAGGGTCACCGTTGGTCCCATGCGTCGTCAGTTCTTGACTTTCACTGGGTTGCGGAGGACAGTTCTGCTATCGGTGATCACATCAGATCATCTGGTTCCTTTTCATTTTTTAATTGACCGATTCGGCTCACCTGACAGTTTTCGCCATTTTTCTGGTGACTTTTCCGTATCTGAGGAGCGCTGGGGCGCCTTGAGAGTAGATGTTTTGATGGCCTGTGTCATCTCGGTCTTGTATCTGCCCGCCGGACATGATCTGTTGGATATGCGAGTTACTGCGACCGTTAGAGCCCTTCAGGAGGATCACACCATTCTTCCCATGATATTGGCAGATACTTACATGTCAGCCTCATATTGCCAGTCTTTCCGAGGCAGAGTATTCAGAGGGAGCTCGACTTTGTTGTACGTGTGGTTCATGAGTCATCTTAGTCCCATCGGCCATTTCCGTTGCCAAGGGTTTTGCTTCAGCCATGACATAGCCACGCAGTTTTTATTTCGCCCCGTGAGCTGTACTGATGCGGCTTCCTAGGTAGAATTCTTGTCGGTTATTGAGGACCCTTTTCATCTCTTGATTTACTCGGGTTATTGCTCCTTTATGAGTTTTTTGACTCACGTGCCCACCCTGGATTTCATCCCTATTGCTGGCTTGAGGGGCGTGACGACTTATCATCCCCTGGCGGTTATGGGGCAGTTTGATCAGACACAGGACTTTCACCTCTTCACGGGCGCGGTCGACTACCAATTCCTTATATTATCCCAGACAGAGAGAGATCTAGTGCGAGTATATGATCTTTGGTCCCGCAGGATCTTTGCCGAATATAGTGAGAGCTGCCACATCCAGACATTTGCTTACGTGTAGTGGTTGCGCGGAGACTTGGATCCGGTTGGTTTGAGCCGAAATGACTCTGGAGTGATCTTCCCGGATGATACCACAGATCATTCCATCTTAGCGGATTCTGCCCCTAGTCGGGTCACTGAAGATAGCCGAATCCGACTAGCCTTGATTGCTATTGAATCTAAAAGGGATGCTACCATTGCTGAGAGAGATGCCGCTATTCTGGCCAGAGATGCTGCTCTTGCTGACAGAGACGCCATTGTATTTCAGGCCAGGGCAGTTATAGATGCTCATTCTGAGACTGTCAGCCGAGCCACTGCTTTATTGGACCGCATCGACATGATGGGGCAGCAGATTGCAGGGGATGTTGATGCTTCAGATCTATCCACCACTTTATCCATCCTGCTTCAGCTAGTTTCAGATTTGTAGATTATTTTATTTCCTGCATAGACTATGTTAGTTTCATCGGTTATCGAAAGAGAAATCTTGTAATAAAATGACTTATATATACAGACATGCATTTAAATTTAGTCATTTTCCCTTTTCGTCGTATCGTTGCCTTTCATTGGATCCTCATTTTATCCAGTTGACCACGATTTTGACATTTCGCTTTCTTTCTCTTCTCAAGTCTTGATGGAGATCTGACAGATATTGCCGTACCCCTGTCGATTTCATCGGATGGGGTCTTAGATCTTTGGCTAACTATTTTGGTTAGATCAGGGTTATGTCATCTGGGATGAAGTTGATTTGTCGGCTGGTTTCGGGAAGGCCTTGAGGATATAGGAAGGGTTTTCTGGCTGTTGGAGATTGGTTTTGTTTAGGGAAAGGATTATTTTTAAGGGATCGGATCGTGCCATGATGGCTGCCTATGTACCCCCACAAGTTGGGAGATCAGGTCCTACGTAGTTCGTTCCAAAGAAAAAGAACTGATGATTCAAGCATAGAACCGCTTCACCGAGTCGGAATTGAGAGGCTGTGGAAATACCTCACCATCCATTTCTTGCAATATGAGGGCTCCTCCGGATAGCACTTTCTTAATCACAAATGGTCCTTCCCAGTTCGGGGCGAACTTCCCCTTGGCTTCGTCTTGACAAGGCATGACTCTTTTTAGCACCAGGTCATTTTCCTTGAACTTCCGAGGTCTTATCCTTTTGTCGTATGACCGAGAGATCCTTTGTTGATACAATTGACCGTGCCAAACAGCAGCGACCCTCCTTTCATCAATTAGGGCCAATTGGTCGTATCGACTTTGCATCCAATCCTCCTCGCTTATCTGAGCATCGATCACTATTCTGAGGGACACCATCTCAACCTCAACTGGTAGAACAGCCTCCATTCCATACACCAAAGCGTAAGGGGTTGCCCCTGTAGAAGTACGCGTTGACGTTCGGTATGCCAGCAAGGTGAGGGGTAACAGATCCGGCCATCCCCGATGATTAGCAGACATTTTTGCCATGATCTTCTTAATATTATTATTTGCAGCCTCCACTGCCCCATTCATCTTAGGACGGTAAATAATAGAATTGAGGTGTTTGATCTTAAACTGGTCGCACAATCCCTTCACGAGGGCGTTGTTCAAATTCTTGGCATTGTCGGAGACCAAGACCTCAGGCTGCCCGTATCGACAAATGACATTATTCCTGATGAAACCGATGATGACCTCCTGAGTTACTTTGGGGAAAGAAGCTGCTTCTACCCATTTGGTGAAGTAATCGATCATGACGAAAATGAATCGGTGTCCGTTGCTTGCTTTGGGCTCTATTGGTCCGATTACATCCATTCCCCACATTGAAAATGGCCACGGGGAAGTCATACAGTGCAGTTCATTGGGAGGCGTATGGATCACATTACCGTGCGCCTGGCATTGGTAACACCGTTTGATATGATCATCGCAGTCGGCCTTCAGTGTTAACCAATAATGCCCCGTTCTCAAGATCTTTTTGGCCAGCATCGGTCCACTTATGTGTGGCCCACACACTCCACCATGTATTTCATTCATAATCCTTTGGGCCTGCGTCTCATCTATGCATTGCAACAGTCCCAACCCAACATCCCTCTTGTAGAGTGAATCCCCACTCAGGTAAAACTTCATTGCCATCTTTTGAATTCTCATCCTCTCAGTTCGGCTTGCCTGGTCGGAAATGGATCTATCCCTCAGGTACTCCCTTATGTCGTGATACCAAGACTACTTTGGCAGAACCACCTCGTCTGATAATAATGCAACATGTTCCTCGTATGCCGGGGTACTCTGTACTGCTATCTCAATCTGTGGAACATCTTTTCTTTTGATTATATGGATTAAGGAAGCCAGGGTTGCCAACGCATCCGCAAAATCATTTCGTCCCCGGGGAATATGGCGGAAAGCGATATCTTCGAACTCTTGCGTCAACTGGGTAACACAACGATGGTATGGAAGTAACCGAAGCTCTTTAGTGTTGTACACCTCGATCGCTTGTCTGATCACCGGTTCTGAATCCCCGAACACCGCTAGTCTCTTCACTCCCATATCGCGGGCAAAACGGAGTCCCAATATACATCCCTCATATTCAGCTGTGTTGTTCGAATTGTTGAACTGCAATTTAGTGGCCACGGGGTATTGCTCTCCGGTGATAGAGACCAGGACTGCTCCGGCTCCTGCCCCTTCGGCATTCATGGCACCATCAAAATACAGCTTCCAGAACTGTCCCTCGTCATCACATTTCGTGTGTAATACCCAAAATACATCTTCGCCCGGCAAAGGAGTTTCTAGAGGCTCCATCCCCCCTGATGGCGTTTCTGCCAACTGATCTGCAATTCCCTGCCCCTTCATGGATTTCTGAGTTACGTATACAATGTCGAACTGTTGTAAGATTAACTGCCATCTTGACAGTCGACAGTTCAGCATGGGCCTTTCAAAAATATACTTCAGGGGATCCATTCTCGATATCAAGTATGTAGTATGCCCATGGAGGTAGTGCTGTAATCTCCCTGCAGCCCAGGCCAAGGCACAACAGTTCTTCTCGATGGGAGTGTAATTCTGCTCACATCGGCTAAATCTCTTGCTGAGGTAATAGATGACCTACTCTTTACCTGCTTCATTCTTCTGTCCCAGCATACACCCCATCGCAATGGCATTGACCGATATATACATGAACAGAGGGATCCCATCCTTCGGGGGTACCAGCACTGGTGCCTTTGTCAGCTGCTTTTTAATGGTCTGAAAGGCTTTCTGACATTGATCATTCCATTCTTGGGAAGCATCTTTCCTTAATAGTTTGAAAATCGGCTCGCATGTAGTCGTCAAATGGGATATGAAGCGGCTGATGAAGTTTATTCTTCCCAGGAATCCTCTTATCTCCTTCTCTGTGCGAGGTGCCGGCATATCCACAATGGCCTTAATCTTTGCCAGATCCAACTCAATGCCCCGATCACTAACCAGGAATCCCAAAAGCTTGCCCGACTGCACTCCGAAAGCACACTTTGCTGGATTGAGCTTCAAATTATACTTTCTGAGCCGGTCGAATAGCTTTTTGAGATGGGTTATATGATCAGATTCTACCCTTGATTTCACAATAATGTCATCCACATAGACCTCTATCTCCTTGTGCATCATGTCGTGGAACAGGGCCATCATGGCTCTCTGATAAGTAGCCCCCGCATTTGTGAGACCGAAAGCCAATCGCCTATAGCAGAAAGTGCCCCAAGGGGTGATGAACGCGGTTTTTTCCCGATCTTCTTCCGCCACCATTATCTGATGATACCCCGCAAAGCAATCAACAAAGGAGTACATCTTGTACTGGGCTGTGTTATCCACCAGGATGTGTATGAAAGGCACTGGGAAGTTATCCTTGAGACTGGCCTTGTTTAGATCTCTATAGTCTACACATACCCTCACCTTCCCTCCAGGCTTAGCCACTGGGACTACATTGGACAACCATTCTGGGTAAGTGGACACCATAATGATTCCAGCCCTGAACTGTTTGATGATCTCTTCCTTCACCTTTAAGCTCCATTCCGGTTTCAACTTCCTTAATTTCTGCTTGACAGGCCTGAAACCCTCCTTGATGGGCAACCGGTGTACCACAATATCCGTGGACAATCCGATCATATCCTCATGCGACCAGGTAAAGACATCCTCATATTGGCTTAGCAACTTAGTTATTTTTGCTTTTTGGCTGGGGGTAAGGTCTGTCCCTATCTTGAGCTCTTTGGGTGCGTTAGGGGTTCCAATATCTATGGTGATGGTTTGGTCTAGGTTGGGTTTGGGTTTATCCTCGACCCATCCTTTGATCTCGTCAGGCGCGTCGTCGTAATCTGTCTCGTCTTGCTCAATGCCCATTAAATCGAAATCCAGCTCAATGTCAAAATCATAATCATCATTCAAATTTGAAAGACCGTTTGTTAGGCAAGGATTACTCAAATTGGTACACCTGACATGAAACAAAATACTTGTCATATATAAGTTATTTTCCACAACGATCACATTTTCAAATAACATGAAGAAACGACATAATTATGCGAAATACAAAACAACAAAAATAAACTTCTTCATCCTCCCATCCTCTGGGGTCTACCACCCTGATGTCGGGTTTTACCCTTGTTTGGATACCACTGGTTTCGTGGTCCAGTTGTCGACGGTCAGGTCAGATGAAATGCGCTGGATAAAAGCGGGCTTCACATCGGACACTTCCCCGATGATTACGGCTACGTCGCCTGAGTCCTCCTTTCTACCTTCCTCAGGAATAATTAGCCCTGCCCAATCGATGACAGGCACACTTTGTTGGGCTCCCGGTGGCGTGACAACATCTGTCCCCTCTCCATTGCTTGTTAATTGTCCGGGGATATAGCACCTGGTTTCAAACTTTTGCGCGACCTCCTGTAGGAAACTTTCCCTCTTGGTCGACTCATCACTTGCGGGGGTTAATTCTTCATCCCCTAACTCAATCACAGGCTCGCTAGTCCCCTGTTCATATTTGACCTTGGTCACCGGACTGCCAGCCAGTCGAATCGGGGCCACGCCCTACCGGTGTCTCCGTGTTACGCCTTCATGATATCCCAATCCTGCTTTGCCTATCTGATGGGGTAGTTGAATGGGCTCGGTGATTCCTTGGCTGCTCTTTCCTAACCCCTGTCCAGGCTGGAATTTCATTTTCATCATTTCCTTCGCAACAAAGGTAAGTTCTGGAGAGACCTTCGGTTTCATGGCTGGAGCCCCCAGGCATCTGTAGTGGGGAGTGCTGATTTCCAACGCCTGAAAACTGGCAGGTGCCGCCGACTCGTCCACATTAATCACAGGCAGGCCATTCCTGGAAGGAGAAGGGTCATCACACTCCACCGAGATCGTCACCAGATTTCCGTCGATGATAAGTTTGATTTGCTGATGTAGTGTGGAAGGAACTGCCCCGGCCATGTGTATCCACGGCCTCCCCAATAACAGGTTATAACTTGCCGTAATGTTTAGGACTTGGAAAGAGATATCAAAAGTACAAGGTCCTATTTCCACCGGCAATTCTATCTCCCCAATGGTATCCCTCCGGGATCCGTCGAAGGCTCGCACCACTACATGACTGGCCCGTAGGCGCTTGGGATTGATGTTCATCTTCTGCAATGTACTGAGGGGACAGATATTCAACGCCGATCCCCCATCAATCAGTACCCCATTCATGACATAACCTGAGGAGATTACCGCAATATGTAGCGGTTTTCGATGCCCCCTTCTCTCTTTGGGGATATCATCATCTGTAAATGATATTACATCACTCTCCAACAGATGGCCCACCAGATGGCCGAAACCTTCCTTGCTAATTTCTTTGGGAACGTATGCCTCCTCCAGGACTTTCGCCAGACTTTTGCAGTGATCATTGGACGATAACACCAAGTCCATGATTGATGTTAGAGTCGACTCCTCGCTTAATATCTGGATCCCTCTTGTTTCCGGATGATCCATCCTCTTCAAGAATTCTATGGCTTTCTCCTCAGAGATCTCTTCATTTTTCTTCGTTTTGTTCTCAAGGACTCGTCCAGGAAGATACAAAGGGTTCCCCCTTGTTGTCACAGAAGCACAACTGGCCGCTTCCTCTGACACCCCCCCATAATTCCATGGTACCGTCTTTAGACTGTGGACAGGGATTTGTGGCCTCGCTGCAAGGGTGAGGGGTTTTGGAGCCGCTAACTTGACAGGCCCTCCTGTGATATTTCTGCTTACCCCCATCAACCTAATTGGCGCTCCCCGTGCACTCCCGTGATCACTTATCATGTTGATCATTTCATCAATTTTCTTCACATGATTCAGCCTTGACGGCCCCTCGGCTTCACTGGCCTCTGCCACATTGACCCCTCCTCCATCATGCCTAGGCAGGGGATTGATTTTAACATTTGGGGAGTCTGGCTGCTCCACCACAATTTCTCCACTATCAATCAAGTTCTGGATTCTGTGTTTCAGCATCCAACAATCTTGTGTGTCATGACCAGGGGAACCTGAGTGGTATGCGCATCGCTTGCTTGGGTCAAACCTTCTTCCCTTTGGGTCACTCGGGGGTGCCAAATCAACTATCTTCTTTTGGGCTATCAATACCGCCAAAATCCGCTCAAGAGGATCCCCGAGTGGGGTGAATACTCGATTTTGCGAGGCCTTGAATCTCCTTCGCCCTTCCGCCCTCTGATCAGTGAAGTTAGGCTGTCGGGATGGCCCCACCCTCTGCACCTGTACTGGAGGATTGTTTTTTGCCTTTCTAGATGATCCCTGTAGGATGAGGGAAACATCTTCTTCCTTCTTCTTTTGGACCCTACGGGAAGTGCTGCCATAGTTTCCATTCTGTATTTGTTCTGCAGCTGTTTCCAAAGCCGTGAAATCCCGGATTTTGCCAGATTTTAACCCCATATCCACCATTTCTCCGTGTTTAATCATCTCAGCAAAGGGTCTTCCAATCCCTGATATAACCCGCTCATAATAATGAGCCTCTTGAATATCCACGAAGGTCATCACCATCTCCGACTCGCTCATTGGGGGATTCACCTGTGTGACCATACCCCTCCATCGCTGCGCATAATCCCTGAAAGATTCCCTCGGCTGCTTCTTGATTTTCGTCATTTGATATCTATCAGGGGCCATTTGTGCTTGGAAGCTATACTGTGTTAAGAAGGTGTGGGCCAATTCCTCCCAATTGTGGATCCGGGCATTGTCAAGACGGGCATACCAGATTCTTGCCTCTCCCGTAAGGCTCTTTTGGAATAATTGCATTCTTAGACCATCGTCTTCGGCATAAGATCCAAGCTCTCCGATGTATATTTTCAGATATGTATAAGGATCCCCCTTTCCATTGTATTTCTCAAATTCGGGAATTTTAAATTTCTCGGGGTATCTGGTTCCCGGGAAGACACATAGATCTGAATAGTTAACCCTGCCTAGGGAGCCTATGCCCTTTAGAGATTGGATGGTCTCCTCCATATGTTTCATTTTCTTCCGAAGGTCGTCAGTGTCTCCTTCCTCTGGGATAGTAATCACTGTCCGGTTAGGTATGGGAACGACCTTTGGGACGGTGGGTTCGCCCTTAGGTTGGGGTGGATCCTCTTTAGGTGGATCCTATCTAGGTAGCAATTATTCCTTTAGCATTATGACCATCTCCAACATCTGTTTTTTAAAGTCATCAAATTCCTCACGAGATATGGCACCGGATTAGTAGGTGGAAGATCAGCCATTTCTGATGTAGAGTTTTGAGCCCTTTTAGATTGCGAACGCGTTTGAGGAGCAATCCTATAGAAACAACGGTTCAAAGTTTAGTCCTGGGTAATGAAGGGATATGGATGCATGCTAAAGCTGTAACTTTTGTGTTTTGGGTTTTTTAATCTTTCTCTGCAAAACAACATGTTAGCGATCCTTTATTGCAATAATAAGTGATAGACATGACTTATTATGCCTTCCCAGCTATTCCCTGCAAAACACGGAGATCAGTACTTTCTTTTGCCAATAGGGAAGGTATATGACAGTTGCATGCCATTTATATAACATTTATTTTGACTGAATGATAAAAGGGTATGAAGAAACTTCCCTTTCGTTAGGTTTATCAGAGGCTGACCTACCCTAGGGTTACTCTCGTGGGCTTTTCGGCATGAAGGTTCCCATATCTTCGCAATCTACTCGTCTAAATCCTTTCGATTGGAGCGGATATGGGTGGTGCGTTTCCTGAGCCATCTCCGGGGAGCAGCCCCTTCGAGTCCAGTAATAAGCAACCGACAGGTTCGCCTCAGGAGGAGGTACTCTCTCAACATACATTCACATTCATCGTCCTCATCGTATGCAAATGATTACTTTAAAGTAAAACAATTCCATTCAATTATTCATTTATTGGATAAAACACACATTCACACAATAAAAAAATCAAAATATCGCATGCACACACATATTCATGAATTTTTAAAGGATAGGATAGCATCAAGATTTGAACGCGGCTTAAGCCCTCTAATGTCCCCAGCAGAGTCGCCAGCTGTCAACGCCAATTTTTCGCCTTTTCCGACTTTAGCCTTTTGATTGAATGATTTTTGGAAAAGGTCGGCATTCATGTCAACGGGGTTTTGAAAGATCGTTTTTTATCATGAGCCAATTAACCAGAGTCGCCAGTTGGTATATTTGAAATGGATGTACCAACTCATCTGAGTTTTTGTTTTTTTATAAATTGATGGATCATATGTGACTTCGAATTAATTGGTCTGCGAACCGAGATTCATAGAGTTCGGGGGCTTGCTTAAGCGAGGGGAAGGTGTTAGGCGCCCCCCGACTTCCGTGAAACACGGTTACCGCAATCTTGATACTTTCCTATCCTTTAATTCATGAAATGTGTATGTGCGCGTGTGTGTGTGTGTGCCTTTGTGAACGCGGTGATGAGTTTGCATGAAGAGACCATTTGGATTTTTGGAAAAGTCGTGTTTTTCTTTTGGGAACGCTTCAGAATGTCCTTCGGTTTATACGAGAAAGCTTTATGAGAAAATGTTTGATTTTAATTGTCAAAACTGTGATATTGCATTAGGTGTCGTTTTGGCAAAACAAGAATTTTCTAAACCTTTGTCAAAATAGGAATCGAGATCTATACGTTGCTTTCATAATTCAAATGATGGGCAACCTCTAGGATCTCTTTAACCCTATGCACAAAGATTTAATAAAACGTTTACTTATTTCTAATAAAACCAATTTTTTGTGATGTATTAAAAACGATCTTTCTTTTACCTTCTCGTTAAAAGGAATCGACATTTATTAGCACTCCCAATTTCTTACCCTCGTGAAGCTAATAACCTAGTTTGATTTGTTTTATGAAAATCTTTATCGTTTAGCTTTGAAATCAATTTTTGGGTCATAAATCAAATCAAGCATTAAAATGCGTTGGGGTTATTCATGGGCATGTAAGCCATCAAAATAACCTCGAACGCCAACAATCGCATACTTTCACTATAACGGGGCCTTAAACACGATTCTCGCCTTAGCGTCGTTTTAAGGCCCGAAGATTACATATGTACAATGAAAACTACATCCTTCCTACTATCTACATCAAAAGAGGTCCATCATCGGATTTGGACCACGGGGTCGCTTTCCTAGGCTCACAACCAAATTTCCACACACCCACAACCGGATATTACAAGAAATAACCAACAAGGATAATCTAACAATACCAAGACATCCTAAAATAGCGATCTAAAGGAACTACGCCCAATATAGCATCGTAAAACAACCAAAAAAATCAATAAATAAATATCATTGAGTTATTAGGAAGAATTTTGTTCCGATGGAACCCTCACTAATAATCCCTAATTCATTGTTCCATCATCAATTACATGAAAACTACATTTAATTCAACCAAAGGATATGATAGAAATTGCAAAAATAAGGAGATTTTCACCTTGCAAATGAGATTAAAAAGGATGTAAACTTGTGTATTTTGAATAGAAGAAGAAATATATGTGATACAATCAAATCAAAAGAATATTATTCCTCTCTTTTTTCTTCCTTTCTCTCCTATTTTATTGCAAAACTATGCTATTTTCTCCTTGAATTTTCGTGCTTCCTGCTGCTATTTTTTCTTCTCCTGCCGATCTGCTGCTCTCTCTGCAATGAATGAAGGAAATGTGCTGAAGTAGGCTAGCTAAGGCCAGCCGCAGATTGATCTGCGGCCACAAATCAATATGCGGCTGGCCTTAGCCCGCCATCCACTCAGCCCGCCATGCACTTTAGTTATTTAATTCTCCTCGGTTTCCGCACCGCACCTCGATTCTCACGTCGTGCTGTCGGTTTTCGCCGAAAGGCTTGTATTTTGCAGTCCGGGAATTACTGTGAGACGTGACACATTATTCGCGAATGCTCATTTCAGATGGCCTTGTTGTCACGTCGGTTTTGACTGCAAATCGTCGCGGTGGCGTCGAGTGTTCGCACTTGTGCCCATTCTTTCGCTCCCGCAAGCCGATTCAATTGACGATTTCGCCCTCCTGTCACGGTTAGCATAGGGAACGCAAAATTTGGGTGTCTACAGTTATGAGTTTAACCTAGTTGGAATGGAGTAAAAAGGGATTCAAACAAAGTTTTGGTGATGATTTTTGTGAAGAACACCAAGAACACCAAGAACACGAAAATATAGCATGAGTTGATACTTTGGCCTAAGATTTGACCATATTAATGTTAATGGATAGCTCTGAATTTTTGATATGTTGTAGCCCTATGTCTTAGGAGTCCATAGAGTCCGGAATGGACCAATTTGAACGTCTATTGAGGGAGTTATGGTGATTGGAAGCAAGATAGGTCTAGAACACCAAAACAGAGCATTCCGGGAAGAAAACGGGTTGGGAAACTCAGGCCGAGCACCTAAGGCGCTGGCTAGGCGCTGGCCACGAGCCCAGCTACTATACGAGAGCGCCTAGAGCACTGCTCATAGGCCATTTTGAGCGCCTACGGCGCTGGTAAGGAAACTGTGCAAAACTGCTCCGACGTCCTTTAGTAAAATGAGCATAACTTTCTCATACGAACTCGGATTGAGTTGATTCAAGATGATTCAGAAAGAGGACGAGTAGACCTACAACTTTAGTTCTTTAAGGTTTTCCATTTGAGGTCGGGATCAATTCCCAAATTGACCATTTGTATGACTGATGTGTTTTTGGAGGCAATCGGAGAGTGTCGGGCATGCACGTAAGCACACGTAATGCTCCCGACAATGTTAAATGATGTTCTAAGTTCTAAAACATGATTTATTATGATTTATAATGATACTTATTATTAACCATTGAGTATTAGACAATTCGAGTGGGCGTGCTAAGCGTACGCAATCGCGTGTCACTTGGACGTTCGAATAGACAAGTGTGGTGTACAGACATGCAAACGTCGTAACACCGTAACAAGTGTGTATAACCTTGTTTAATATTTTGTTTCTAATAATAATGAAACATGATAGAGTGTTATAACCCAATGTATGAGCATGCTAAACGTGTAGAAAAGAGACGAATTAGGCGTGTGACGTATAAACGTCGAAACGCCGTGTAAAGTGTTAATGAACTTAAATAGTGTTTCGATTTAAACAAAACAAACATTATAAGATATGAAGTGGGTTTATAATATAAACCATTATATGAAGCCTTTTTAGTGGCTAATTGGTATTTTATTGTTAAATAAATTGTGTAGGATATTTGAAGGACGAGTCATCATAATCTGGCAAGGAACACTTAAGGCAAGTTTTTTCAGTAACTTGTTAACTTGTTTAAATGTATTGATGTACATGACTTGATTACTAAATATTTCCTTATTATGTGGATTATATGCGAGCATGATTAAAGTGTGCACAATATGCAATTATGTGACTATATTGTTCTATGTGGAACTTGAATTATTGTGAATATACAATGTAAGATGCATGAAGTATGCTATGAGGTACATGATGCATATATATAGATGAATTGCATAAGAATTATAATGCATGAGTAAGATGCATAGTATGAGAATCACGATGCATGGATAAATGCAAACTTATGTGTTACGTGAAGCATGAAATGTGAAAACTGTTAATTCTTGCTAAGCCGTCGTGCTCATTCTTGCAAAAATAAAACTTTTGCAGATTTTACGATGTAATGCAATAATCTTGATATCGTGGTGATAAGGATTAGAGAGGCATGGAAACAGGAAGGTTGCTAAATATTTCTTTATTGTAATTACTTAACTGTGATGACGGTATATGATGTACGTGAATTTGACTGTATAAATCTTGAGTTAAAAATGGAGGTTATCCATTATAGTAGTTAAGACATGATTATGTTAGTTATTTGTTATAGTAAACTACAAAGATGACGATGATGTATAAAGGACATTTTTGTAACGAATGTATAGCTGTTGAATAACTTTGTGAATATTCAGGGATCGAATAAAGTCAGAATTTGAACCATGTGTTCACATAGGAGATTCTGTAAATGATCATGGTATTTATTCAACCTTGATCATAAGTGTATTATTAAAGGTTTTCGTGCCTGGTACTAGATTAGGATTTGTTGTAATATCATTGTAATTACATTCTTGTAGTAAGATTATGTTTTAGTTATGGTTTCGAGACTTGGGACGACAATATTTATATCATATTGATGTTAATATTTTTATTATTCCGCAATAAGTTGTTAACAGGTATAGAATGAGATGTATCGTGATGCACCAGGCCCGAGGTTAAGGTAACCCGGATTTGGGGGCGTCACAATTCCCTCGCTATCATGATGATAAAGATTAGAGGCGCGTCAAAAGAAATGCTTTTAACTGTTTGCTTTAGTTGAAGTTATATTAAGCCGTGATGACGGTTTACGATATATGTAAGCTAGATTATGTAAAGAATAATGAATAAAGGTTATTCATTTTGAAATTAAGGTGTAATTATATAGTTTGCTTAATATATTAGAACCATGACAATGGCGTTTAAAGGATGGTGTGAAATGAATATACATTTTGATTACATTGCGAATATTCAGAAAATGTTTAAAGTTAGAAGTTGAACCTTACGTTCACACATAACATATTAAAATGGATCATGGTATATATAAATATACGACCCTTAATATAAGTGTAGAATCTAAAGGTTGCGATTTCGGGAACGAAAAATGATAAAGAAGATTTTGAAGGTATATCCTTTATTGAATTAAGAAAAGATTGAAATAGCTAAGTTTTAATATTTATATTGTTATTGACTGTTATGTACGGTTAGAAGAAAGTTGGATTGTGATGAAAATTCAGGATATGAAAGAAAATCACAAAAAAATTTAAATTTATTTGCATTTTATTGATTATAACATTGATAAATGATGTAAAATTAGAATGTGAATGTATTTTAATGCACAAGATCAGGAATGGAAATAGTCCTGATTTTGGGAGCTTTACAACAAATATGTCATAGAATATGAGCCAATTCAGATTGAGAAAGAATTAACGTATGAAGAAATTCCTGTACAAATAATTGACATGAAAGAACAAGTATTAAGGAATAAAGTAATATCTTCTATGAAGGTCGTATGGATATAGGAACTACAACGCTAAAGAAGCTACGTGGGAACTCGAAGAGTTAATGAAGAAAAATTATTCTCATCTTTTTGTGTAACCTTATAGTAGTGATTTTAGGGACAAAATCCTTATAAGGGGGAAGAATATAACAACTGTGTTAACCGATATCATTGTAAATAGAGATTATGTATAAATATTAATGAAATAAAATTTATTTGTGATCTATTTGGTGTATATATTATGAATGAATAAGTATACATATGGTATATATGATATGGTTATGAAATACTTTGTAAATCGAGTGACAAGATTTTTCAAGCCGATTAGGGCTAATCGAGCTAAGAAATGTGCGAAACAAAAAGAAAAGACAAGAGATAAGAATTTATTGAGTTTAGCTTGTATTATTAACTAACAGAGCTTGAATGATAGCCTTGAATGACAATGTATAATGGCTTGAATGAATTAGGTTAACAAGTTAGAAAATTTTGTTAAGAGTCGAAAAGTAGTTAATTAAACCGAGACGACAAACCTTAGCGCATTGCTATTTCAAAAATCAAAGAGAAAAACTAATTAAGCCCAACGTCTAGCCCATGACAAGCCCTAGTAAACTTGGTAGGAGGCCCTAGTCAAATCCAAGACCATGACCTAAAATGATGGCCCAAAATAAAAATGATGATATAAGCCCTCAAAAAGTACATGATGTCATAAAAGGAAGGGAAAAGAAAATCAAAAATGGAGGATATGGGAGGGAGTGGCCGGATATGGTGGGCCCATATGGGGGTGAGAGGGTGGTCAACTAGTGGGTCCCACATGAAATTTTTTTGGAAGAAAGTATACTTGCCAATATTCAATGGTCCATTTCTTCAAGCAATGTCCATATTTCTCATCATTTGGTTGACATTTTTGATACAAGTATACTTGTGATTTGTAGTCCTTAAGTGTGTTTTACTAGTATGTTAGATGATTAAGGAGGCCTAAGTAACATTAGCATGGGTCTATAAATAGAATGCACTAAAAAGAAGTGAAAGCCTTTGTTTCATTTTCTTCACTTTTGCAAAATAGAAAGCTAGTAACTTAGAGAGAGAAAGAGCAAAGGGAGTAAGCAAGTGAGCTTGAGAGGCTTGAGGAGGAGACCACGACTGGAGGGAGAGGTTAATAAGGAGAAGATCTATCAAGCCAAGCTACCAAGAAATATCAATAATCATCCAAGCATAAAAAGGTTTAAAAGTGTTCTAAAACCCTAACTTTAATTTTTTCTTAGCCTAGAACTTGTTTTACTTGTTTGTTGTGGGAGATTTGTTTGTGGGATGGATCATGATGGATCCTATGATATAAGAGAGGTTTTGAAGGAGTATATATAATTTCTATATGTTTTGTGTATGGAAATTATGAAAAACACCAAAGCTTTCTAAGAAAACTGAAATGTTGGAAAGACTGAAATTTTCAAAAACTGAACCCGAAATTGGGACAAGCAAACTTTTAGCTCATTTTGAATTTTTGAGTAAGGTTAAGACCTCGAGGCACATACATGAGTCCCCTAAAACCTCAAAGTAGAATTTCTAGAAAATATGTTGTAAATTTTCGTAGGGACAGATTTTGCCAAAACAGTCCAGAACTGAAAATGTAACAAAACCCCTAACCTAAACTGTCCGTGCACTGTTTGGACCACTTAACCATAGAAATAAATTAAGGCCTTTTGGAAAATGAAAATATATGTTATAACGTAGTTCCTGTACAAAGATGGTAGTATTTCGACTTCGAACAAGTGAGTTATGACTATTTACATTTTAGGGTTTTAAAGACAGAAACCGGCATAACTTGAATTCTATAACTTCGATGACCACGAAATTTAAATTGAAACTTCATGTTATTATATGTAAAATTCTTCCCAAAGATGGGAATCTTTAGAATTGAACATGATATAGTTAATTTTGACAAGTTACGAATTAAAAATGGGCTTTTGAAAAATACTTAATAAAAACGAAAAATTCCAGAAAAATTATTTTGTGTATGAATTACATGTATATATGTGTGGAAAGAAAAGAAAAAAAATTAAAATGGATAGGGAGGCTTAATGGGGGAATTAGGCTTCCAACGGATTAAAAATAATTAAAACTGCAAAGTCGGGAATTACCGAAATAATTCCTACCGACTGGAATATGTGCAGATGTGGCATGTGAGTCTATTTAGTTGTCATTTGTATGTTTTTATGAAATGTTATAAGTATGATGCGAGGGAACAAATATGGTTGGGATTAAGTCGGGAAAACGTTACCGAGTTAGGTTACGATAGTTACCGACGAGTATTATTTTAGGTTAATGGTTGAACGATATTAAAGGAATCCTTATGGATATTGTAGGTGAACACTTGGAGAAGTGTATTAACGTAAACCACAATCTCATCGATATTCAAAACTATATTATTTCACAGTTCAAAATCATATAATCTCATTTTCACAGTTCAAAAATAAATACTTGATCCGAAATTTAAAATAAAAGAACATAACATTTTTATTTAAATGGAAGCCTTAAACAAAATTTAACGAATTTTGAAATAGTACATTTAGGCATCGAGTAATTACTAAGCATATATATAAAAGTAAATGATAATTTTAAAAATATTAAATAGTTCGGAAAGCCACTTACCTCGATATTGCGAAATACGAAATTAGAAGCGAACAAATCCTAAATATAAAATTAGGACAAATAAATTATTATTAGAATACAATATCCTACCTCAAACGCATTCTTACTTCATATCTTACAAACACTGACACTTATTATTTATTATTACACAACTGTTGTTAAATTCATTTTGTTATGAAGTGTACACATAAATTAGTATAGCAATTTCGTTTACCAATACACTTAGTTATGGACAATATGCATGGCAGAGACATAATTTAGTCTATATATTCAATATAAATATACATATACATAACTTACAAACAACACACATATAATGATAGAGGTATGATTTAGACCACATATACAATATGAATATACATATACATAACTTACATGCATACATGTATACATCGGTACTTATTGTACCGCTAAATACAATATATAACATATATAATCTATATTATACAACCACACATATACATATAAGAAAACTTTAATTATTGACATACAAATTAATAAATAATAATACAGTAATGAAGTAACACAATCATAAATCTGCGTATATATACTCCTATTAAAATTTGTCAAGTACGTCAGAATAAAGTTATACATACTCTGTAGAAAAATAATTAAATAATTTCCCTTTTTTTCATAAATTATGTATACACATGATTGTTTACAAATTTAATTATACCCATATAAGACAAGTATCATCTCATAAAAGAAAAAGAAGATTTAGATTTACCTATTTGAGTTTTTTTCTTTTCCCTTTCCTCTTCTCTGTTCTGCAATACTCCAAGCCAAATAATATTTTTTTTACGTTCTATTCTCTTATTATCCCAATCCCAATTTTTAAAAAGATGATAACAAATAGATATTAAATTCAAATTTAAAACACATAGTTATCCCTTTGTTTTTTTAAAATATATCTAAATCTTTAAATGTAGGATTTAATTAACAGATGTATCAGTTATTATCTTACTATTTAATTATTATTATTATTATTATTATCTTTTTTTTTAAACCGAGTATTATATTCTACCCACCTTAAAAATATTTGGTCCTCCAAATTTTCAAATCAAAATTCTAAAGAAAGTACACATACCATATGATTAAGAAACTTATTATTTAATTATTAAACACATTTGTTAAAAGAGTTCCATACCTTAATTCTGGCTGCTTGAAAGCTGAAACACATGTCGATTTGGTCCTAGGCTTGCCAAGGTTATTTCCTCCTTCTTCTTATCTGCTCTAGGTGGAGGGTTCTTGGGGCATTATGCAATCGTATGGCCAAAATCTCCACAATGAAACACGCTCCCGTATTCCAGCGACATTCCTTGTCTGGGTGGTTCCTACCACACCTTGTACACCTCAACTTGTTCTCTTGATTCCATTGGTTTCCTTGATTTCTTCCAAATTTAGTGGTCTGCATATTCAACTTCTTTATAGGTCTTCCATGGCTTGACTCTTCCTCGGATGGCTCTCCTCTATTATTGTTCTTCCCTCTCTCTATTTTTGCTAAGCCCTTCTCCATTACTAATGCCTTATTGAGCACCGCATCATATGTGGGTAGCTCAAAAGATGCCACACCATGTCTTATGTCGGCCCACAATTCATCCTCTAACCTACGTGCTTTCGTCTCCTCGTCTGCTACCAAGGTCAGTGCATACTTGGCGAGCTTCGTGAATTTGGCTTCATATTGAGCAACTGTCTTACTCCCTTGTTCGAACCTGATAAATTCCCTCTTCTTTTGTGCCCGGATCGTTCTAGAAAAGTACTTGTTGGTAAATACTTCCTTGAATATAGTCAAAGTGTAAAGTTCAAGATTCCCCTCGTGCTTTCTTCTCTCCATAAGCCACCAATCATACACCCCACCTTGAAGTTGGTAAACTTCCAACGTCACCTTATTAGCCTCACTACTTCCTAGCAAGTCAAACGCCTTCTCTATTTCTTGAATCCACCTCTCAACGATGGCAGGGTCCGTAGCCCCTTCAAAAATTAGCGGGTTTAATCGTTTGAATTCCGCTACTATGCCACGCTGCCCAAGCTATTGGTTTTGCACAAGCTGAGCTAAAGTAGTAGCTAGCTGAGTCATACCATCAACGCCAAAATTGTTGTTAATAGGGATGCTTCTTCTGGGCGGCATTTTCCTACATAAAAAAGCAATCGCCACTCAACAACACTATACAAACTAGTAACATAAAGGAATCAATATAGAAGCACACACATAATTGAAATTCAAAAACTCCATATTTATTTAATTCAAAATACCATCACATGTTCATGCTTAAAAAGCAAAGTAACAACCAATTAACAAACGACAAATCAATAAAATCCCTAAACAAAACTCTTCCTAAATTCTAATCTATTACAAGATTTAACGCCACTCGGCATCCCTCTTCTTCACCATCTCAAGCCATTTGTCGAACTCCTCAATAAATGTGTCCATTGCCTCTTGTGGTTCCGCTGCACCAGGAAACTCACGACAGACGGCTTCCTTTAGACTTTCACATCCCTTCAAAACATGCCTTGCATATATATCTTGGTCTTCTAGGGTAACCTCTAACTTTATATCCATCTCCCTCAATGTCCTTCTAAGGTGTTTAACCTCGTCCTATAATTTTGCAATCATGCCACGATCTCTTACTTCATCCTTAAAGTGATGCATATTCTTTTTCGCTCTTTCTTTACTCACTTGAGAACTAGGCCCTCGAGGTTTCTCTAACTCTTCATCCCTAATCCCGTATTAAGATGATTCCTGAATAGACTTATTAGTTGGCTTCTTAGGAGGCGCAAAATAAATTTTGGGGTCAAAATCTCCAAATCCCTCAAATAAGTCATCTACCATGTTTTGGTCACCCATCTTACAACCAAATAAAATATGATACCCAATTAGCCTCGAGTACTAAACCTCAAACAATACAAACTATAACCCACAGCTAACTCCCAAAATCACTCCCTAGGGAATATGTAGGTTTTTCAACCTAACACATTGCGAGGGGCCACTGCTCTGATACCATCTCCGTAACACCCCAAACCCGCTACAAGCTTGAAGTGCTACACGTTGCAAGCCCAAAGGCCCGTAAGGCAACAATATCAATAGCGCAGCCCAAACAAAATAATTCGATAATAATCTTAAATTAAACCCAACAAAACATCTTCCAAATCCACTTTCAAATGAAAAATCACCAAATATCAAAATTAAAAGTGGAGACGCAGCTCCCCAAAAATAAGTCTTATTACAATTTCAATGACAAAAGAAGAAAATATCTTAAACTAGCTACAACTATCCAAAGCATATTAAACAAGTGTTTTGGTATTAACGATGAGACCTGTAAAAATTTATGTAAGGGGTGAGCGATGAAGCTCAGCAAGTAATAATCCTCCCTATTTAGCAGAATCAAGTACAATTTGCAAAAATACTTTTTCAAAATATCTTTTTGTTCAATAACAATAGTATATATGCTTTTAAAACTAAAACAATTCAAAAATAATTTTAATGTATACAATATATCTTTTAATCCACAGCCCTAGCGACTAAGGTTACAATAGCCCTGTAACACGGTCCAAAAGTTTGATAGTGTCAATGTTCATGTACCCTACTAAGGTATCTATAAAAATACACGCTCCCCGAAGGGCATCTAAAAGGTGTGCGCCTTAGTAGGTCCTATATTAGTTCTAGAACTAAACGTAAACAATAACGGGTTCTATACATAGTCGGACTGAGGATTTCAAAAATGTTTCACAATATCATCGATATTAAAACTACATTATTTCACAGTTCAAAATTATATAATCTCATTTTCACAGTTCAAAAATAAATACTTGATCCGAAGTTTGAAATAAAAGAACATAACATTTTCATTTAAATGGAAGCCTTAAAACGAAATTTAACGAATTTTAAAACAGTACATTTAGGCATCTGAGTAATTACTAAGCATATATATAAAAGTAAACGATAATTTTAAAAATACTAAATAGTTTGGAAAGCCACTTACCTCGATATTATGAAATACGAAATTAGAAACGAACAAATCCTAAATATAAAATTAGGACAAATAAATTATTATTAGAATACAATATCCTACCTCAAATGCATTCTTACTTCATATCTTACACACACTGACACTTATTATTTATTATTACACAACCGTTGTTAAATTCATTATGTTATGAAGTGTACATATAAATTAGTATAGCAATTTCGTTTACCAATACACTTAGTCATGGACAATATGCGTGGCAGAGGCATAATTTAGTCTATATATTCAATATAAATATACATATACATAACTTACAAACAACACACATACAATGATAGAGGCATGATTTAGACCACATATACAATATGAATATACATATACATAACTTACATGCATACATGTATACATCGGTACTTACTGTACCGCTAAATACAATATATAACATATATAATCTATATTATACAACCACACATATACATATAATAAAACTTTAATTATTGACATACAAATTAATAAATAATAATACAGTAATGAAGTAACACAATCATAAATCTGCGTATATATACTCCTATTAAAATTTGTCAAGTACGTCAGAATAAAGTTATACATACTCTGTAGAAATATAATTAAATAATTTCCCTTTTTTTCATAAATTATGTATACACATGATTGTTTACAAATTTAATTATGCCCATATAAGACAAGTATCATCTCATAAAAGAAAAAGAAGATTTAGATTTACCTATTTGAGTTTTTTTCTTTTCCCTTTCCTCTTCTCTGTTCTGCAATACTCCAAGCCAAATAATATTTTTTTTACGTTCTATTCTCTTATTATCCCAATCCCAATTTTTAAAAAGATGATAACAGATAGATATTAAATTCAAATTTAAAACACATTGTTATCCCTTTGTTTTTTTAAAATATATCTAAATCCTTAAATGTAGGATTTGATTAACAAATGTATCAATTATTATCTTACTATTGAATTATTATTATTATTAGTATTATTATCTTTTTTTAAACCGGGTATTACAACCGTGATGCACCACATTTGGGTTTTAAAGGTACCCGGATGTGGGGGCGTCACAATGACTCTATCTAATTGACCCCCATTAAAATCAAACTTTCAAACCCCGTTGACATTTATATTATTTTTTCCCAAAAATCTCCGTTAAAATCTACGATCTCTATTCTCTAAAATAAAATAAAAGAAAAAAATTCCGGTATCGATAGATGGCAACTCTACCAGGGATCTTTTAAAAGGCTTAAGCCACGTTCAATCTTGGTGTTTTCCTTTCATAATCTTTGTGTTATGTGAATGGTTTGATTGTTTGTTGTGATGAATGCCTTGTTTTATTCTCGATTGCTTTATATAGAGTATTTCACACAATGTCATCATATGCATACGGTGAGGAACAATGAATGTTTATGAATGTATGTTGCGTAATTCCTCCATCAAGAGGTAAACCCATCAGATGTTCATTACTGGACTCAAATGGGCGTTCCCAGATGAGGCTCAGGAGAGGCATCCACTCAGATCCGCTCCAACCGAAAGATCAAAATTTTTCCCATCGAGTGAATTGCAAAGATGTAGGAACCTTCATATTGAAAATCCCGCGAGAGTAACACTAAGATAGGTCAGCCTCAGATAAACCCAACATTACGGAAAGTCTCTTCATGCCCTTTTACTCGTTATTTGCATATATCCAAATGTCATCAAACCTAACCATCTCATATTACTTAAATAAACCGCATTATCCTATATCTTCCCATATCGTTATAATATTGTCATAATAAAACACTAACCCCATTTTGTAGAAAAAGATTAAAGAAACCTAAAAATAAGCATTCACATTAGCATACATCCGTTTTCTCAATTTTTTGAAATTAAACTCTGTCAATGTTGAGCAGATTGGTCTTAAAATCTGGTTATGAACTCGAAAAATCAAAATCCCACTTATCAGAATGTCCACATCAAAGACTCGAACTCGGAACCCTGTTCCCATTTCCCTAGAAAAGTATGAAAGTTTCAAAACGTAAATAGCCAAAATGGCTAATCTAATGAAAGAGCAATGCAAGATGACACAAGAACTAAGGCCCATAACGTAGTCTGAATCATCCACACAAGGAGGGAATCAAATTCCCGCCAAGACCAACGACATGCAAATTCCCACTTTTGTGTTCCAATTTGGTAGTAAGGCAGCAAAAGGTGTTCTAAGCAGAATTCAGATGAAGGAAGTAATCAATGTACCCAAATATAAGGAAAGTGGGAAAATTAAGAAAAAGATGAAACAAATGGAAGAAACTTTACGATCCATGAAGGGAGTAGGATCATATGGTAGTGTTAATTACTTTGAGCTTTGCATTTTCCCTAGTGCCAGATATACAGACAAGTTTCTTATACCAGATTTTAAAAAGTATAATGGGTCAGGGGATCTTTATATCCACTTGAAAGTTTACATCGGAGAGTTAGGTTCATATGCTGAGGACGAAAGTTTAAGAATGCAGTTGTTTCAGAAGAGTCTAACTGGAGAAGCAAGAACTTAGTATGCCCGACTTGATAATGTTAAGATCCACAACTGGGAGGATTTGGACCATGCTTTCTTGACTCAGTACAATTTTTAGTCCCCGATGGCACTAGATTGTTATCAGATGTTCAGAATCAAGAAGCAACCCAACATGTCTTTTTGAGATTATGCTCTGATGAGTGGTTAATATACCCATGAATTGAGTATTTTTAGGCTTAATATATTATTTGTTTTTGAGTATTTTAGGATATTTTTACTTGTTTAAGTGTTATTTTGTAGGTTAAGGCAAAACAGGGACAAAACAGGAATTTTTGGCAACTAAAAGGTTAAAGTTATAATTTTCGGCAAGTTACCAGCATTGGGCGCTATTCCTTAGTATAAACCCAGCGCCGGGGCGCTGGGGGTCAGGGAGAGTTGATCGAGGCTTTGTATAGCAGGGGATTCTAAGGCCAATTTCTAATCTAATTTAGATTCTAATTTGAAGCTGACTTGGAGGAGGGTTTTTATATAAAAAAAGGAAGGAGGCTCGTCATAAAAAACACACAGAGATTGAAGCGGATGCTGGAGACTAAGGATTGAAGATTTTGGAAAAGCTCACAAGGAATTCAGACTGAAGATTAGAAGCGGAAGAAGACTTTACTGAGTTCTTTCTTACTTCTTTATTCAGTTTTGTAATTCAATTGTGATGACTTATTTGGGATTTTTGGTTTTAAATTTCAGCATGAACTAAACTTCTAATTAAGACTGCAATTGAACCTTTTATGTGTATGGATTAATTATCTATTTAATTTCAATTATTTATTCATATTGAGTTGTTTATCATATTTTGTGTTTATTGATTAATTGTCTGGCCAACAATTAATGGGATACTCTAAGTGAATTCGGGAGATGAAATCTAGGGTTAGAACTGAATATGATAGCATGTATTCTTAGTTATTTGCATAGGAGAATAACTAGGGCTGTGAATTGAATTGGGATAAATCTTTTCGCTATATGTAACTTTTGAGAATTGATACTTAATGAATTTAACTCTTTTATTTTGCATAGGAATATCGCAGAATTATTTGAGTTAGATAATTTTATTTGATCACTTGGGAAAGGGCTTATAAATAATTTTGAATTCTTGTTAACAACTCTAATAGATTTAATAATTGGATGAGTTGGATAATTGATTCATATTGCATAATTGGGGATATTGTAGTCTTAAGCTTTTACATCTGAATTTTAACATTTGTGTTAGTTTTTAATCTTAGTTTTAATCTAGTTATTTTTAATCATTATTCATAATTTGCGATTATTTAAATAAAATTGAATTGGTAAAAATTTGTAGTTGAGATATATTAAACGTAGATTCTTATGGGTTTAACACTCTTTACTTACTCTTTATTACTTGTTGATCATATATACTTGCACGTAATTGTCATTATCTTACTTGGACAGCAAGTTTTTGGCGCCGTTGCCGAGGAATCTGTGCTTAGTATTCATTTCTATATTAGTTATAATCAATTTGATTTTAATCTAAGCGTTTTTAATTTCTTTGTTTATTTCACCTTTGCAAATTTTCTCATCTGTGTATGCACATTAGGTCTAAGGGTAAAGAAGAACTTTTGTCGTACGCAGACGATATCGAGAGAGAGTTTTAAAAATTAAAATTATCTGGTAACGAAACACAGACGGAAGAAAAACAGACAAGGGAAACCACTACGTAAGAATCCATGACTGAGGAAGTGCAAAAGTCACTAAGGGATTACGCAATGCCGTTAGTGACAGAAATTCAGTCCAGTATTCAGAGACCGACCATCAATGTTATTAGTTTTGAGATTGTAATGACCGTAAAATTTTAAACTCCATTATTAATTAAATATAAATTTTAATTTTTAATGAGTTAACTTTGTATGATTATTTAAATCTTGTGTGATTAATTGGCTATGTGATTATGTGACTTCACATAGTTGCCAAGGTTATTAAAGGGAGTCTAATGGTTTAATTAAATTAGTGGACTAGCCCTAAGGTTCGATAGCGGGAGAATTGATAAAGTTGTTTATTTATTTAAATATTCAATTTATTTGAATATAGTGGAAGAATTTTAATTGCATAGATTAATTAATATAATTATTAATTACTGTGTACAATATTGATATTATTTTGTAATAGTCTATTTAGTAATTTAATACTAAGTGGACTAGAATAAGTTATTAATTCCATCTTTTATATAATTACGAATTTGGGTAATAAATATATACTAGATTAATTGGGTTTTTAATGATATGATTTATTTACCTAAGTAGCTTTAGTTTGGGACAAGAATTATGGGACATATCCCATTTATTTCCAAGCTGCGGTCTGCTATAAGGGAGAGAGAAAAAGAAAGCAGATGAACAGTGGGAGTCCCATCCCTTCTTTTTTTCCTTCTTCTCAGCAATAGGCATGAGGCCTAAGTTAACTTGTATCAGATGAGAGAATGATAAAGGAGAGAGTGGGCAACTCACCAAATCTTCAATACCCATCATCTTCTTCGTCTTCCCGTTGGTTAACTAAATTGGGTAAAGGCTTGGCATGGTTAGTTGATTTTCTATAAATTGGAGCTTCTTCTTCATGAATTCAGTTGCTACAATTTCTGGTAAGTTAGTATATAGAGTGAGTGTTGTTGAGAGTGAGAGTAATCTGAAATTAAGCATTTGAGGATTTTAAATTAGCTTCAAGAAGGTATATTGTGTTATAAATTTTTAGTTTGATAAATTCCATGAAATCCATGATCCTTGCTAATTAGTTTGTTAATTAGTGTAAAGATGTTATATGGGTCTATATATATGTTTGGGACCAATGTGGTTGCACTGAATTGCGTTTAGAAAGGTTAGGCCATATTAATTTTCGAGTTCTGCAGAAGCAGAGTCGAACCTGAAACAGTGCAGGAGTGGCGCGGTCGTGCCACTCCCAAGGCCAAAACCAGCGCGACCGCGCTAGCTTCCAGAAAGTGCTGCTATGTTTTGATGATTTGAGCATGCTAGCCTAGTTCTTTCATGCATAAAAATAGGTTGCCATGTATCTAGAATCCTTGTAAATACCCTGAGTTGCATATGTTACTCTATGTATGTAATTTCAAAAAAGAAACTTAAGAATTTTGAAATGAAAATTGTCAAATGGGCATCTCCTTATAATCTGACCATTTGAGTATGTGTATATAGCTTATATATGTGTTCAAATGCATGCAGGTTATGATTTCCAAGTTGTCTTGCATGAGCTATGTGGCATGAGTTGTTTTAGAATGATTTTCAAGAGAAAATATAGAGTTTATAGATAAGTATCATCCAATGTTGTGGAACTTGTGTTCTGACCATACAAGCATAATTATTAGGACTCATTATGCCTCTAGACATGAGCACCATTTAGCTAAGCATTAATTTGGCATGTGCGAGTATGTTTAAAGCATGAATTCCAAATGTAAGCTATGTGTTTAGCATGTGCATGTGTTGGTTACATCCGAACATGCGTATTAAGTATTGTCTAGTTTTATTATGGGACATTGTGACCATAATAGCGGGCTTTTGGTGAAATGGACTTGTTTGGCCTAAAGCGTAGGAATTTCCCAACTTAAAGTCTTATAACCTTGGATTGGAATTAGAATGAGCATGCTAGGTTTTAAAATCTAGCTAATAACCTTATGAGCGTGTATATTTGATTAATATCAGTAGCTTTCATACTAAGAGAATAGGCTCGGATTCCAGCTGATTGAAATCTCATTCTTGGTCTGTCCAGTGAGTGGTGCAGCCGCGCCACTCCTAAGGCAAAAACCAGCATAGCTGCGCCGGTCGCCAGTTTTTCCCAGTTGTTTTAGTTTGTAAACAGAGTCTTGCAACATGTATGTATGTATGTATGTTCTAAGCTGTATTGCATGACTTAATTGATGTGCTATGTGTTCGAGCTTACGTGATGCATAAAATCGAGGTATTCTAGACTTGTTAACTCATCTATCTAAGATGCGTAGTAATGTTTATAGACTTAGTATAGATGGTTACATCTACATGTCTATGTGATAGGAGTACTTGGGATGTAATCTCTTGTAAGTGTAAACTCATGCTAGTTATACTGTGCTAACTAAGGAATCGACTTATTAATGTTAGGTCGTTTCACGCAATTTAATTTAAAGCTAGATTATTGTAGCTGAGCAAGCAGACAAGTTTCCCTGAACCAAACCTTGTATTTATTTTAATATGCAAGTTTCCTAATTCCATTCACCGTATATGTTGAGAACAAATTTTCCTTAGCTTTACTCGAGTTAATTATTTTAAGCTGGAACTTCATTTCCAAGCATGTTCTAAGTGGTTTAATTTCTTTGCAATTATTCCACATCGATATTATTGAGACTCGCACTTGGTGCAATTGATTTCACACAGTCTTTGACTTGTGCCATAATTAAAGTTCTAGAATTGCATGAACTATTCAGAATTTAGTCTAAGCCATCGTTCGGCTAGACAGAAGCATGTTTAATAAAAGTTTTCCAAACATTTGAAGGTGCGGATTCTTGGACTAGCATGAACACCCCAAAAATATGGGGAAGTATTCCATATATCTAAATATAAGATACAAGAACAGAAATTAAATGTTATGCATATACATAGGGTACTAAAGGCTGATCCCTTTGAGTACTTATTTCTAAGCCAGTAACCAAAGGGTCAACTAGCTATTGATTCCATTGGAAGTGAAATGTTCATGATCTTTGTTGACTATTGCTCATTTTTAAAGAGCAGTTATTGTACTTGCTTTCGTACTTTCACCATTGAATCAATCTCAGATATCTCTTTCATTCATGATATATGTCACTCTTGTTGTTATTTAAACTTGCTGAGCAAACTAGTTGCTCACCCTTGTTATATCATGAACCTTATTACAGTTAAGCCCGAGACTTCAGGCAAAGACACGGGCAAGGAAAAGATGAAGTAATAGACTTCAAGTAGCTGACTTTGTTATATGCTTAGTTAGATTTATTTATCAATATAATTTTGGACCCTTATTTAATATTTAGGGCATGTTTTGATTTATGTATTAAGGTTATCGAATCTTGGGACTAGAACACCTTTTGAATAAACAACATATGTTTATTATATTCCACATTTAGTTACTGTATGTTGTTTAGAGGTGGATGTTTGTATTGGATCGTGATGACTAGATTCGGGTATTCTAGGACTCGAATTTGGGGGCGTCACAGAGATTAAGCCGGGAACTATTCAGATATTGCAGAATTCAGTACAGTTTGGGGGTGGTCCAAATGATGATCCGAATGAACATCTCATTAACTTTTTGGAAATTAACGACACATTTAAGTTTCACGGGGTTACGGATGAGGCTATGAGGTTGAGACTTTTCCCTTTTACACTCCGTAACAAGGCGAAAAGTTGGTTGCACTCTTTGCCGTCAGGTTCAATCACAACATCAGTTGATTTGGCACATAAATTTTTGGCTAAGTTTTTTCCTCCTACGAAAACGGCAAAATTGAGGAACGACATTACGTCATTTAACCAACTTGATTCAAAGACTTTGTACGAGGCGTGGGTAAGGTTTAAGGACTTACTCCGTTAGTGTCCACATCATAAAATCCCAAATTGGTTGCAGGTGTAGACGTTCTATAATAGGTCGCATGGTCCCACGAGGACTGAAGACTAGGTTTCATACCTACGAATCGGGTGTTTATTTACGTGAATTATTGTTTATATCTATGGATTGCAGTTACTTTCATGCATTTTATGTGTTTTGTAGGTTACATGTGTTGGGAATTAGTTTGACGATAGTTGAGAAAAAGCAGCAGCAAAAGAATCAAGAATTGCAGGAAATGAGAGCAGCGCGGCCGTGCCCAAATTGCACTAGGGAGCAGCTGTTAGGTTTGTATATTACGCAAGCATGCAATATAATTACACAAATAGGGCGGAAGCGTGATAAAACGAATTTTAAATTTTTAATACAAACCATCACCATGATCTATCCTTGTGTTCAATTATTAATTAAACGAAAGAGAAAGAGAATAAGAATTATACCCTCGTAGATCAAAGCTTCCTCGGGTACAAGTTTAACTCTTAGTCCTTCGTGTTCTCCTCGAATTCCACCGATGAGATTCCTTCCTTTGATCAACGTTAGCCACCCAAATGTTTGACCTCTAGAGGTGATCCACCAAGAAAGAATAGGTATTCAAGAAGTTGGGTATTGGCAAAACCCTAGTTTCTATCTCTATAGAAATTGCAAGTACTCTCCACAATCTAATGCAAGAGTGTGTTACCCTAATCTATGATAAGACTTCTCTTATTTATAGATGTAGGAAAATCCTTCCCTAAACTATTTAGGATTAGGGTTTTTATTATAATTAAACTCCTTTAATTAATTATGCTCCTAATCCAATTAGGAATTCATGTGAGAGTACTTCTATTAATTAATTCTCAATCCCTATTAGGAATTAAATAATAGTAATAGTAATAATAATAAGACTCCTCTTATTAATTTATATTTAATATTTTCAAAATATTAAATAATAAATATTAAGCTATTTAATTTATTCTATCTCCATAGATTAAATTAAATACACTTAACTTATTATTACAATTATGCCATTTACTTCTTAAATAAATATTTTTTCTTTTTGCGGTGTGACCCTTTAGGTTCTCCATATTAAATCGGTTGTGAATAAATCAATTAGAACAATTCTAATCTTATTTAAATAAATAAATTAAACTATTTAATTCATTTAAATAAATAATATTTATTCTACAATAAGGGTAAGCCCCCTTAGCGATCAACGACTTTCCAGATAATATATATTTTAATATTAATCACAAAATAACCTTTCAGTGCATAGTTACCGTACAATTCAATCCTTCTACCAAACAATATCCCAATTAAATATAAGACATGGATTTACTGTCAAGTCTTATTTTATTTAATTATATATATTTTGATTCCCAAATGCACAACTCTAAATAATGCAAATTAGAAACTCTTTTCTAATTTCATTCTGCCTTGGCCAAGGACTACTGAGTTATCATTTATCGAATCACATAGGACATTCACATCTTTTACTAGATGAGGTAGATTCTTTGTTGACCATTCACATATCTCCATGTACAACTTATTATACCCAATCATACCTTTTGATATACCCTAAAGGTCTTAACGAACATGTCAAAGTATAACTCATCATACACAAGATACTATGATGATCTCAAGTCCAAGGATTACTTGTACTACTATCACTATAGGAATTCCTATTGACAGGCGAGTAAAACTCCATTAGGTATTCCTCAGCGAGCCACGTTCAGTGAACTTATTCTCCAATAAGCACCTACATACTTGCTTTAGTGTCTTCACACAAATGATTATGAGATCAATCATTCTCTTCTTAAGAGCAAGCAACGTATGTACTAATCTATCTGGATTCACTAATCCCCTTTTTAGTAATCCAATGATTAGGAACGATTTCAGTTTGTGAGCTATCTAGAATTTAGATCTCATTAGCATGATCACCATCATGATTCTAAAAGCATTGCTCAAAACTATGGCTTTATCACATTTAATATAACAACACTATGTAGATAATGTAAAATGCCTTTTAAGAAAATTAATTCTTTTATTAATAAATGAATAAGATTACAAAGTATATGCTACATCATATCAAATATGATTGACTTGTGTGCATACTACTTTCAATCTCCCACTTGCACTAAAGCCAATTGCCATGGTATCTAATACCCATCTTCTCTAAGTGACGATCAAACTGCTGTTGTGTTAAAGTTTTAGTAAATGGATCTGCAATGTTGTCTTGAGAGTCCACACGCTCCAGGGTGACATCTCCTCTTTTAATGATCTCTCTAATCAAATGAAACCACCGCAACACGTGTTTGGATTTTTGATGAGACCTGGGTTCCTTAGCCTTCGCAACAGCTCCGGTGTTGTCACAAAATAAAGGTACAACCCTTCTAATGCTAGGAACCACTCCAAGTTTAGTTATGAACTTCTTCATCCAAACAGCTTCCTTTGCAACTTCACTTGCAGCTATGTACTCTGCCTCTATCACTGAATTAGCAACTGTTTGCTGCTTGGAACTTTTTTAACTCACTGCGCTACCGTTTAAGGTAAACATATACCCTGAAACGGATTTACTATCATCTTGGTCCGTTTGAAAACTTGAGTCTATATATCCCTCTAATTTCAATTCAGACCCACCGTAGACAAGGAATACATCCTTAGTTCTTCTCAAGTACTTTAGGATGTTTTCACTGCCTTCCAGTGCTCTTCTCCTGGATTCGACTGATATCTGCTTGTTACACTAAGTGCATGAGCGACATCTGGTCTAGTACATATCATACCATACATGATAGATCCTATTGCTGAAGTATAAGGAATCTTACTCATTTGGTCTCTCTCCTCAGGTGTCTTTGGGGCCTGTTTCTTGGAGAGATGTATTCCATGGCTCATCGGCATGAGACCTCTCTTAGAATCTTCCATGCTAAACCTTTTTAGCATCGAGTCAATGTACTTTCTTTGGGTCAAGCCAAGTATCCTTTTAGATCTATCTCTATAGATCTTTATCCCCAAAATATAGGATGCCTCACCCAAGTCCTTCATGGAGAAGTGTTTAGATAACCAAATTTTGATCGACTGTAGCTTAGGAACATCATTTCCTATCAGTAATATATCATCAACATATAATACAAGGAATGAAACAGCGCTCCCACTAACCTTCTTGTACACACAAGGCTCATCCTCATTTTTGATAAAATCAAACCTTTTGATTATCTCATCAAAACGGATGTTCCATCTTCGAGAAGCTTGTTTCAATCCATAAATGGATCATTGTAGCTTACAGACTTGGTTTGTTCCAACAGTTGAAATAAAACCTTCTGGCTTTATCATATATACATTCTCCTCAAGCTCTCCATTGAGAAAGGCCGTTTTCATGTCCATTTGCCAGATCTCGTAGTCATAATAAGCTGCAATTGCAAGCAAAATCCGAATGGACTTGAGCATAGCTACTGGTGAGAAGGTTTCATCGTAGTTAACTCCTTGTCTTTGTTTGAAACCTTTTGCAACTAGTCGGGCCTTATAGGTCTCTATCTTGCCATCTGCTCCAGTCTTTCTCTTAAAGACCCATTTACACCCAATAGGCTTAATGCCCTCAGGTGGTGAAACCAAAGTCCATACTTGGTTTTCATACATGGAGTCCATCTCGGATTTCATGGCTTCTAGCCATTTCTCTGAGTCTTCACTACTCATAGCCTCTTCGTAAGTCAACGGATCATCATCATCTATGATGCGTACCTCATCATCATCCTCTATGATGAATCCATACTTATCAGGTATCTTCGGTACTCTTCTAGATTTATGAATAGGTAGTGGTACAGTAGGTTCTTCTACTTGGTCAGGTGCATGACTTTGATCCGTAGTATTTTGTGGTTCTTGAGCTTCTTCAAGATATATCTTACTCCCACTGACCCCTTCAAGGATAAACTCCTTTTCCAAGAAGGCAGCGTGTTTCGCAACAAATACCTTTTGATCAGTAGGATGATAGAAATAATACCCTGATGTTTCTTTAGGGTATCCTGTGACAAACGAGAATTTTGTAACTTAATTTGAATATTGATTGAATAAATATTTTTTTCGATGATTTGATTGTTGAATTAATTGATTAATTGATGAAATTATGGTAGATTAATTTAATTATATGTGTTACATTAATTAAATTAATGTGGAGAATTTTTATATTTAAAGTATGTGTTTAATTGAATTTATTTGATTAAATACATTATTTAAATAAGTATAATGTTATTTCTAATTAATTTAATTATTAATTAGAGATTTAATAATTTGTCATTATCAATAAATGAGAATTTTATTTATATGACTATGTGATTTAATGTAGAATTATTCTAGTTTATTTAATTGATTTTAGTAAGATTATTTAATTGATTAAATATGTGACATTAAACTATATAATAAGTAATTTATTAAAATAAACCAAATCGAGCCTATAAAGATTAGCCAAACAAGGCCTTAATAGGGGTTAAAGTCAGTTAACCCACTATGGGATTAACTGACACCCATGTTCATCAGTTGTTTTGTATGCGTACTTTCAGTCATTCAATTTCATCAGTTCCTATTAGCTAATACAGAGAGAAAAAGAGAGAGTTTTGAGAGAATTAGATAATCGAAAAGAAATTTCCATTCAGTTGTTGCATAATCCAAGCATTAATCAAGGTAACTCCTTGATTTCAGACTTTAATTTATATTCTTATGAGTTTTATTCCATGAACGTATACTGTATTTTCTGTAAAGTAAATCCTATGGCTAAATCTTTAATAAATTGATGTTAGATGTTTGTAAGCATACATAAATCTAATTTATATGGTTTGTATGTAATTTATAGTAATTAAACCCATGCAATTATGTGTATAAATGAAGTCCTGAAGTTTACAGAGTAGTTAGTTACGAACATGACTTAAATGTATGAAATTAATACTTGTTTTGCATGTTAATTGGTTAAATTGATGATTTATTTTGTTTATGCATGTATAAATGAAGAAAACAAGATTTAAACGGTTTAATTTGGTGTTTTAACGAACCTGTTATGTGTGATTTTATGGATTTCGTAGAAACTTTGATAAAATGATAAAAACCTCGAAATTTGATTCTTAGATTCATGGTTTTTGTGATTTAAGTTGTTAGAATCATGCTAGAAGGCTTGGGTAACGATTATATATGAATTATAGTATCTGGGTATGTTTAATTTGACGTACGAATAACAAGATTGGAAATTTTTGACCTGTTTCCATGTTCTTCGCGAATTGCAGAGTCTGAAATTCGAGTTTCTCGCCCCGGCGAGCTCAATGAGATGAGTTTCTCGCCCCGTCGGGAGCTCGCCCCGGCGAGCTCATTGAACTGAGTTTTCTCGCCCCGGCGAAGTCTCGCCCCAGCGAGAAATTTTGTGAAGGAATTCTCACCCGGGCGAGCTCAGTGCAGGAAGAGTTACAATTTTTCTTTCTTTGTAGTTATGTTATGTCACCCTATGCATGTTTAAAACTTAGATTAATATGTTGAACGAATACCAAGACATTGAGTTTTAGGAATTCTTAAGTATGATATTGCTATGATTAAGTTTACAACTTCGGAAGTGAGATTAATAATCAGAACACAATTGAGATGTTAGAATGAAAGTTTGATGTGAATGAATCCTGAAGTGTTTATAATAGTGTAACTAATTTTGTTACTGCTTTATAAACCGGATGTATAGGTTGATTAAGAAACGTATATTTTTATTTTGTAATCTACGCACAAGGCAAGTTTTCTATCCTTAATCTTTTGTTTCATCAAAAGCAAGTTTACTACTCTTAATCTTTTATTTCGTTGAAAGCAAGTATTGTAACGATTGTGAATTTTGTAAATAATTTAAAATATTTATTGAGTTAATAAATATTTTAACTGATTTATTTATGCAGTAAAATGAATAAATAAATCATGAGGATTACTACAGAATAGTTTAATTATGTGTGAATATGTTGGTTAAAGTTATGTAGATAATTTATATTTTAGTGTGTGATTTTATTACACTGGTTAGTAATACTCTAATTTAATTAAAATAATTAAATAAGAATGATTTGGTAATATAGTGTTTTATTAAGTAAAATTTATTAAATAAATTTATAATAATTTTGTTTATAAAGTTTAAATTAAATTTAATAATAATTAAGTTTAATTAGAATTTAAAGTGGTGTGACATGTGACTTTATAATAAGAAAATATAAAAATAATTTAGTAATTTCTAGGTTAGTTTTACCAAACATGGCCTTGTGGCCTTTGGTTTATTGAACTGACAAAACCTTTTGGTTTTGTTTAACTGATAACCCATATCAGTTTTACGTATTTTATATGGCCAGAGCTTGTATCAGTGTGTTGAGAGGAGAGAACAAATTTTCTGAGGAAATTGAAAGAGGGAAGTTTTGTGGATTAAGGAGGGTTGTTAGAGTAATTTCAATCATCCTCTCATCATCTATACAAGCACAAACAAGAATTTAAGGTATAATTTAACCCTTTTGGTTCTTAATTTTTGTGTTCTTGAGTTTTGTAAATTAGGGTTCTTAATGGATGAATTATGAATGATTGTTATATATGTATGTTGAAAGGTGTTTATACTTCATTTTATGTAAGTTACAAATGATTTCCAGAAATTAGATTGTTGTAAAACAAGTTTTTAATTGGAAATTTGTGTTCTTGAGGTGTATATATGTTTTGATCTAATTTGGGTCTAAAATTTATGATTTAATCATGTATTTATCTGTAAATTGAGAGTGGTTTATGATGTTATGTTTAAAAACGAAAACAATGCAACTAGTGTGGTTTGATTTGGTTAAAAATTGTGTAAATGGTGAGTTGATTCACTAAATATATGAGTTTTGGAAAAATTAAGAAAAATTGATTTAAAACCTTTGGGTTTTGTTGCTTTGATTGTCTTAGGTTGTTAGAATTGATATATAGATGCTTAATAATGTTTTTAAGAAGTTCATGATAATTAGGTATGTTTGATTTAGTGTCATATGCTTTAAAATTTGTGTTTTTGGGTTAGAATTCTGCAGTTCGCAAAACTGCAGAAACTGGAATCTAGGGAGCTCGCCCCGGCGAACTCACCAAGCCAATTTCCTCGCCCCGGTGAAGTCTCGCCCCGACGAGCTCACTAAGCCAAATTTCCGCGCCCCGGTGAGTGTTTTGTGCTTTAATTTTCTCGCCCCGGCGGGAATTGCAGAGAATGAAATTTTTATTATTAGTTTTAATTCTTTTTCTTATGATATGCTACTATATGCAAGATTAAAACTTAAGTTAATGTATTAAATGAATACCAAGATATTAAGATGGATTCTAAGTGAATATTTGATGATGATTAAATATAAAGTTAATATACCTTAATTTAAAGATAAGTTTTGAAAATTCTTAAAGTGTAATATTGTTGTAGCTAAGATTGTAGCTTCTGAAATAGAATTGATAATCAGAAATTAATTGGAAATTGAGATGAGAATTGGAGTGTTAATGTACGTGAATATTGTAACTAATCATTTTTGTTGCTATACAAATGGAATATGTAGGTTGTTTATTGTACGTGGTTTGTAATTAGGAAAACTACGCACGAGGCAAGTTTCTTATCCTTAACTTGTTATTTATACACAAGTTTCTAAACTCTAAATTATATTGAGCAAGTTTCTTACCTCAACTTTTATTTGAGCAAGTCCTTATTCTTTAACTTGTCATTTTTAAACAAGTTCTCTAACCCTAATCCTTGTTGAGCAAATTCCTTATCGTTTGTTGAGCAAGTTCTTATTCTTATAAGCTCCTAAACCCTACTTTATGTTGTACAAGCTTTAATCCTTGTTTCCTTATTTAAAAAAATAGGTTTCTGAATCATTCTAAGTTTACAATTTCTACTTAAGTGGCGTGCTGTCGCAAGCACCCAAAAATAAAACCTTACTGCAAAAGATATTAATATAGTAGTGCAAGTAAGAGTCGATCCCACAGAGAATGATTAGTCTAAATTTATACTTTGTGAACCAAAGGGGGGGGTTGGAATTTTATTTAACTAATTAACTAAAACAGAATTAAAGTAATAAGAATAAAATAAAGACTTTAGTTCTTTTGTTCAATATCACCTTATCATAACAATATTTATCCTTCAATAAAATTAATAGCCCTAGGTAACAACAAGCTCTGCTACCCGAAACTCCCCTTAATTATCACTCAATGAAACAAGCTCTTCACAAGATTCTAACCATTATACAACCTAGAACAAGCTCTCTAGATTTAATATAACAACAACATTAAGATCTAGGGAATTAGACTATTCCAAGCAACAATCACACGAGCTCGGATTATTTAACTTGTCTTCCAATAATCATAGCAATACTCAAAAGCTTGACCACAATCATGTATCACTAATTACTATTTGTGATGAGGAACAATATCAATTACACGTAATACTGTCCCTTAATCTAGCAGATGATATTAATCAAATTAACTTAACTGATCACATTAAATCAATCAAAATAAATATCATTCAACAGTTAAAACAGATTATCGAGAATGAACTTCATATAGGAAGGAACAAATAATGTATAAAAAGTTCAACATCCCATTGGAACTAAATAAAAGAAAAGAGAAGAGTTCATAGCAAATATGCAAATATAATTTACAAGATATTCAACAATAATAGAATATAAAAAATAAAGGAAGAGTTTAGAGAAGAAAAACTATGCTTTGACATCCGACTGTCACTTCGGATCACAATCTTCAATCTCCAAACATTCGCCTTCGATTCTTCTCTTCCATAAATGTTGATCTCTTGCTTGCTCTTGAGCTATAAAAATGGAGAGGAGAGTAGCCTCCCCTTGGAGGTCTACTTCCTCTCCGTACTCCTATACTAACAAACTAATGTAGAGAATGGATACAAGGAATTGGTGTATGAATTGGAGGTGAATTGGTGTGTGAATTAGCCAAACACAAGCCTAGCTTCACTTGGTATTTATAGAAACTCATGGTGTGCTAACCTATCATTATAAGTCAAGATCAAACACCCAATCAAGACATGTTCATCAGCCAACCAAGGAAGAATCCACCAAAAAACGTGCACATGTGATGTGCTAAAAGTCCAAATATTGTAACTAAACTGATCAGCACCTTGTAAGCCAATTTTGAATTTGTAAACCACCGAATTGGACCTTGGACAAAGAATAAAAGTTGTAGCCCTGGAGTTTCTAATGAATTTGGGCTTTTGAATCACCTGATTTGGAGTTGGGAAGCTCAAGTTATGGTCCAAATACTCCAGCTGGTCCGAACAGGAATTTAGTCTAGGCGGGATTCGGATTAGCTATCTAAAAATCAATATTTGGAGGCCCAAATGAACTCGAAATTTTTCCCACCATACCTTTTCAGAAAGCTTGAGAAGTCCACTACAATCTTTAAGAATAACACATTTTCATTTGGAAACTCTAATAAAATTCAAATCTCAACCGAAGCCCCAAAGGTCAATCTGTCCAAAAGCTCAATTTTCTGAAATTTCCAGCTTTGACGTATGTTGGTAAAATGGTCATAACTCTCTCATCCGAACTTCGATTTAGGCGTTTCAAGATGATTCGAAAAGCTAAGAAATAGATCTACAACTTTATTTCTTTGAGCGTTGAGAGATAAAGGCTGGACCAAGGACGAAATTCGGCCTCAATGGGCTGCTATGTCAATGATAAATTATGGACATTGATCCTAATACCCTTTTATTCTTTTTTCCTGCAAAATAAAGTAAAAATACATAAAAGTGATACAAAAACATATTCCATAATAATAAGATAAAAACACATAAAAAAGAATATAAATTACTCAAAAACTCACAAATCATCAAGCTAAAAATACTCAATTTATAGGTATAAAATTGACTCATCATTAAGCTTTCTAAATTCTTTCGAAAGCATAGTTTTGTCATATGATGTTTGTTCAGTTGTGAATTGTTGTTATTCAACTCTTGAAAATTGATTAGCATTGTATAATTTTGTATTGCTACGTCAATCTTTTAACGACTGGTAAACCCTTAACGATTCAACTAGTATATAGTTGATGGGCATTCTAAATAATTCTTATTGATTCAACTAGTCCATAGTTGATGAGCGTGCAAAAATTCATCCGATTCGACTAGTACATAGTTGATGAACGTTTAAAAGATCCTTTTGAACGTACATTCTAAAGATTTAGGTTTCTTTGAAGTTAAATCCAAACCAAACTTATTTTGGTACGAAACCCAATGATCAAGCTGAGATGAACAACCCTGTATCAGGGGGATTATTTTTAGAGCAACGCGATAGCGTTAAAATGTTTGCGCAATACATAGTACTAAGGGCTGATCACCTGGAGTACGAGATGATGGTCCACATAGTCGTTTAGACTGCTAAAGGTTACAGTAAAAATACCTGTTAACCTAGGACATAGAAGATGATTATAGTCGTTAGACTGTTAAAGGTTAAAGTAAAAATACTTGACAACCTAAATGTAATTCGTGGTCTTGTGACCCTCAGTGTATTCTTTGATATCGATATTTGTTGTTCAGTTTAACAGTTCATTATTTCTTCTATCTTTTAAGTAAAGCTTATTATTTCTGATAAGAATATTTTACCAACTAAAGCTTAGTCGTTTGTGATTCATATGCTATTATTGTTCTCTATTATCTTGTGGGCAATTGTTCGCTCACTCTTGCACAAAACAACGCCGATGAAAACAAGAAATTTGAAGAGCCATCTACAAACAAGGGCAAAGATAAGATGCTGTAATAGTAGATGTTAATTGGTTTTTATTTCATAAAGATTATGTAATAGATGTGATTATGTTTATTTATGTTTTATGTTTCCGCAAATGATGTAATAAAGGTTAGATGACCTGGGATTTGTTTAGTTATGATGGTGTAACCTTCTTACGGGAGAATTTATTATTTAAGCTTTATTATATTGTTATTATCCTTTATTATGGGTAGTTAGATGTGTAATATTTTGAATTTATTTTGAAAGTGAACACCAAATTTGTGGGATTGAAGTACCCAGATTTGGGGGTGTCACAAGTTGGTATCAGAGCTGTAGGTTAAGAACCTTAGGTGGGGAAACCTTAGGAATTAGCCTTGTAGGAATCGAGAAGATAAGGAACTTCCTCGAGTTCTAAGAAAATAAAAGACAATAAAAGATCTTATGCGCCTATGTGTTTAATAAACTATGTGATTACAAGTATTATGTGTATCGAGCAGTATGAGTAACGATTAGTGCCAAGGGAGCCATCCCAGTTGGTTACTGTGGTAAGATCGAATCAGATACCTGAGTTTGATCCGGAGAAGAATATGAAGACAGATGAGGAAGAAGATGGGTCCCGAAGAGTTACCCTTTAACTTTGTCGGTGTGAAGCTGTATGGTGAGATTTATGACGGTAACATAAAGTTACGGTTTAAGGTTGAGGAGTTAGGATAGCTGTTAGCAATACAACGAGTCGTTCAAGAGCAGAAGGGTGACGCGATTTGAAATCTTACGCACAATTTGCAGATGTGGAGCAGGGATTAGCTCAGTTAGAGTATTAAAGGGAATAACTATTAACTAGGAACGAAGTTACGAAGGATGACTTGAGATAGAAGTCAGTAGAGCGGGCGAGAGCTGAAGACGCGTAGGGTTGAAGACTTCTAAACGCGTAGATCATGTTGAAGACGGGTCAAGTAAACGTTTGATAGAGTGCAAGATCGAGTTTTCTGGTATCCAGAATAATTCGAGGATTTGCAGTGGTATATGTCGAACGACGATTCGTGTCATGGAACAAGAGCGTAATGAAGCTGTGCGACGAGGAATGTTCTTGTAGGTTGCGAGAAGAGCAATAATGTTATATAAAAGGCATGATGGAAGTTAAAAAAAATGTAAATCCTAAGTTTTTCTGAAATAAAATGATGGGAAATGATGATGTAGTCCTGCAATTTGATTATTACAGGATGGAAGATAAGATAACGGTAAGGCTATCTTTGTTATGTTTTGGATCAATAAATGAATATATATATCGTTGTTCATCAAGATACGTCATGTGTTATTTAAAGATGGTTGTAATAAACTTAAATGTTTTAATGCATAAACGAATGAAGATCCAATAATATAAATTTTTTAACAGAGAGATGCCACCTAGAAAGAAACAGCAATGCCAACAGACCCCCGAGGGATATGCACACGATAATGAAGCTGACGCCAACCCAGTGTCGTAGTTGGTGAATTCGCTAGTGGGAACACTTGCAAATACTCTGAATGCCTGACTATATAGTCAAATCTCGATGTTTTAATCGAACTCGTTCACAACAGGGCTGGAGAGGCCATTTGCCATAGAAGAAGAACGTAACGCACTGCTATACAATCAAGAGCAGAGGGAAAAGAGAAATGAAGGTGGGAATAATGTCGATAGTAGCCGTACTGGTAATGCTCAGAAAAGAAAGTGGACTGACAATAACACCACTGGAGATCAGCAAGGGAAGAAAGTGGGAGCATGTGGCAATTGCGGGAAGAAGCATGTAGGTGTTTGTTTGAAAGGAAAGAGGGTGTGCTTCAACTGTGGCTTGAAGGGCCACATTGCGCTGAACTGTCCAAGTCCGAGGAAAGGAGCATGTTTCACGTGCGGATCGAGGGAGCACTTGGCTTGAAATTGTCCAAAGAAAGTGGCAGGAAAAGCAAGCGGAGGCAAAGGAGAAAACAACAATGGTAAGCTGGTTATTATAGAATCAGTGCCACCAAGTCAACCAACCGAACTTACGTTCGACATGACGGGGAAGGGCGCAATGCAAGGTACTATTCTGATTAATGATCTAAATGTTGCGTGATATGTGATTCAAGTGCTATTTGTTAATTATGTTCGATTAATTTGCTAGAGAATTATATTTGCTTCAAGAAGAGTTGGACTTTTCTCTGAATATAAAATTACGAGTAGTGTTTCATGTTAGGTTATGCATAAACATTTCGTGTAGATATTAAAGATCACGTAATGTCGGTGGATTTAATTCCAAGATGACATGGAAAAAATCTGAGGTTTTCCTCGGTTTGTATTGGGTATTGAACCACGAATATTTTTTTTCCAAAGAAAATGTGTAAACCTTATGACTCCGGAGTAGTCAAAGTATTTTACTTTCGGGTAACAGGTCGCCTAAACGATCAAGTTGACTAGCGATGGTGTGTGATATACAAAGTTTTCAAAATATTAACGTGGAATTTTAATAGATCTAAAAAACAAATATAGAGGTGGTGATGTTTTGGGATCACACCGTTTGAGGTTAGAAGTTTTATTTATTTATTTTAAAAAAATGTTTTTTAAATGAAGAGACTTATTAATTTAACGGCATGACCAATAACACTTTAAAAGAAGAATTTTAGAAGAATGTTATGAAGATTCATAATTGAGGTTGACTAAGACTAATATATATATTTAATATGAGGAAAAAGGATAAGTTTTTAAAGACTTGAATCGAACGTTATTGTCGATCAAAAGAGAAGTATAAGAGAAAAGGAGGCGAGAGAGAACTTAATGGTCTAACAAAATGTTTTGTGGATCTAAGAAGAGTTAAAAGATAATAAAGTTCTGTTTTAAGTTTTGTGTTGGACAGAGTTGGAAATGGTTTGCCAAAATGTTGTAAAAAAAACAAATTTTCTATCTTTGAATAGAAATGATAAAGAGGAGTTACATTGTTAACTGCTCATGAGTAACTTATAAAAAAAAATGACCAAATGGGAATAAAAATGTAAGGTGTTCGAGAGAGTCGGAGGAGAAATTGTTCAAATAGAAAACCGTCTAACTATTGAGTAGAGAATATATTTTCTGTCAACTCCGGAAGTCAGTGATAAAGTTTTGCATGTGCATTTCTTACCGATCAAGAGTCTGTTTAATTCGGATTAGTTAGCACAGTTGAATGTGGAAGAATTATTTCGAAACAAGATGTTTAGGTATCAAATGTATCGTATCGAGATTTATGTTTTACAACAAATTTTTGGAATTTTTTTTGCAAAAACACATGGGAACGCAGAGGAGAAAGTTATCACAACATACTGTCCTCACATCGACGTGTAGAGAAAAAGAACGATCTAAACATCAAAGGATGTGTTAAGAACTGTTATACAGGTATGTACATGTTAAGCGTTGTACGAAAGGAAAGGCAGAACGTCACTACGCTGTGAAGAGATTTGGTAAATGTCAACTACTAGAACCTGAGATGGTACAACAGACAACGGAGATCGTCAAAGTGATAAGAGCTAGATTGTTAGCTGCTCAAGACAGACAGAAGAAGTATGCGGGTCAACATCGTCAGAAACGAGAATTTGAGGTGGGAAGCTTCGTGTTTCTGAAAGTTTCACCCTGGAAAGGGAAAATTCATTTTGGCAAGAAGGGTAAGCTTAGTCCAAGATTTATTGGACCTTTTGAAGTTTTGCGGCGAGTTGGTGAGGTGGCTTATAAAGTAGCTCTACCTCCAGAGCTGGTACATATCCACAATATTTTCCATGTATCTGTTTTAAGGCCTTATAAGCCAGATTATAAACATGTGATAAAATATGAACCTATACAGTTCGAGCAAGACCTAACTTACGAGGAAATTCCACTTCAGATAGTGGACAGGAAGGAACAGGTTCTCAGGAATAAAGTGATACCTTCTGTTAAGGTTCTACGGAGGAACCACAATGCTGATAAAGCTACGTGGGAACTAGAAGCTGAAATGATGAAGAATTATCCCGAGTTGTTTGTTTAGTCCTAGTTCTATGATTCTGCGGACAGAATCCTTGTAAGGAGGGAAGGATGTAAATATAGCGTTGTGATTTTGAGGACAGAATCCTTGTAAGGAGGGAAGGATGTAACGATTGTAAATTTTGTAAATAATTTAAAATATTTATTGAGTTAATAAATATTTTAACTGATTTATTTATAGAGTAAAATGAATAAATAAATCATGAGGATTACTACAGAATAGTTTAATTATGTGTGAATATGTTGGTTAAAGTTATGTAGATAATTTATATTTTAGTGTGTGATTTTATTACACTAGTTAGTAATACTCTAATTTAATTAAAATAATTAAATAAGAATGATTTGGTAACAAAGTGTTTTATTAAGTAAAATTTATTAAATAAATTTATAATAATTTTGTTTATAAAGTTTAAATTAAATTTAATAATAATTAAGTTTAATTAGAATTTAAAGTGGTGTGACATGTTTCTTTATAATAAGAAAATATAAAAATAATTTAGTAATTTCTAGGTTGGTTTTACCAAACATGGCCTTATGGCCTTTGGTTTATTGAACTGACAAAACCTTTTGGTTTTGTTTAACTGATAACCCATATCAGTTTTACGTATTTTATATGGCCAGAGCTTGTATCAGTGTGTTGAGAGGAGAGAACAAATTTTCTGAGGAAATTGAAAGAGGGAAGTTTTGTGGATTAAGGAGGTTTGTTAGAGCAATTTCAATCATCCTCTCATCATCTATACAAGCACAAACAAGAATTTAAGGTATAATTTAACCCTTTTGCTTCTTAATTTTTGTGTTCTTGAGTTTTGTAAATTAGGGTTCTTAATGGATGAATTGTGAATGATTGTTATATATGTATATTGAAAGGTGTTTATACTTCATTGTATGTTAATTAAAAATGATTTCCAGAAACTAGATTGTTGTAAAACAAGTTTTTAATTAGGAATTTGTGTTCTTGAGGTGTATATATGTTTTGGTCTAATTTGGGTCTAAAATTTATGATTTAATCATGTATTTATCTGTAAATTGAGAGTGGTTTATGATGTTATGTTTAAAAACGAAAACAATGCAACTAGTATGGTTTGATTTAGTTAAAAATTGTGTAAATGGTGAGTTGATTCACTAAATATATGAGTTTTGGAAAAATTAAGAAAAATTGATTTAAAACCTTTGGGTTTTGCTGTTTTGATTATTTTAGGTTGTTAGAATTGATATATAGATGCTTAATAATGTTTTTAAGAAGTTCATAATAATTAGGTATGTTTGATTTAGTGTCAGATGCTTTAAAATTTGTGTTTTTGGGTTAGAATTCTGCAATTCGCAAAACTGCAGAAACTGGAATCCAGGGAGCTCGCCCCGGCGAGCTCACCAAGCCAATTTCCTCGCCCCGGCGAAGTCTCGCCCCGACGAGCGTTTTGTGCTTTAATTTTCTCGCCCCGGCGGGAATTGCAGAGAATGAAATTTTTATTATTATTTTAAATTCTTTTTCTTATGATATGTTACTCTATACAAGATTAAAACTTAAGTTAATGTATTAAATGAATACCAAGATGTTAAGATGGATTCTAAGTGAATATTTGATGATGATTAAATATAAAGTTAATATACCTTAATTTAAAGATAAGTTTTGGAAATTCTTAAAGTGTAATATTGTTGTAGCTAAGATTGTAGCTTCTAAAATAGAATTGATAATCAGAAATTAATTGGAAATTGAGATGAAGATTGGAGTGTTAATGTACGTGAATATTGTAACTAATCATTTTTGTTGCTATACAAATGGAATATATAGGTGTTGGTCGATTTCGTAATCGATAAACACACACGTGCAAGTATACACGGCCCACAAGTAATATATGATAAGATAAGAGTCGAACCCACAGGGAATTGTGACGAATAATAACCAAGTGCCAATTGTAAATCAATTTGATCTAATTTAAACAAAGAAGGTTTGATTGTTTGTTGATTGTTGAGTTCACAAGTAGAGTAATAAGTAAATGCGGTAAAATATCAAGATAGGAAGGTCTAAGATTACAATTTCCCCCAACACGTCATTTGAATCTCCTAACTCTCTCTTTTCAATCAATTATAACATACGAATTGACAACCGAGAAATCAAAACTACATAAAAGCCTCTGTCGATGGTCAATCACGAATCTTCCTAAGCGGTGCATAGGTATATGTCTATCCTATACACTATCAAGAGACTAATTTCAAGAATGATTTATAGACACGTGTCACCAAATCTAATTAATCCTCCCTTCCATTACCAACTTTCACCTCGGAAGTCATTAAGACTAGATTCTCAATAGGTTGCATGCGGTAATTAGGTATATGTCTATCCCAACTACTATCAAGATACCTATTATTGCAGATAATCAATAAGACACATGTCACTTAATCCAATTAATAACCCATAACAATCTATACTTTCGCATGTTATCATAACTAGGTCTCAACCTATAATCCGTTCGTCAAGTTCATATAGGTTCCCACGGTAATTACGGGCCAAGCAATTAATCTAGAAGCAAAGGTTATGACAATCAATTCACAAATGCATAACTAAAATCAATAGAGAGAGAATTCAATTCGAATTAAGTGTTGGGTTCCATTGCAATCTTAGAATAGAAGGTTAGTGCATGATAGCTACAATAAACATCATTTTCAATTGATACATTGTCAAATTCGAATTACAAGGGAGATGGAAAACTTGAAATGAAACCACTTTTGAAGCTATTCAGCTGGTGTTCCTTTAGTTGCTGTAGATTTCTAGCTCTCCTCCTTAGCCTTGCAATTCTTCTTGACTGAGTTCCTTGGCTTTGGGCTTGATTCAGCTTGATTTGCAGCCTTGAGCACTGTTGGTTGATGTATTTTGTAGCCTCCCTCCCTCTAGATATCTGATATGAGGCTTGGAAAAGATTATATATAGTCTTCATGAAGAAACCCTAGCAAAAATCGGACAAAATGGAGCTCAGATCGCACTATGGGCTGTGTCAGATCGCACTCAGCACGGCGGCGTGCGCCCGCACGCCCAGGCGTGCGCCCGCGCCCAAGCGCCTGCATGCCGCCCATGGCGCTGCCGAGGCTGCCGAGCCATGCGCGCGCGCCCGCGCGCCCCAGGCGTGCGCCCGCGCCCATGCGCCTGCATGCCGCTCGCTCGCCCACATGCGCTGCCGAGGCCGCCCGTGCGCCCGCACGCCCAGGCGCGCGCCCGCGCCCAAGCACCTGGATGCTGCCGAGCCATGCCGCCCGCAAGCGCTGTCGAGGTTGCCGAGGCTGGCTGCCGAGGCCGCCCGTGCGCCCGCACGCCTAGGCGCGCGCCCGCGCCCAAGCACCTGGATGCTGCCGAGTCATGCCGAGCCATGCCGCCCGCGCGCGCGCGCCCAACGCCGAGGCTGCCGAGGCTTCCGAGCGCCCAGCGCCCAGCAGCACGCCGTGCCCGCTGCTTGGTCGTCGTCGCACGCCGTGCACGCACTCCGACGCTGTGCACGCCCAACTTCCAAATGTCATTAAATTAAGCCCCGAGCATCGCCAAACATATTTTTTCATCGTCACACCTCCGGGCACGGAAATCCAAGCACGGGCTTGCCCAAGTGGCTTGGCCAATGCCGCACGCCGTGCACGCCATCCGACGCCGTGCACGCCCAACTACCAAATATTGTCAAATTAAACACCGGGCGTCGCCAATCACCACAATCCATCATAATACCATTCGGGCACAGACGTCCAGGCACGGACAATGAGTCAATCCAAACAACGATCCGAGCGGTCTTTATTTCAATTCCTACAAACATAATAAAAATGCATCAAAGCAACATAAAACATGTAAAAGTAACTAAAAACTAATTTATGTAAAAATAAGATAAAAATACATAAAAACTATATAAACTACCTAAAGACTTGCAAATTATCAAGGCCAAAAGTACCCAAATTGTGTGTATAAAACACACTCATCAAATACCCCCAAACTTAAATCTTTGCTTGTCCTCAAGTAAACAGAGATGTACTAATTTATATAAAAACAACTGAATTTAGAGGAAAGTGATTCCAAGAATTGGCCTCAAAGGAAAAAGATCAAAAAGGGGCCCAAGCAGACTGAAAGTTACAAATTAACAAGAGTTCTAAGCACACGGCTACTCAAGATCCCAGTAGTGTGTGTGTGAGTGCATGATATCTGTTTATGTAAGTTAGGAAAGAGCTAACGCATAAACTCAACTTCCGAGGGATTATACTATAAATCTACAAACTCATCGTTACCTAGAGAAAATCAAACAAGACGACCACATAAGAAAGGGGGGGGGGGTTCTAAGTGCATTGATGCAGTAATGAGTAATCACATTGGTGAGTGCGTTTTACGCTCCATCTCACCTTATTAATTGCATGACCGTGCAATGTCTAATCACATTAGGCTATTCAGAGCTACCCATGTAACGAGTGTTTGATCAGTGACTCCCAAGCCAGATGGCTTTAGGGCATTAGGTGTAAAAACACCCCTGTGGATCTATTAACTCGAATAGCAAAGGCCACGTAATTAAACTTGGTCAAACAATAGTATTTTTTTTTTTTAATTTCCCCCAAACTTATATGAAAGTCTAAAATAAGCATAAAAGGTTGCAGACGTGAGTTCAGTACATTTCAAGTATAATCTCCCAAGCATTTAAGTAAATGAGATTTCTCAATACTAACTAACTAAACAAGTAGACAATGTACAAGAGGAGCTGAAATAACAAGAGTAGAATGGTTAGCCAAAATGTTAAGAAGTAACTAAACATGCTCAAGCCTTACCTTAGATGAAAACACAATAACCAGCAGAATATCATTGGCCGTTCTTGTAGCATGACACGACTTAGACGAAATAAAATAACTACATTAAACTACCACCCCCAAACTTAAAATAAACATAGTCCTCGATGTTCAAAATAGACAGAATTAAAATAGAAAACTTCACCGGGGAACTCAAGCAGCATCATCATCCGAGTCAAAGCCATACTCCGGGAACATATGTGTCATGGGAAATTGGACTGCATTGGGGCCGGTATTGGCCCCGCTGTTGTTGATCACCTGTGCAGCCGCGTTACAAAAGTTGGTAGTGAAAATGCATAAGGAATTGACTTGCTGAATGGAGTGATCAAGGCGGCGGGACATGCGCCTATGCTCACGCTCCCGCTCCTGCTCTTCCCATAGTCTTGCCTGCTCATTGTGTTGCATTTCAGCCCTCATCGCATGATTTTCACGACGAAGCTCCCGCATCTCAGCAATAAGTAGGTCCATGGAAGAGCTAGATGCCTCGGTGTGCTCCGTGCTTGGTGGTGGAGTTCCGACATTTGCCTCGGGCTCGTGAGGCTGAACTAACGGTAAAAAACCAGCTCCATGTGGCTCCGGTGCCGCCCCATTCCAGACCTTGTAAAGGCCAATAGCTAGGCTATCAATGGGTGTGAGTGGTTGTTGAAGTAACTCGTGGGCATGCACCTTAACTTTGGCCCTCTTGCACAACCCGCAAGATTAGGGATGGGTGCGGCAACCCGCCTGAAGACTTCCCATTAACAAACTGAAGAATTGAGTTCCGAATCAACCGACCCACACTAATGCTCCGCCCAGTCACCAAACAAAACAGGATAAGAGCCCGCATTGGAATTACTTGAGTTGCGTGTGTGGTCGGCCATAGCTTTGCATTGATGAAGTATAACCATGCTTTCCCATATTTGCTTAAGTCGCCTTGGCGAAAATGCACCGGCTCTCCCCTAGTCGTAGCCCAACGAGCACCCGGTTTGCATAATGTTGTAATGACTGCATCCCAGTCGGGCTTGTCGGCCCCATATTTAGTAAGGTCATCCTCACCATGGCTTTTAGGTAGGTTATAGTATTCTTCAATGCTCCTTTTTCCAAATGAAACTTTCTTGCCCCTAACCGTTACCACATAATTTTCAGCTTCTAATGCATTAGCGTAGAATTCCCTGACAAGAGGAATACACGCAGGCTCGGGCTGAGCGGCAAAAGTTTCCCATCCTCTTTCCCTAATTATTTCTGCCAACCCCCAGTTGTTTGTTGCGTCAGGAAGAATACCCCGTTCCGGAATCAAAGATTTTGTGACCATGGTGGTGTGGTAACGTTCGGAAGCTTCCGCACTGACAAACCTTTTCTTATCATATGCCCTGGATGAGGAAGGTTCACCCCTTTGTCGTTTGGTAGCCATCAAGATCAGAGATGCAAGCAAAACACTCAAAATAGCCACGAAATCCCACTCAGGCAATTTGTCGAACAGTTGGTGTGCACTCCTTAAAATCACAAGTGTAAGTGCAATGGGGACTAGGCCAAACCCTCCACAAAGCCTTGCAATGGGAGCTAGATATGTACCTGCTAATCAAAATCACCAAAACAAAGCACCCAAGCAAGAAAAATTGGAAATTTATAGCCCTTATTACCTTCTCTTGGAGAACTTGTGAAAAACCAAAGAAATTCTTCAGAAACCTTCAAAATGTTGTTCAAATCCAAGATGGAAGGTGAGAATGATGATGCGTTACCGCAATTGGGTGCCAATATGTTGCAATGGGGCACAAAATTGAGTTTGGGTAAGTTTAAGCAAGTTGGCTAGAGAGTAGGAGGAGAGAGATATAAGAATAGAATGACAAAAAAAATGAGCCAAAGTGGTGATTTAAGGAACCAAGCCAGCTGCCCAGGTGCGGCCGCACGTCCTGCTGTGCGCGCGCGCCTGCTGCCGCCCAGCGCGCCCGCATACGCCCGCCTGCTGCGCCCCGCCTGCTGCGCCCCGCCTGCTGCGCCCCGCCTGCTGCGCCCCGCCTGCTGCGCCCCGCCTGCTGCGCCCCGCCTGCTGCGCCCCGCCTGCTGCGCCCCGCCTGCTGCGCCTCGCCTGCTGCCGAGCGTTGCGCCTGGTGCGCGCGCGCCCGCGCGGCGCCTGGTGCGCCCGCACGCTGGCGCCTGCCTGGTGCTGCTGGCGTGCTGCTGCTGGCGTGCCAACGGCGTTTCGCTGACACACATCGCTCAATTGCCAAGAGGAGCATCATCATCCGAGTCAAAGCCATACTCCGGGAACATATGTGTCATGGGAAATTGGACTGCATTGGGGCCGGTATTGGCCCCGCTGTTGTTGATCACCTGTGCAGCCGCGTTACAAAAGTCGGTAGTGAAAATGCATAAGGAATTGACTTGCTGAATGGAGTGATCAAGGCGGCGGGACATGCGCCTATGCTCACGCTCCCTCTCCTGCTCTTCCCATAGTCTTGCCTGCTCATTGTGTTGCATTTCAGCCCTCATCGCATGATTTTCACGACGAAGCTCCCGCATCTCGGCAATAAGTAGGTCCATGGAAGAGCTAGATGCCTCGGTGTGCTCTGTGCTTGGTGGTGGAGTTCCGACACTTGCCTCGGGCTCGTGAGGCTGAACTAACGGTAAAAAACCAGCTCTATGTGGCTCCGGTGCCGCCCCATTCCAGACCTTGTAAAGGACAATAGCTAGGCTGTCAATGGGTGTGAGTGGTTGTTGAAGTAACTCGTGGGCATGCACCTTAACTTTGGCCCTCTTGCACAACCCGCAGATTAGGGATGGGTGCGGCAACCCGCCTGAAGACTTCCCATTAACAAACTGAAGAATTGAGTTCCGAATCAACCGACCCACACTAATGCTCCGCCCAGTCACCAAACAAAACAGGATAAGAGCCCGCATTGGAATTACTTGAGTTGCGTGTGTGGTCGGCCATAGCTTTGCATTGATGAAGTATAACCATGCTTTCCCATATTTGCTTAAGTCGCCTTGGCGAAAATGCACCGGCTCTCCCCTAGTCGTAGCCCAACGAGCACCCGGTTTGCATAATGTTGTAATGACTGCATCCCAGTCGGGCTTGTCGGCCCCATATTTAGTAAGGTCATCCTCACCATGGCTTTTAGGTAGGTTATAGTATTCTTCAATGCTCCTTTTTCCAAATGAAACTTTCTTGCCCCTAACCGTTACCACATAATTTTTAGCTTCTAATGCATTAGCGTAGAATTCCCTGACAAGAGGAATACACGCAGGCTCGGGCTGAGCGGCAAAAGTTTCCCATCCTCTTTCCCTAATTATTTCTGCCAACCCCCAGTTGTTTGTTACGTCAGGAAGAATACCCCGTTCCGGAATCAAAGATTTTGTGACCATGGTCGTGTGGTAACGTTCGGAAGCTTCCGCACTGACAAACCTTTTCTTATCATATGCCCTGGACGAGGAAGGTTCACCCCTTTGTCGTTTGGTAGCCATCAAGATCAGAGATGCAAGCAAAACACTCAAAATAGCCACGAAATCCCACTCAGGCAATTTGTCGAACAGTTGGTGTGCACTCCTTAAAATCACAAGTGTAAGTGCAATGGGGACTAGGCCAAACCCTCCACAAAGCCTTGCAATGGGAGCTAGATATGTACCTGCTAATCAAAATCACCAAAACAAAGCACCCAAGCAAGAAAAATTGGAAATTTATAGCCCTTATTACCTTCTCTTGGAGAACTTGTGAAAAACCAAAGAAATTCTTCAAAAACCTTCAAAATGTTGTTCAAATCCAAGATGGAAGGTGAGAATGATGATGGGTTACCGCAATTGGGTGCCAATATGTTGCAATGGGGCACACAATTGAGTTTGGGTAAGTTTAAGCAAGTTGGCTAGAGAGTAGGAGGAGAGAGATATAAGAATGGAATGACAAAAAAAAATGAGCCAAAGTGGTGATTTAAGGAACCAAGCCAGCTGCCCAGGTGCGGCCGCACGGCCTGCTGTGCGCGCGCACCTGCTGCCGCCCAGCGCGCCCGCATGCGCCCGCCTACTGCGCCCCGCCTGCTGCGCCCCACCTGCTGCCGAGCATTGCGCCTGGCGCGCGCGCGCCCGCGCGGCGCCTGGTGCGCCCGCACGCTGGCGCCTGCCTGGTGCTGCTGGCGTGCTGCTGCTGGCGTGCCAACGGCGTTTCGCTGACACACATCGCTCAATTGCCAAGAGGAGCATCATCATCCGAGTCAAAGCCATACTCCGGGAACATATGTGTCATGGGAAATTGGACTGCATTGGGGCCGGTATTGGCCCCGCTGTTGTTGATCACCTGTGCAGCCGCGTTACAAAAGTCGGTAGTGAAAATGCATAAGGAATTGACTTGCTGAATGGAGTGATCAAGGCGGCGGGACATGCGCCTATGCTCACGCTCCCTCTCCTGCTCTTCCCATAGTCTTGCCTGCTCATTGTGTTGCATTTCAGCCCTCATCGCATGATTTTCACGACGAAGCTCCCGCATCTCAGCAATAAGTAGGTCCATGGAAGAGCTAGATGCCTCGGTGTGCTCCGTGCTTGGTGGTGGAGTTCCGACACTTGCCTCGGGCTCGTGAGGCTGAACTAACGGTAAAAAACCAGCTCTATGTGGCTCCGGTGCCACCCCATTCCAGACCTTGTAAAGGACAATAGCTAGGCTGTCAATGGGTGTGAGTGGTTGTTGAAGTAACTCGTGGGCATGCACCTTAACTTTGGCCCTCTTGCACAACCCGCAGATTAGGGATGGGTGCGGCAACCCGCCTGAAGACTTCCCATTAACAAACTGAAGAATTGAGTTCCGAATCAACCGACCCACACTAATGCTCCGCCCAGTCACCAAACAAAACAGGATAAGAGCCCGCATTGGAATTACTTGAGTTGCGTGTGTGGTCGGCCATAGCTTTACATTGATGAAGTATAACCATGCTTTCCCATATTTGCTTAAGTCGCCTTGGCGAAAATGCACCGGCTCTCCCCTAGTCGTAGCCCAACGAGCACCCGGTTTGCATAATGTTGTAATGACTGCATCCCAGTCGGGCTTGTCGGCCCCATATTTAGTAAGGTCATCCTCACCATGGCTTTTAGGTAGGTTATAGTATTCTTCAATGCTCCTTTTTCCAAATGAAACTTTCTTGCCCCTAACCGTTACCACATAATTTTTAGCTTCTAATGCATTAGCGTAGAATTCCCTGACAAGAGGAATACACGCAGGCTCGGGCTGAGCGGCAAAAGTTTCCCATCCTCTTTCCCTAATTATTTCTGCCAACCCCCAGTTGTTTGTTACGTCAGGAAGAATACCCCGTTCCGGAATCAAAGATTTTGTGACCATGGTCGTGTGGTAACGTTCGGAAGCTTCCGCACTGACAAACCTTTTCTTATCATATGCCCTGGATGAGGAAGGTTCACCCCTTTGTCGTTTGGTAGCCATCAAGATCAGAGATGCAAGCAAAACACTCAAAATAGCCACGAAATCCCACTCAGGCAATTTGTCGAACAGTTGGTGTGCACTCCTTAAAATCACAAGTGTAAGTACAATGGGGACTAGGCCAAACCCTCCACAAAGCCTTGCAATGAGAGCTAGATATGTACCTGCTAATCAAAATCACCAAAACAAAGCACCCAAGCAAGAAAAATTGGAAATTTATAGCCCTTATTACCTTCTCTTGGAGACCTTGTGAAAAACCAAAGAAATTCTTCAAAAACCTTCAAAATGTTGTTCAAATCCAAGATGGAAGGTGAGAATGATGATGGGTTACCGCAATTGGGTGCCAATATGTTGCAATGGGGCACAAAATTGAGTTTGGGTAAGTTTAAGCAAGTTGGCTAGAGAGTAGGAGGAGAGAGATATAAGAATGGAATGACAAAAAAAAATGAGCCAAAGTGGTGATTTAAGGAACCAAGCCAGCTGCCCAGGTGCGGCCGCACGGCCTGCTGTGCGCCCGCGCGCGCCTGTTGCCGCCCAGTGCGCCCGCATGCGCCCGCCTGCTGCGCCCCGCCTGCTGCGCCTCGCCTGCTGCCGAGCGTTGCGCCTGGTGCGCGCGCGCCCGCGCGGCGCCTGGTGCGCCCGCACGCTGGCGCCTGCCTGGTGCTGCTGGCGTGCTGCTGGCGTGCCAACGGCGTTTCGCTGACACACATCGCTCAATTGCCAAAATTGGATACAAATACCTACATGTAGCAACAAAATTAACAACATTAGAAACAATTAACACTAAAGATCATCCTTTTGAATTTTTTTTTTTTTTTGAATAAAAAGAAAAACATACTTAAATCACGCAAAAACTAAATTAAAAACACACAAATACGAAGTACTACCCCCAAACTTAAACTTGACATTGTCCTCAATGTCTAATATAGGAAAAATTAAAATAGAAGACTTCCCTGAAACCGTGTCAAGCACCATTGATATCATCTTTCAATACCTCTAAGTTGGGAGCGTACCTGAAAGCAAATGACTAAATAAATTAAAATGCAATTAAACCACTAAAATGCAATCAAACAAAAATAAAAGCAAAACAGTAAACTTGGGTGGCCTCCTAAGAAGCGCTTAGTTTAAAGTCGTTAGCCCGACTCCTTTATTTCCCATCAATCCGGCTCAATCGCAAAATTGACCATTGCACGCCCCCTCATTGTTCTTTCTTTGATTTGCATGGCATGCATGCCTGGTTGGTGACCTCCAAACTTCGTTTCAACCGATGGCAAGAAGAAGCTTTCCTCATCTGCATCATCAATTATTGCACTTGTGTCAAGATCGACATGAAGATCTTCTTCATGAACCAATGGGTGTTGTTGTCCGATTTGTATATGAACAATTTACGCGCAAGTATACGCGGTCAACAAGTAATAAAGAGTAAGTAGAGTTGTCGAACCCACAGGGAATTAACTCTAATGTATGCCCAATGACTAATTCAATATCGACTCGATCTAAATCAAACTCTTGGATTTGAGAGATAAATAGAGGTTACAACTAAATTGCATGACATATAAATAAGATAAATAGATAGATAAAGGTCTAAGATTATAATTTTCCCCATTCAAGCATTTTGTCAAACACTTGGCGTGCAATGCTTTGTTCAAATATCTTAACTCCCTTTTTAGATCAATTAACCACATCGAATTGACATCCGAGAAATCACAATTACGTAAGAGCCTCTGTTGATGGTCAATTACGAATCTTCCTAATGCGGCATGTAGGTATATGTCTATCCTACACACTATCAAGAGACCAATTTCAAGAATAACTAACAAGACACATGTCACTAAATCTCATCAACCACCCTTTCAATTACCAACTTTCACAAAGGAAGTCATTAAGATTAGATTCTCCATTGGTTGCACACGGTATCTAGGTATAGGTCTATCCTAAATACTATCAAGTTACCTATTATTGAGGATAATCAACAAGATACACGTCACTAAATCTTTATTAATCACCCACAACAATCTTTAACTTTCGTATGATATCATAACTAGGTCTCAACACTATAATCCGTTTGTCAAGTTCATATAGGTTCCCAAGGTAATTACTAGCCAAGTAATTAATCCATAAGCATAGGTTATGATAACCAATTCATATGAGCAACAAAAATCAAAAGGAAGAGAAAATCAATTCAAATAAAGCAATGGGTTCAATTACAATCTTAGATTAAAAACTAGTTACATAGAGGAAAAAGAAAAAGAAAGAAAAAGGATGGCTTCCCCATTGTTGTTGGACGAAACTCCATTGAAGCACCTCCATTGAAGCTCCTCCAAGCTTTAGAAGAACCATAGCCAATGGCCATGGCCTCCCTCTTTTTGCTCCAAGCTTCCTCTCTCTCTCTCTAAATCTGATTTTGGAACTCTAGGATATGTTAAAATGGAGGTTACATGTTGTATTTATAATACCTTATGCAAAACCCTAGCATTTCCCAAGTTTTGGACCAAAAAATTCGCTAAATCAGAAGCGTTTCTCGCCCCGGCGACGATTTTGGCCTAAAATCCGTCGCCCCGGCGATGGGCTCGCCCCGGTGGCGCTTTGTACCGCGAGACAGTTTCTATGTCTGTTGGTAAAATGGTCATAACTTCTTCGTCCGAACTCGAATTAAGGCGTTTAAGGAGGATATGGAAAGCTAAGAAGGAGCTCTACAACTTCCATAACTGGAGCTCGACGAGATAATGGCCAGAGAAAGGCGTAAATTGGCCCCGAAGCAGCTACTATGTAAAATTCATGCAAAATCCGATGGTAAAAGGACCATAACTCTCTCATACGAACTTCAAATTGGATGATTCCGGATGTTCTGGAACGCTAAGATCAAAATCTACAACTTTCGTTCTTTGAGTTTTGAGAGATTCGGATTGCATCATGGGTCAAATTGAGAAACAAGCAGCGGAAATGCTAGATTCGAGCAAAAAACGTAACGGTCCAAGGGGCCTTTATTTCAATACCTACAAAACAACGTAAAAACATATAAAAGCACACAAATACATATAAAAGTACTACAAAAGTACATTACACAACAATAAGATGAAAACACATAAAACCAAACGAAATAGCTAAAGACTTACAAATTATTAAGGCTAAAAGTACCTAATTTGTGTATATAAAATACACTCATCAAATACTGTAACGAATGCAATTTTTGAGAATTAATAAAAATATTTATTGAGTTGTATAAATATTTTTATTAATTTATTGAGTTAATAGATGATTTATTAAGCTATTGTGAAATAAGTTTATGTTGAGTTAATTGTGTTAATTGTTATTTGAATATGATTTGTGATGATTATTCTAATTTAATTTAATAATTAAATTAGATGATGAAAAGAATTATTTGAATAAATGATTTATGTTAATAAATAATTTATTTGAATAATATAATTTATTTGGTGTTTTTGTTAAATGAAATTATTATTTGAGTTGGTAAGGTTTAATTGAATAATAAGTTCAATTAAGTTAGTAGTGTGACATTTTAAAACTATATGTTATAATGATTTATTAGAATAAATGAGAAAGTGTTTAATTTAGTTTTACCAAACAAGGCCCTATGATCTTTGTTTGGAAATAATGAGTTATTTTATTTGTGTTTTACCAAACAAGGCCTTAAGACCTTTAGATAGAATAATGGGTTATTTTTAAATTTAGTTTGCCAAACAAGCCTTAAAGGCTTTTGAAATTTTATAACTGATGATACGTTATTATTGTATTAAGTATCAGTTTTTATTTTGTTTTTAATTTGCATCAGTTTTATTTTTTTTAAAAAGAAAGAACGTCAGTTGTAAAGAAAGAAGAAAGAAAAGAAAAGACAGAAGAGAAAGAAAAGAACAGAGTATTGTTGAGAGCTCTGTGAAGTAGAAAAGAGAGAACAAAGTTTTTAGAATTGAGAGAAAAGAGAGAAGTTGAGAAGAAGAACTTGGAGATTGGAGAGGAGAATTCCAAAACCAAAGGAGAATTAACCAAGTTTTCTTTAATAAAAGGTATAACTTTTCACTGTATTTTATTTTTAGTTCTCTGTATGTTATTGACTTGCTAAATATATGAATTAGTTGTTGTAATTAGTAGTAATCATGTGTTAGATGATTATATGTTGATTAATAATCAATTTAGAGGTATTAATTCATGAAAACATGATTTAGAGTGAAGTCTTTGTTTTTACAGAGTTTTATTTCATGTATGGCATATATATATGATAATTGATGTTCAATTAGATTATTAATCGGTAAATTGATAATTGCTTATGATTATTTGATGAAAAATATGAGTAATGCAAAAAGAATTGTTTAAATTAGTTGAAAAATGAATTTACAGAGTTTAATTTCATAAGAATGGTTAAAACTTGAATATTTGGTTTTAACAGTGAATTTTTGGTTTTAAACTAGTTGTTTATGAGTTTGAATGATTAAGATGTTTACAGAACATGTTAGGTAAATGTTTTATATCATATATGGTGTTTGGGTATATCTAATTTGTTTTCTGGATGGTAGAATTCGGAAAATTTTGGCCAAATTTGGCCTAAGTTTTCACTGGTTCGCGAGCTGGGGAAGACGACAGTCAAGTCTATCGCCCCGGCGATAGAAATGAACTGGTTTCTTCGCCCCAGCGACAGAGTCGCCCCGGCGACAAAATTATTAAGCCAAACGCCGCCCCGGCGACATCCTCGCCCCGACGACGATTTTGTTAAGCTTTTTCTCGCCCCGGCGAGAAACGCTACTGTTTTAAAAAAAAAAAAAATTTAATTATTTTTTTCTTTTCTTGGAAGTTATGATGTATAATTAAATTTATATTAAAGTATTAAGTGATTAATGAAATTCCTAGATAGTTGAAACTTGTTGATTATGGTTTGCTAAATGAGATGTTTTGATAAAAGAGCAAGCTTAGAATGCTTTTAATCTTGTGACTAATTATATTACCATTTTTATAATTAAATGTTTAGGTTGTTAAGGATCGTGAATTACTTAAATTTGTAATCTACGCTTGAGGCAAGTTCCTTATCTCAACTTATTATTTTATGTTGAGCAAGTTTTCTTTCTCTAAACTTGTTAAATTGTTATAGCAAGTTATTTATTTCTTAAGCTTGTTATTATTTCAACAAGTTTACTTCCTTTGAGTGAATTAATTATCCTTAGCTTATTGTTATTCAAGCAAGGCTGATATTATGTTGAGTAATTATATTTTGTTCCAGATATTATTTATTCAGTTATTGATTATCATTCAAACTTCGAATATAAACTTTATTGAAGAACTAGACTAGGAAACCATTATTGATTCAGCTAGTCCTTAGTTGATGAGCGTTTAAAAAAAACTTAGATTATCTAAACTTGTTCCAAGCCAAGTTCCTTTTGGTAAGGACTCTTATAATAAACTGAGATGAACAACCCTAACATAGGGGATTATTACGCTTAGCGTTAAAATGGTTGTGTACAATACATTGTACAAAGGGCTGATCCCCCTGAGTACGAGATGAAGGTCCATTTATAGTCTTTAAGACTGTTAAAGGTTACGGTAAAAAAAATACTTGTTAACCTAGGACATAGTTCGAGGTCTTGAGACCCTCAGATATATTCAAACTTTGATTACTTATTGATTAACTTCAGAAAATCATTGCTTCTCATTTGAACTCTATTTCAATTAAAAGTTATTGTTATCATTCTTGTGGTTAATTGTTTGCTCACTCTTGCACTAAACATTTCAGCTAAGCCCGAGAAGCAGGACGAGCCGTCCACTAGTAAGGGCAAGGGCAAGATGCAGAAATAGTTCTAGATTTATTATTTAATTGATGAACATTTGTACCAGACTTGTTTTAGACTATATTTTTATTCCGCATTTGATGTATTAAGGTTGTGGTGACCTGGGATTTTAATTATTGATGTAACCCGGTTTGGGAGATGATTAATTAAGTTTATTTTAATTGCTTAATTATGGGTAGTTAGGTGTGAATGAATGGGATAGTGAACACCAAATCAGGGGAAATTGAGTACCAGATTTGGGGGTGTCACAGGTTGGTATCAGAGCTGATAGGTTATGAACCTTTAGGTGGGGAAAACCTTAGGGTAGTAGCCTTCTAGAAGATAGAGAATATAGTGGAGATAAACTCTTATCGAGTTCTAAGGAATGAATTACGGAAATTCATAAAAGACAGTAAAACGATTATGTGCTATGTGCTTATTTGATAATAAACTTATGTGCTCGCGAGTACTATCGAGTATTATCGATTAGTAATTAAAACCTTAAAATTTTGTTGTCAGGATGACTGATAGAGGAGAGCCCAGCCAGATTAGGGAGGAGGAGCCCCGAGATATTCACGTAGTTCACGAGCAGATAGTGCAGAGGGAGCCATCCCCATTGATCACAGTTACAGGTCACGAGTATGAGCCTGAGACTGATCCTGAGGAGGACCCTGAGGAGGATCCTGAGGAGGACCCTGAAGAGGCTGAGGAGGAGGAGGAAGACCCTGAGGGGATATCACTATCTACTTTGGGTGTTCAGATGTACGAGCAGGTGTATGATCGCAACATAGAGTTGCAGGATAGAGTGGAGGAATTAGAGAGGCAGCTGGCGGAGCGACAGACTGCTTTAGAGCAGAAGAGTAGTGAGATCGTGGAGTTAGACATACGTCTTGGAGACGTGGAGTGGAAGCTGGTTCATGTAGAGAGTGATAAGGAGGAGTTAGAGGAACATGCTGGAGAACGTCAAACCACTCTAGAGCAGAAGGATGCTGAGATCCAAGACCTTTCTTCACGTCTTGCAGAGGCTGAGCAGAGGCTGGCACAGTCTGAGTATCGACGAGGACAGCTGATAGCGAGGAATGAAGTTGTAAGAGATGAGTTGAGAGAGGAGTCAGCTAAGCGGGCGAGAGCTGAGACAGCTTGGCTGAGGGAGGCTGATCGTGCAGATCGTGTTGAGTGTGAAATGCGGTCAAAGAAGGCCAAGATTGATGAGATGGAGTATATTTTTCATACTACCATAGACAGAGCTCAAGATCGAGCTAATCGTCATCCAGATGTGATGGATCGTAGGATTTTGACACGTATTATGGAGCAGGAACGCCACGAAGCTGTGCGTCGTGGGATGTCATCATAGATTATGATTAGTTATGTTATTATGATATTTATGAGTTAATAAGTTGTAAATCCCAGTTTCTATATAATGGGATAGAATAATGATGTAATCCTGGAACTTTGTGATTTCAGGATAGATGATTTGATGTAAATAACTACGATGTTATCTCTATTATGTTTTCAAGCAGTTAATGAATAAAATGTGAAAGTTTATCAGATGTGTTATGTGTTTAAGTGTTGTTTATAAATGTTTAAGTTGAGACTTAAATGTTTGAGTAATTGAGCAATAGTTTAATAACGAGAATTCTTAACAGTAAAATGCCTCCAAGAAGACAACCAACACGTCAACAGACCCCTGAGGGATCTACTAACAATGAAGAAGCCAACACTAATCCGATGCAGCAGTTGGTGAATCTGCTAACGGGAGCCTTTGCAAATCAACCCCAAGCGCAAGCCACGACCTTCAAAGACTTCAAGGCTGTCGGACCTCCAGAATTTCAGGGCTCCATTAATCCGATTGAAGCTCAAACATGGATCATGGAGATGGAGAAAGTGTTCGATGTCGCCAGAGTCGGTGAAGACCAGAAAACGGCATTTGCGACATTCATGCTGAAATCAGAAGCCAGCTACTGGTGGCAGGCGAACAAAACTCGTGGTGGTCAGGGTATAATACCGTGGGAGCGGTTTAAAGAAATATTTTTCGAGACATACTTCCCAGTAAGCGTGCAGAACCAGATGGAGGTGCAGTTCCTAGAACTGAAGCAAGGTACTATGACGGTACCTGAATACGCTGCTAAGTTCAATGAGTGGGCAAGGTTTGCGCCGTATTAGGTAAGTACAGATGAGCGCAAGGCCAGGAGGTTCGAGCAGGGATTGAAGCCCTGGTTGTACAGTCGAGTCTCGATGTTTCAGCTGAATTCTTTTGCAGCGATTCTGGAGAAGGCAATCATCGCTGAAGGAGGCAGTGATGCTCTGACCAAATATAATCAGGAGCAGAGAAAGAAGAAGAATGAGAATGATTATAAGACTAGTGGTAACCATGGGGGAAATAGCCAGAAGAGGAAGTGGACTGAAGGTAACTCTGCGGGAAGTCAGTAGGGTAGTCTGAAGAAGAAGATGGAAGTATGCAGCACCTGTGGTAAGACCCATATGGGTGCTTGTTTAAAGGGAAAAAGGGTGTGCTACAACTGTGGACAGGAGGGTCATGTCGCACCGAACTGCCCTAATCCGAAGAAGGGTGCATGTTTCATTTGTGGACTGAAGGATCATTTTGCACGGGATTGTCCTAAGAAAACTGCAACAGGTGGACCTAGTGCTGGAAAGGGGAACAATGGAGGTGGTGGCAATCTGACCATAACAGGACCGAAGCAGCCCAGCCGATCTACTGCTCGGACATTCAACATGACAGTGCAGGACGCTGTGCAATCAATGGATGTGGTGTCAGGTATCATTCCAGTCAATAATATTAATGCTTATGTATTGTTTGACTCGGGTGCTACTTGCTCATTTATATCCGATGATTTTGCTAAGAACTTAGAATTACCCCAGGAAGAACAAGATTACCCTATGAACATAGAGATTGCGAATAGGGAAATAATTCCTGTTAAACTTATCCACAAGAACTGTCAAATAGATATTAAGGGTCAGATAACGACAGTAAACTTGATCCCAATTCGACTTGGGGAGTTTGACGTTATATTGGGTATGGATTGGTTGACTAATCATGGGGCAGTTATTGATTGTCAAAAGAAGTGTATAAACCTTATGACTCCGTCAAAGGTTATGTTTTATGGTAGCAAATCGCCTAGACAAGCGAGTTGTCTGACGATGATGCAGGCCAGAAAGATGTTGAGGCAAGGCTGTGTAGGGTATCTAGCCTACATAGTTGATACACGAAAGGAAGGTGCAAAGCTGGAAGAGATACCAGTGGTTATAGATTTCGTAGACGTGTTTCCTGAAGATTTACCAGGATTACCGCCAGATAGGGAAATCGAGTTTGTAATTGATTTAGCACCGGGAACGGCCCCTATATCGAAGGCCCCGTATCGAATGGCTCCAGTGGAATTAAAGGAGTTGATGGCGCAGCTACAGGAGTTGCTAGATAAAAAGTATATTCAACCGAGCGTTTCGTCGTGGGGAGCGCCGGTATTGTTTATTAAGAAGAAGGATGGATCAATGCGTCTTTGCATTGATTATAGAGAATTGAACAAGGTCACGATCGAAAACAAGTATCTGTTGCCAAGGATCGATGACCTGTTTGACCAACTGAAGGGGGCAAGGTACTTTTCAAAGATAGATTTACGAAGTGGGTACCATCAGTTGAAGGTGAGACAGGAGGATATACCAAAGACGACATTTCGGACTAGATATGGTCACTATGAGTTTTTGGTTATGTCATTTGGTTTAACGAATGCGCCTGCAGCATTCCTGGACTTAATGAATAGGGTGTTCAAACCATTTCTGGATAAATTCGTAGTGGTGTTTATAGACGACATCCTCGTATATTCCAAAACTCAGGAAGAACACGTCGAGCATTTGAGGGTGACATTAGAGGCGTTAAGGAAAAAGAAATTGTATGCAAAATTTTCGAAGTGCGAATTTTGGTTGGAACGTGTGCAATTTCTTGGGCATGTGATTGATAAGGACGGAATATCGGTAGACCCATCAAAAGTCGAAGCTGTGATAAACTGGGATCAGCCGAAGACACCGTCAGAAGTGAGGAGTTTCCTAGGTTTGGCAGGATATTACAGGCGTTTTATTCAAGATTTCTCGAGAATCGCCACTCCGTTAACGAATTTAACAAGAAAATCAGTGAAGTTTGTTTGGACGGAGAAGTGCGAAGAGAGTTTCCAAGAACTAAAGAAGAGACTAAGTTCGGCACCTGTATTGTCTTTGCCAGATGATACAGGAAATTTTGTGGTGTATAGCGACGCATCGCATAAGGGACTTGGTTGTGTGTTGATGTAGAATGGAAAGGTTATTGCATATGCATCGCGCCAACTAAAAGACTATGAAAAAGGGTATCCGACCCATGACTTAGAGTTAGCAGCTGTGGTGTTTGCTCTGAAAATCTGGCGACACTATCTCTATGGGGAGAAGTGTGAAATATACACAGACCATAAAAGTCTGAAGTATATTTTTACACAGAAAGATTTGAATATGCGGCAAAGGAGATGGATAGAGTTAATCAAGGACTATGATTGTGAAATTCTATACCATCCGGGAAAAGCCAATGTGGTTGCAGACGCTTTGAGCAGAAAGGGTCGGGAGAAATTGTTTTTGTTAACCGCTCAGGAGAAGCTCGTGGAGGAAATGGCTAAGTTGGAACTAGAAGTGAAGAATCAGATGGAGTCGACCGAAAAATTATTTCAGATAGAAACCCAACCAACTCTGGTGGAAAAAGTGAAGGAAGCGCAACTCAAAGATGAGGAATGTGCTGAGATACGGAAAAGATTGCTTGAGGGAGAAAGGCTTAAATACAAAGTTGACACTGAAGGACTGCTTAGATTCGAAGGCCGAATTTGGGTTCCGGCAGAACTAAAGATCAGAGAAGAGATTTTGACCGAAGCCCATAGTTCAAGATTTTCGGTTCACCCAGGAAGTACGAAGATGTACCAAGATCTTCGCAAACATTTCTGGTGGCCAAACATGAAAAGAGAGGTTGCTGAGTGTGTTGCGAAGTGCCTAACCTGTCAGAGAGTAAAAGCAAAACATCAACGACCAAGTGGTTTGCTACAGCCTTTGGAGATACCAGAATGGAAATGGGAGCATATCACGATGGATTTCGTGGTAGGTCTTCCAGCTACTCAGAAGGGATATGACGCGATATGGGTCATAGTGGATCGACTGACGAAATCAGCGCACTTTTTACCAATCAAAGTCAGATTCACTTTAGATCAGCTGGCGAAGTTATATGTCAAAGAAATTATCTCGAGGCACGGTGTTCCAGTATCAATAGTGTTAGACAGGGATCCGCGGTTCACATCAAAGTTTTGGAGGAGTCTGCAAACTTGTTTGGGGACACAGTTGCGAATGAGTACAGCCTATCATCCTCAAACCGATGGCCAGAGTGAAAGAACAATTCAAACGTTGGAGGAAATGCTGAGAGCGTGTGTCATGGATTTCAAGGGCAACTGGGATGATCATTTACCTTTGGTCGAATTTACTTACAACAACAGTCATCACGCCAGTATCGGCATGCCACCCTACGAAGCGTTGTACGGAAGGAAATGCAGAACTCCGTTATGCTGGGATGAGGTTGGTGAACGTCGACTATTAGGACCCGAGCTGGTGCAACAAACTGCTGAGATTGTTCAAGTAATAAGAGCCAGACTGATAGCCGCTCAAGACAGGCAGAAAAAGTATGCTGACTAACACCGCCAAAATCGCGAATTTGAGGTCGGCAGCTTCGTGTTTCTCAAAGTATCTCCCTGGAAAGGGAAAATCAGATTTGGAAAGAAGGGTAAACTAAGTCCGCGATTCATTGGACCCTTTGAAGTACTGAAACGGGTGGGTGAGGTCGCTTATGAGGTAGCTTTACCTCCTGAGTTAGGCCACGTCCACAATGTCTTTCATATATCGGTGCTACGACAGTATAAGCCCGATTATAAGCATGTAATCGAATATGAACCAATACAATTTGAGCAAGTGCTTCGCAATAAAGTGATACCTTCCGTTAAGGTAATCTGAAGGAACCACAGTGCTGAAGAAGCTACGTGGGAACTCGAAGATAAAATGATGCAGAATTACCCTCACTTATTTGTTTAACTTTTGTATTGCGATTCTGGGGACAGAATCTTTGTAAGGAGGGGAGAATATAACAGACGAGTTTAATTGCATTGTGATTCTGGGGACAGAATCCTTTTAAGGAGGGAAAGATGTAACGAATGCAATTTTTGAGAATTAATAAAAATATTTATTGAGTTGTATAAATATTTTTGTTAATTTATTGAGTTAATAGATGATTTATTAAGCTATTGTGAAATAAGTTTATGTTGAGTTAATTGTGTTAATTGTTATTTGAATATGATTTGTGATGATTATTCTAATTTAATTTACTAATTAAATTAGATGATGAAAAGAATTATTTGAATAAATGATTTATGTTAATAAATAATTTATTTGAATAATATAATTTATTTGGTGTTTTTGTTAAATGAAATTATTATTTGAGTTGGTAAGGTTTAATTGAATAATAAGTTCAATTAAGTTAGTAGTGTGACATTTTAAAACTATATGTTATAATGATTTATTAGAATAAATGAGAAAGTGTTTAATTTAGTTTTACCAAACAAGGCCCTATGATCTTTGTTTGGAAATAATGAGTTATTTTATTTGTGTTTTACCAAACAAGGCCTTAAGACCTTTAGATAGAATAATGGGTTATTTTTAAATTTAGTTTGCCAAACAAGCCTTAGAGGCTTTTGAAATTTTATAACTGATGATACGTTATTATTGTATTAAGTATCAGTTTTTATTTTGTTTTTAATTTGCATCAGTTTTATTTTTTTTAAAAAGAAAGAACGTCAGTTGTAAAGAAAGAAGAAAGAAAAGAAAAGACAGAAGAGAAAGAAAAGAACAGAGTATTGTTGAGAGCTCTGTGAAGTAGAAAAGAGAGAACAAAGTTTTTAGAATTGAGAGAAAAGAGAGAAGTTGAGAAGAAGAACTTGGAGATTGGAGAGGAGAATTCCAAAACCAAAGGAGAATTAACCAAGTTTTCTTTAATAAAAGGTATAACTTTTCACTGTATTTTACTTTTAGTTCTCTGTATGTTATTGACTTGCTAAATATATGAATTAGTTGTTGTAATTAGTAGTAATCATGTGTTAGATGATTATATGTTGATTAATAATCAATTTAGAGGTATTAATTCATGAAAACATGATTTAGAGTGAAGTCTTTGTTTTTACAGAGTTTTATTTCATGTATGGCATATATATATGATAATTGATGTTCAATTAGATTATTAATCGGTAAATTGATAATTGCTTATGATTATTTGATGAAAAATATGAGTAATGCAAAAAGAATTGTTTAAATTAGTTGGAAAATGAATTTACAGAGTTTAATTTCATAAGAATGGTTAAAACTTGAATATTTGGTTTTAACAGTGAATTTTTGGTTTTAAACTAGTTGTTTATGAGTTTGAATGATTAAGATGTTTACAGAACATGTTAGGTAAATGTTTTATATCATATATGGTGTTTGGGTATATCTAATTTGTTTTCTGGATGGTAGAATTCGGAAAATTTTGGCCAAATTTGGCCTAAGTTTTCACTGGTTCGCGAGCTGGGGAAGACGACAGTCAAGTCTATCGCCCCGGCGATAGAAATGAACTGGTTTCTTCGCTCCAGCGATAGAGTCGCCCCGGCGACAAAATTGTTAAGCCAAACGCCGCCCCGGCGACATCCTCGCCCCGGCGACGATTTTGTTAAGCTTTTTCTCGCCCCGGCGAGAAACGCTACTGTTTTAAAAAAAAAAAATTTAATTATTTTTTTCTTTTCTTGGAAGTTATGATGTATAATTAAATTTATATTAAAGTATTAAGTGATTAATGAAATTCCTAGATAGTTGAAACTTGTTGATTATGGTTTGCTAAATGAGATGTTTTGATAAAAGAGCAAGCTTAGAATGCTTTTAATCTTGTGACTAATAATATTACCATTTTTATAATTAAATGTTTAGTTTGTTAAGGATCGTGAATTACTTAAATTTGTAATCTACGCTTGAGGCAAGTTCCTTATCTCAACTTATTATTTTATGTTGAGCAAGTTTTCTTTCTCTAAACTTGTTAAATTGTTATAGCAAGTTATTTATTTCTTAAGCTTGTTATTATTTCAACAAGTTTACTTCCTTTGAGTGAATTAATTATCCTTAGCTTATTGTTATTCAAGCAAGGCTGATATTATGTTGAGTAATTATATTTTGTTCCAGATATTATTTATTCAGTTATTGATTATCATTCAAACTTCGAATATAAACTTTATTGAAGAACTAGACTAGCAAACCATTATTGATTCAGCTAGTCCTTAGTTGATGAGCGTTTAAAAAAAAACTTAGATTATCTAAACTTGTTCCAAGCCAAGTTCCTTTTGGTAAGGACTCTTATAATAAACTGAGATGAACAACCCTAACATAGGGGATTATTACGCTTAGCGTTAAAATGGTTGTGCACAATACATTGTACAAAGGGCTGATCCCCCTGAGTACGAGATGAAGGTCCATTTATAGTCTTTAAGACTGTTAAAGGTTACGGTAAAAAAAAATACTTGTTAACCTAGGACATAGTTCGAGGTCTTGAGACCCTCAGATATATTCAAATTTTGATTACTTATTGATTAACTTCAGAAAATCATTGCTTCTCATTTGAACTCTATTTCAATTAAAAGTTATTGTTATCATTCTTATGGGCAATTGTTTGCTCACTCTTGCACTAAACATTTCAGCTAAGCCCGAGAAGCAGGACGAGCCGTCCACCAGTAAAGGCAAGGGCAAGATGCAGAAATAGTTCTAGATTTATTATTTAATTGATGAACATTTGTACCAGACTTGTTTTAGACTATATTTTTATTCCGCATTTGATGTATTAAGGTTGTGGTGACCTGGGATTTTAATTATTGATGTAACCCGGTTTGGGAGATGATTAATTAAGTTTATTTTAATTGCTTAATTATGGGTAGTTAGATGTGAATGAATGGGATAGTGAACACCAAATCAGGGGAAATTGAGTACCCAGATTTGGGGGTGTCACAGGTTGGTATCAGAGCTGATAGGTTATGAACCTTTAGGTGGGGAAAACCTTAGGGTAGTAGCCTTCTAGAAGATAGAGAATATAGTGGAGATAAACTCTTATCGAGTTCTAAGGAATGAATTACGAAAATTCATAAAAGACAGTAAAACGATTATGTGCTATGTGCTTATTTGATAATAAACTTATGTGCTCACGAGTACTATCGAGTATTATCGATTAGTAATTAAAACCTTAAAATTTTGTTGTCAGGATGACTGATAGAGGAGAGCCCAGCCAGATTAGGGAGGAGGAGCCCCGAGATATTCACGTAGTTCACGAGTAGATAGTGCAGAGGGAGCCATCCCCATTGATCACAGTTACAGGTCATGAGTATGAGCCTGAGACTGATCCTGAGGAGGACCCTGAGGAGGATCCTGAGGAGGACCCTGAAGAGGCTGAGGAGGAGGAGGAAGACCCTGAGGGGATATCACTATCTACTTTGGGTGTTCAGATGTACGAGCAGGTGTATGATCGCAACATAGAGTTGCAGGATAGAGTGGAGGAATTAGAGAGGCAGCTGGCGGAGCGACAGACTGCTTTAGAGCAGAAGAGCAGTGAGATCGTGGAGTTAGACATACGTCTTGGAGACGTGGAGTGGAAGCTGGTTCATGTAGAGAGTGATAAGGAGGAGTTAGAGGAACAGGCTGCAGAACGTCAAACTACTCTAGAGCAGAAGGATGCTGAGATCCAAGACCTTTCTTCACGTCTTGCAGAGGCTGAGCAGAGGCTGGCACAGTCTGAGTATCGACGAGGACAGCTGATAGCGAGGAATGAAGTTGTAAGAGATGAGTTGAGAGAGGAGTCAGCTAAGCGGGCGAGAGCTGAGACAGCTTGGCTGAGGGAGGCTGATCGTGCAGATCGTGTTGAGTGTGAAATGCGGTCAAAGAAGGCCAAGATTGATGAGATGGAGTATATTTTTCATACTACCATAGACAGAGCTCAAGATCGAGCTAATCGTCATCCAGATGTGATGGATCGTAGGATTTTGACACGTATTATGGAGCAGGAACGCCAGGAAGCTGTGCGTCGTGGGATGTCATCATAGATTATGATTAGTTATGTTATTATGAAATTTATGAGTTAATAAGTTGTAAATCCCAATTTCTATATAATGGGATAGAATAATGATGTAATCCTGGAACTTTGTGATTTCAGGATAGATGATTTGATGTAAATAACTACGATGTTATCTCTATTATGTTTTCAAGCAGTTAATGAATAAAATGTGAAAGTTTATCAGATGTGTTATGTGTTTAAGTGTTGTTTATAAATGTTTAAGTTGAGACTTAAATGTTTGAGTAATTGAGCAATAGTTTAATAACGAGAATTCTTAACAGTAAAATGCCTCCAAGAAGACAACCAACACGTCAACAGACCCCTGAGGGATCTACTAACAATGAAGAAGCCAACACTAATCCGATGCAGCAGTTGGTGAATCTGCTAACGGGAGCCTTTGCAAATCAACCCCAAGCGCAGGCCACGACCTTCAAAGACTTCAAGGCTGTCGGACCTCCAGAATTTCAGGGCTCCATGAATCCGATTGAAGCTCAAACATGGATCATGGAGATGGAGAAAGTGTTCGATGTCGCCAGAGTCGGTGAAGACCAGAAAACGGCATTTGCGACATTCATGCTGAAATCAGAAGCCAGCTACTGGTGGCAGGCGAACAAAACTCGTGGTGGTCAGGGTATAATACCGTGGGAGCGGTTTAAAGAAATATTTTTCGAGACATACTTCCCAGTAAGCGTGCAGAACCAGATGGAGGTGCAGTTCCTAGAGCTGAAGCAAGGTACTATGACGGTACCTGAATACGCTGCTAAGTTCAATGAGTTGGCAAGGTTTGCGCCGTATTAGGTAAGTACAGATGAGCGCAAGGCCAGGAGGTTCGAGCAGGGATTGAAGCCCTGGTTGTACAGTCGAGTCTCGATGTTTCAGCTGAATTCTTTTGCAGCGATTCTGGAGAAGGCAATCATCGCTGAAGGAGGCAGTGATGCTCTGACCAAATATAATCAGGAGCAGAGAAAGAAGAAGAGTGAGAATGATTATAAGACTAGTGGTAACCATGGGGGAAATAGCCAGAAGAGGAAGTGGACTGAAGGTAACTCTGCGGGAAGTCAGCAGGGTAGTCTGAAGAAGAAGATGGAAGTATGCAGCACCTGTGGTAAGACCCATATGGGTGCTTGTTTAAAGGGAAAAAGGGTGTGCTACAACTGTGGACAGGAGGGTCATGTCGCACCGAACTGCCCTAATCCGAAGAAGGGTGCATGCTTCATTTGTGGACTGAAGGATCATTTTGCATGGGATTGTCCTAAGAAAACTGCAACAGGTGGACCTAGTGCTGGAAAGGGGAACAACGGAGGTGGTGCCAATCTGACCATAACAGGACCGACGCAGCCCAGTCGATCTACTGCTCGGACATTCAACATGACAGTGCAGGACGCTGTGCAGTCAAAGGATGTGGTGTCAGGTATCATTCTAGTCAATAATATTAATGCTTATGTATTGTTTGACTCGGGTGCTACTTGCTCATTTATATCCGATGATTTTTCTAAAACTTAGAATTACCCCAGGAAGAACTAGATTACCCTATGAACATAGAGATTGCGAATAGGGAAATAATTCCTGTTAAACTTATCCACAAGAGCTGTCAAATAGATATTAAGGGTCAGATAACGACGGTAAACTTGATCCTAATTCGACTTGGGGAGTTTGACGTTATATTGGGTATGGATTGGTTGACTAATCATGGGGCAGTTATTGATTGTCAAAAGAAGTGTATAAACCTTATGACTCCGTCAAAGGTTATGTTTTATGGTAGCAAATCGCCTAGACAAGCGAGTTGTCTGACGATGATGCAGGCCAGAAAGATGTTGAGGCAAGGCTGTGTAGGGTATCTAGCCTACATAGTTGATACACGAAAGGAAGGTGCAAAGCTGGAAGAGATACCAGTGGTTATAGATTTCGTAGACGTGTTTCCTGAAGATTTACCAGGATTACCGCCAGATAGGGAAATCGAGTTTGTAATTGATTTAGCACCGGGAACGGCCCCTATATCGAAGGCCCCGTATCGAATGGCTCCAGTGGAATTAAAGGAGTTGATGGCGCAGCTACAGGAGTTGCTAGATAAAAAGTATATTCAACCGAGCGTTTCGCCGTGGGGAGCGCCGGTATTGTTTATTAAGAAGAAGGATGGATCAATGCGTCTTTGCATTGATTATAGAGAATTGAACAAGGTCACGATCAAAAACAAGTATCCGTTGCCAAGGATCGATGACCTGTTTGACCAACTGAAGGGGGCAAGGTACTTTTCAAAGATAGATTTACGAAGTGGGTACCATCAGTTGAAGGTGAGACAGGAGGATATACCAAAGACGACATTTCGGACTAGATATGGTCACTATGAGTTTTTGGTTATGTCATTTGGTTTAACGAATGCGCCTGCAGCATTCCTGGACTTAATGAATAGGGTGTTCAAACCATTTCTGGATAAATTCGTAGTGGTGTTTATAGACGACATCCTCGTATATTCCAAAACTCAGGAAGAACACGTCGAGCATTTGAGGGTGACATTAGAGGCGTTAAGGAAAGAGAAATTGTATGCAAAATTTTTGAAGTGCGAATTTTGGTTGGAACGTGTGCAATTTCTTGGGCATGTGATTGATAAGGACGGAATATCGGTAGACCCATCAAAAATCGAAGCTGTGATAAACTGGGATCAGCCGAAGACACACCGTCAGAAAGTGAGGAGTTTCCTAGGTTTGGCAGGATATTACAGGCATTTTATTCAAGATTTCTCGAGAATCGCCACTCCGTTAACGAATTTAACAAGAAAATCAGTGAAGTTTGTTTGGACGGAGAAGTGCGAAGAGAGTTTCCAAGAACTAAAGAAGAGACTAAGTTCGGCACCTGTATTGTCTTTGCCAGATGATACAGGAAATTTTGTGGTGTATAGCGACGCATCGCATAAGGGACTTGGTTGTGTGTTGATGTAGAATGGAAAGGTTATTGCATATGCATCGTGCCAACTAAAAGACTATGAAAAAGGGTATCCGACCCATGACTTAGAGTTAGCAGCTATGGTGTTTGCTCTGAAAATCTGGCGACACTATCTCTATGGGGAGAAGTGTGAAATATACACAGACCATAAAAGTCTGAAGTATATTTTTACACAGAAAGATTTGAATATGCGGCAAAGGAGATGGATAGAGTTAATCAAGGACTATGATTGTGAAATTCTATACCATCCGGGAAAAGCCAATGTGGTTGCAGACGCTTTGAGCAAAAAGGGTCGGGAGAAATTGTTTTTGTTAACCGCTCAGGAGAAGCTCGTGGAGGAAATGGCTAAGTTGGAACTAGAAGTGAAGAATCAGATGGAGTTGACCGAAAAATTATTTCAGATAGAAACCCAACCAACTCTGGTGGAAAAAGTGAAGGAAGCGCAACTCAAAGATGAGGAATGTGCTGAGATACGGAAAAGATTGCTTGAGGGAGAAAGGCTTAAATACAAAGTTGACACTGAAGGACTGCTTAGATTCGAAGGCCGAATTTGGGTTCCAGCAGAACTAAAGATCAGAGAAGAGATTTTGACCGAAGCCCATAGTTCAAGATTTTCGGTTCACCCAGGAAGTACGAAGATGTACCAAGATCTTCGCAAACATTTCTGGTGGCCAAACATGAAAAGAGAGGTTGCTGAGTGTGTTGCGAAGTGCCTAACCTGTCAGAGAGTAAAAGCAGAACATCAACGACCAAGTGGTTTGCTACAGCCTTTGGAGATACCAGAATGGAAATGGGAGCATATCACGATGGATTTCGTGGTAGGTCTTCCAGCTACTCAGAAGGGATATGACGCGATATGGGTCATAGTGGATCGACTGACGAAATCAGCGCACTTTTTACCAATCAAAGTCAGATTCACTTTAGATCAGCTGGCGAAGTTATATGTCAAAGAAATTATCTCGAGGCACGGTGTTCCAGTATCAATAGTGTCAGACAGGGATCCGCGGTTCGCATCAAAGTTTTGGAGGAGTCTACAAACTTGTTTGGGGACACAGTTGCGAATGAGTACAACCTATCATCCTCAAACCGATGGCCAGAGTGAAAGAACAATTCAAACGTTGGAGGACATGCTGAGAGCGTGTGTCATGGATTTCAAGGGCAACTGGGATGATCATTTACCTTTGGTCGAATTTGCTTACAACAACAGTCATCACGCCAGTATCGGCATGCCACCCTACGAAGCGTTGTACGGAAGGAAATGCAGAACTCCGTTATGCTGGGATGAGGTTGGTGAATGTCGACTATTAGGACCCGAGCTGGTGCAACAAACTGCTGAGATTGTTCAAGTAATAAGAGCCAGACTGATAGCCGCTCAAGACAGGCAGAAAAAGTATGCTGACCAACACCGCCAAAATCGCGAATTTGAGGTCGGCAGCTTCGTGTTTCTCAAAGTATCTCCCTTGAAAGGGAAAATCAGATTTGGAAAGAAGGGTAAACTAAGTCCGCGATTCATTGGACCCTTTGAAGTACTGAAACGGGTGGGTGAGGTCGCTTATGAGGTAGCTTTACCTCCTGAGTTAGGCCACGTCCACAATGTCTTTCATATATCGGTGCTACGACAGTATAAGCCCGATTATAAGCATGTAATCGAATATGAACCAATACAATTTGAACAAGATTTATCCTATGAAGAGGTTCCTGTACAGATAGTAGACAGGAAAGAGCAAGTGCTTCGCAATAAAGTGATACCTTCCGTTAAGGTAATCTAGAGGAACCACAGTGCTGAAGAAGCTACGTGGGAACTCGAAGATAAAATGATGCAGAATTACCCTCACTTATTTGTTTAACTTTTGTATTGCGATTCTGGGGACAGAATCTTTGTAAGGAGGGGAGAATATAACAGACGAGTTTAATTGCATTGTGATTCTGGGGACAGAATCCTTTTAAGGAGGGAAAGATGTAACGAATGCAATTTTTGAGAATTAATAAAAATATTTATTGAGTTTGTATAAATATTTTTGTTAATTTATTGAGTTAATAGATGATTTATTAAGCTATTGTGAAATAAGTTTATGTTGAGTTAATTGTGTTAATTGTTATTTGAATATGATTTGTGATGATTATTCTAATTTAATTTAATAATTAAATTAGATGATGAAAAGAATTATTTGAATAAATGATTTATGTTAATAAATAATTTATTTGAATAATATAATTTATTTGGTGTTTTTGTTAAATGAAATTATTATTTGAGTTGGTAAGGTTTAATTGAATAATAAGTTCAATTAAGTTAGTAGTGTGACATTTTAAAACTATATGTTATAATGATTTATTAGAATAAATGAGAAAGTGTTTAATTTAGTTTTACCAAACAAGGCCATATGATCTTTGTTTGGAAATAATGAGTTATTTTATTTGTGTTTTACCAAACAAGGCCTTAAGACCTTTAGATAGAATAATGGGTTATTTTTAAATTTAGTTTGCCAAACAAGCCTTAAGGCTTTTGAAATTTTATAACTGATGATACGTTATTATTGTATTAGGTATCAGTTTTTATTTTGTTTTTAATTTGCATCAGTTTTATTTTTTTTAAAAAGAAAGAACGTCAGTTGTAAAGAAAGAAGAAAGAAAAGAAAAGACAGAAGAGAAAGAAAAGAACAGAGTATTGTTGAGAGCTCTGTGAAGTAGAAAAGAGAGAACAAAGTTTTTAGAATTGAGAGAAAAGAGAGAAGTTGAGAAGAAGAACTTGGAGATTGGAGAGGAGAATTCCAAAACCAAAGGAGAATTAACCAAGTTTTCTTTAATAAAAGGTATAACTTTTCACTGTATTTTACTTTTAGTTCTCTGTATGTTATTGACTTGCTAAATATATGAATTAGTTGTTGTAATTAGTAGTAATCATGTGTTAGATGATTATATGTTGATTAATAATCAATTTAGAGGTATTAATTCATGAAAACATGATTTAGAGTGAAGTCTTTGTTTTTACAGAGTTTTATTTCATGTATGGCATATATATATGATAATTGATGTTCAATTAGATTATTAATCGGTAAATTGATAATTGCTTATGATTATTTGATGAAAAATATGAGTAATGCAAAAAGAATTGTTTAAATTAGTTCGAAAATGAATTTACAGAGTTTAATTTCATAAGAATGGTTAAAACTTGAATATTTGGTTTTAACAATGAATTTTTGGTTTTAAACTAGTTGTTTATGAGTTTGAATGATTAAGATGTTTACAGAACATGTTAGGTAAATGTTTTATATCATATATGGTGTTTGGGTATATCTAATTTGTTTTCTGGATGGTAGAATTCGGAAAATTTTGGCCAAATTTGGCCTAAGTTTTCACTGGTTCGCGAGCTGGGGAAGACGACAGTCAAGTCTATCGCCCCGGCGATAGAAATGAACTGGTTTCTTTGCCCCAGCGACAGAGTCGCCCCGGCGACAAAATTGTTAAGCCAAACGCCGCCCCGGCGACATCCTCGCCCCGGCGACGATTTTGTTAAGCTTTTTCTCGCCCCGGCGAGAAACGCTACTGTTTTAAAAAAAAAAATTTAAATTATTTTTTTCTTTTCTTGGAAGTTATGATGTATAATTAAATTTATATTAAAGTATTAAGTGATTAATGAAATTCCTAGATAGTTGAAACTTGTTGATTATGGTTTGCTAAATGAGATGTTTTGATAAAAGAGCAAGCTTAGAATGCTTTTAATCTTGTGACTAATTATATTACCATTTTTATAATTAAATGTTTAGGTTGTTAAGGATCGTGAATTACTTAAATTTGTAATCTACGCTTGAGGCAAGTTCCTTATCTCAACTTATTATTTTATGTTGAGCAAGTTTTCTTTCTCTAAACTTGTTAAATTGTTATAGCAAGTTATTTATTTCTTAAGCTTGTTATTATTTCAACAAGTTTACTTCCTTTGAGTGAATTAATTATCCTTAGCTTATTGTTATTCAAGCAAGGCTGATATTATGTTGAGTAATTATATTTTGTTCCAGATATTATTTATTCAGTTATTGATTATCATTCAAACTTCGAATATAAACTTTATTGAAGAACTAGACTAGCAAACCATTATTGATTCAGCTAGTCCTTAGTTGATGAGCGTTTAAAAAAAAACTTAGATTATCTAAACTTGTTCCAAGCCAAGTTCCTTTTGGTAAGGACTCTTATAATAAACTGAGATGAACAACCCTAACATAGGGGATTATTACGCTTAGCGTTAAAATGGTTGTGCACAATACATTGTACAAAGGGCTGATCCCCCTAAGTACGAGATGAAGGTCCATTTATAGTATTTAAGACTGTTAAAGGTTACGGTAAAAAAAATACTTGTTAACCTAGGACATAGTTCGAGGTCTTGAGACCCTCAGATATATTCAAACTTTGATTACTTATTGATTAACTTCAGAAAATCATTGCTTCTCATTTGAACTCTATTTCAATTAAAAGTTATTGTTATCATTCTTGTGGGCAATTGTTTGCTCACTCTTGCACTAAACATTTCAGCTAAGCCCGAGAAGCAGGATGAGCCGTCCACCAGTAAGGGCAAGGGCAAGATGCAGAAATAGTTCTAGATTTATTATTTAATTGATGAACATTTGTACCAGACTTGTTTTAGACTATATTTTTATTCCGCATTTGATGTATTAAGGTTTTGGTAACCTGGGATTTTAATTATTGATGTAACCCGGTTTGGGAGATGATTAATTAAGTTTATTTTAATTGCTTAATTATGGGTAGTTAGATGTGAATGAATGGGATAGTGAACACCAAATCAGGGGAAATTGAGTACCCTGATTTGGGGGTGTCACAAATACCCCCAAACTTAAACCTTTGCTTGTCCTCAAGCAAAACACACAAACTATAAAAATTAATCATTTCTAAATAAAAACTATCTTGAGCAATAAGTTAATAAGTTAACCAATGGTCTCAAAGCATAAACACAATAAAATTCAAGGAAACTTTCAAAACGTTGCAAGTCTAGAATTACAATTAGCTAGTCATAGCTTGCTTTAGGTCCCTTCCTTGTGTGTGTGAGTACCCAATAACACTAAACCAATCAAGCTCGAATGAAGCTATGCAACCACATTACCTTATGAAATAATCAAAATACACCCCAAAAAAACATGCTTAATGCACCACTCAATACAAAGGTATACAAATCACAATTTCCAAAAATATGAAATCAAAGGACTTTAGGTAAGTGCATTTTATGCTCTATCTTATCCTAAGTCTACTCTTGTGGGTGAGTGCGTTTTATGCTCCATCTCAACCCAACACAAGATTTGATAAACATAAATGTCTTCCTTTTATCAAAATTATAAGAGAGTGCGTTTTACGCTCTATCCCTCCTACGCATGTGTCCATGAGTGAGTGCGTTTTACGCTCCATCTCAACTCACCACATGACCAACAATTCAAACACAACAAATTTGGACACCTTGCTTCGAGTGACGTTTAAACGAGTTAAAGAGTTTATAGATATTTTCCATAAGCATTCGATTATAAAAGCCTTCTCTAAGCATACAACTAGCTCAATACTCATGGGTAGGTGCAAAAGTGAAAGGACGCATAAGCAAAACAATAACCAACAATAATGATAAGCACAACGACTAAGCAACAATTATCCATTTTCCATGAGTTAGATTCAATTCAAACAAGCCATTATCATAGACCATGGATTATGGTTCAAATCAAATTAAAACAATGCTAAAGGGACATATCCTAAAAATAAATAAATTTTTTTTTGAACAAAAATACATATCTTAAATCACATAAAAACTAAATTAAAAACACACAAATACGAAGTACTACCCCCAAACTTAAACTTGACATTGTCCTCAATGTCTGATATAGGAAAAATTAAAATAGAAGACTTCCCTGAAACCGTGTCAAGCGCCATTAATATCATCTTTCAATACCTCTAAGTTGGGAGCGTACCTGAAAGCAAATGACTAAAGAAATTAAAATGCAATTAAACCACTAAAATGCAATCAAACAAAAATAAAAACAAAATAGTAAACTTGGGTTGCCTCCCAAGAAGCGCTTGGTTTTATAGTCCTCGACTTGACTTTATTTAAAACATAAATACAAGTTCAAATTAAGATCAAATCAATTGAAATTAATATTGGAAAAAGATTAGAAGAATAATTACCCGGCAACGGCGCCAAAAACTTGTTGTCCGATTTGTATATGAACAATTTACGCGCAAGTATACGCGGTCAACAAGTAATAAAGAGTAAGTAGAGTTGTCGAACCCACATGGAATTAACTCTAATGTATGCCCAATGACTAATTCAATATCGACTCGATCTAAATCAAACTCTTGGATTTGAGAGATAAATAGAGGTTACAACTAAATTGCATGACATATAAATAAGATAAATAGATAGATAAAGGTCTAAGATTATAATTTTCCCCATTCAAGCATTTTGTCAAACACTTGGCGTGCAATGCTTTGTTCAAATATCTTAACTCCCCTTTTAGATCAATTAACCACATCGAATTGACATCCGAGAAATCACAATTACGTAAGAGCCTCTGTCGATGGTCAATTACGAATCTTCCTAATGCGGCATGTAGGTATATGTCTATCCTACACACTATCAAGAGACCAATTTCAAGAATAACTAACAAGACACATGTCACTAAATCTCATCAACCACCCTTTCAATTACCAACTTTCACAAAGGAAGTCATTAAGATTAGATTCTCCATTGGTTGCATACGGTATCTAGGTATAGGTCTATCCTAAATACTATCAAGTTACCTATTATTGAGGATAATCAACAAGATAAACGTCACTAAATCTTTATTAATCACCCACAACAATCTTTAACTTTCGTATGATATCATAACTAGGTCTCAACACTATAATCCGTTTGTCAAGTTCATATAGGTTCCCAAGGTAATTACTAGCCAAGTAATTAATCCATAAGCATAGGTTATGATAACCAATTCATATGAGCAACAAAAATCAAAAGGAAGAGAAAATCAATTCAAATAAAGCAATGGGTTCAATTACAATCTTAGATTAAAAACTAGTTACATAGAGGAAAAAGAAAAAGAAAGAAAAAGGATGGCTTCCCCATTGTTGTTGGATGAAACTCCATTGAAGCACCTCCATTGAAGCTCCTCCAAGCTTTAGAAGAACCATAGCCAATGGCCATGGCCTCCCTCTTTTTGCTCCAAGCTTCCTCTCTCTCTCTCTAAATCTGATTTTGGAACTCTACGATATGTTAAAATGGAGGCTACATGTTGTATTTATAATGCCTTATGCAAAACCCTAGCATTTCCCGAGTTTTGGACCAAAAAATTCGCTGAATCAGAAGCGTTTCTCGCCCAGGCGACGATTTTGGCCTAAAATCCGTCGCCCCGGCGGCGCTCTGTACCGCGAGACAGTTTCGATGTCTGTTGGTAAAATGGTCATAACTTCTTCGTCCGAACTCGGATTAAGGCGTTTAAGGAGGCTATGGAAATCTAAGAAGTATCTCTACAACTTCCATAACTGGAGCTCGACGAGATAATGGCCAGAGCAAGGCGTAAATTGGCTCCGAAGCAGCTGCTGTGTAAAATTCATGCAAAATCCGATGGTAAAAGGACCATAACTCTCTCATACGAACATCAAATTGGATGCTTCTGGATGTTCTGGAAAGCTAAGATCAAAATCTACAACTTTCGTTCTTTGAGTTTTGAGAGATTCGGATTGCATCATGGGTCAAATTGAGAAACAAGCAGCGGAAATGCTAGATTCGAGCCAAAAACGTAACGGTCAAAGGGGCCTTTATTTCAATACCTACAAAACAACGTAAAAACACATAAAAGCACACAAATACATATAAAAGTACTACAAAAGTACATTACACAACAATAAGATGAAAACACATACAACCAAACGAAATAGCTAAAGACTTACAAATTATTAAGGCTAAAAGTACCTAATTTGTGTATATAAAATACACTCATCAGGTGTTCGATGGGTTTGAAAACCTCGAATGTGACTTCTTGGTCTTCAATTTCCTTTTCATGATCCCCATTCATGTTCCTCGTCTCATCAACCTCAGAATCATCATCCACAACAGGATGCTCACTCTCAAAATTTTCACTAATAGCTTCGTGCGACTCCGCGCCATTTCCTTGATCATCCACCAAGCACTCCTCTTCACCTTCCTCTATGGGGTTGATCTCTGTATCGCTAGATAAGGTGCTTTGCGGGTGAATAATGTAAGAATTGGCAACATAGTTCATGATGCTCTGCACTGAAGCTTGTATATTTGCCAACCTAACCTCATTTTGAGAGATATGAGCCATGAGCTCCTCCCTCCTTCTTTTCGCTTTGTCACAACTATGCGAATTCACCAAACATTGCTCTTCACCTTCCTCTATAGGGTTAATCTGTGTAATACAAGGTAAGGTGCTTTGCGGGTGAATAAGCACTGCCTCGAGAAGTTGTGCCATTTGGTTCTCGACGCTTCGTAACAATTCTTGTTTCTCAATGAACAAGGGAAGAATCTCCTCCACATTAGATTTATCCTCATGGTATGGTGGAGGTTGGAATGAAAATTCTGAATGGTATGAGAGACTTGGATCAAAGCATTGATCTTGACTGTTGTCCCAAGAAAAGCTTGGATGCTGTTGCCAACCCGGTTGATAGTAGTTTGGGTAGTAGTCAGCTTGATTCTGACTGTAGGCATTTTGAGTGGACTGGCCTTTAAGAGTGTCAATAGCCCTTGAAAGCGTTGCAACTTGTTCTTGCAATTGCTCAAGAAGTTTTGACGAACTTGGTTGTGTCGTCCCCTCATAATCCCATTGATAGTTATGCTCATCCATTAACTGAAAACAAAATCAAAACAAAACAAAATAATAATAAGAAAATTATTTACAAGTCTAAATTAAGACCAATTCGATTGTCATTAATATTAGAAAACACTAGAAGAACAATTCCCCGGCAACGGCGCCAAAAACTTGTTGGTCGATTTCGCAATCGATAAACACACACGTGCAAGTATACACGACCCACAAGTAATATATGATAAGATAAGAGTCGAACCCACAGGGAATTGTGACGAATAATAACCAAGTGCCAATTGTAAATCAATTTGATCTAATTTAAACAAAGAAGGTTTGATTGTTTGTTGATTGTTGAGTTCACAAGTAGAGTAATAAGTAAATGCGGTAAAATATCAAGATAGGAAGGTCTAAGATTATAATTTCCCCCAACACGTCATTTGAATCTCCTAACTCTCTCTTTTCAATCAATTATAGCATACAAATTGACAACCGAGAAATCAAAACTACATAAAAGCCTCTGTCGATGGTCAATCACGAATCTTCCTAAGCGGTGCATAGGTATATGTCTATCCTATACACTATCAAGAGACTAATTTCAGGAATGATTTATAGACACGTGTCACCAAATCTAATTAATCCTCCCTTCCATTACCAACTTTCACCTCGGAAGTCATTAAGACTAGATTCTCAATAGGTTGCATGCGGTAATTAGGTATATGTCTATCCCAACTACTATCAAGATACCTATTATTGCAGATAATCAATAAGACACATGTCACTTAATCCAATTAATAACCCACAACAATCTATACTTTCACATGTTATCATAACTAGGTCTCAACCTATAATCCGTTCGTCAAGTTCATATAGGTTCCCACGGTAATTACGGGCCAAACAATTAATCTAGAAGCAAAGGTTATGACAATCAATTCACAAATGCATAACTAAAATCAATAGAGAGAGAATTCAATTCGAATTAAGTGTTGGGTTCCATTGCAATCTTAGAATAGAAGGTTAGTTCATGATAACTACAATAAACATCATTTTCAATTGATACATTGTCAAATTCGAATTACAAGGGAGATGGAAAACTAGAAATGAAACCACTTTTGAAGCTATTCAGCTGGTGTTCCTTTGGTTGCTGTAGATTTCTAGCTCTCCTCCTTAGCCTTGCAATTCTTCTTGACTGAGTTCCTTGGCTTTGGGCTTGATTCAGCTTGATTTGCAGCCTTTAGCACTGTTGGTTGATGTATTTTGTAGCCTCCCTCCCTCTAGATATCTGATATGAGGCTTGGAAGAGATTATATATAGTCTTCATGAAGAAACCCTAGCAAAAATCGGATAAAATGGAGCTCAGATCGCACTATGGGCTGTGTCAGATCGCACTCAGCACGATGGCGTGCGCCCGCACGCCCAGGCGTGCGCCCGCGCCCAAGCGCCTGCATGCCGCCCATGGCACTGCCGAGGCTGCCGAGGCTGCCGAGCCATGCGCGCGCGCCCGCGCGCCCCAGGCGTGCGCCCGCGCCCATGCGCCTGCATGCCGCTCGCTCGCCCACATGCGCTGCCGAGGCCGCCCGTGCGCCCGCACGCCCAGGCGCGCGCCCGCGCCCAAGCTCCTGGATGCTGCCGAGGCATGCCGCGCGCAAGCGTCGCCGAGGTAGCCCTGCTTAGCTGCCGAGGCCGCCCGTGCGCCCGCATGCCCAGGCGCGCGCCCGCGCCCAAGCACCTGGATGCTGCCGAGTCATGCCGAGCCATGCCGCCCGCGCGCGCGCGCGCCCAACGCCGAGGCTGCCGAGGGCCCAGCGCCCAGCCGCACGCCGTGCCCGCTGCTTGGTCGACGCCGCACACCGTGCACGCACTCCGACGCCGTGCACGCCCAACTTCCAAATGTCATTAAATTAAGCCCCGAGCATCGCCAAACATATTTTTTCATCGTCACACCTCCGGGCACGGAAATCCAAGCACGGGCTTGCCCAAGTGGCTTGGCCAATGCCGCACGCCGTGCACGCCATCCGACGCCGTGCACGCCCAACTACCAAATATTGTCAAATTAAACACCGGGCGTCGCCAATCACCACAATCCATCATAATACCATTCGGGCACAGACGTCCAGGCACGAACAATGAGTCAATCCAAACAACGATCCGAGCGGTCTTTATTTCAATTCTTACAAACATAATAAAAATGCATCAAAGCAACATAAAACATGTAAAAGTAACTAAAAACTAATTTATGTAAAAATAAGATAAAAATACATAAAAACTATATAAACTACCTAAAGACTTGCAAATTATCAAGGCCAAAAGTACCCAAATTGTGTGTATAAAACACACTCATCAATAGGTTGTTTATTGTACGTGGTTTGTAGTTAGGAAAACTACGCATGAGGCAAGTTTCTTATCCTTAACTTGTTATTTATACGCAAGTTTCTAAACTCTAAATTATATTGAGCAAGTTTCTTACCCCCAACGTTTATTTGAGCAAGTCCTTATTCTTTAACTTGTCATTTTTAAACAAGTTCTCTAACCCTAATCCTTGTTGAGCAAATTCCTTATCGTTTATTGAGCAAGTTCTTATTCTTATAAGCTCCTAAACCCTACTTTATGTTGTACAAGCTTTAATCCTTGTTTCCTTATTTAATAAAATAGGTTTCTGAATCATTCTAAGTTTACAATTTCTACTTAAGCTTTCTAAATTCTTTCGAAAGCATAGCTTTGCCATATGGTGTTTATTCAGTTATGAATTGTTGTTATTCAACTCTTGAAAATTGATTAGCATTGTATAATTTTGTATTGCTACGTCAATCTTTTAACGACTGGTAAACCCTTAACGATTCAACTAGTATATAGTTGATGGGCATTCTAAATAATTCTTATTGATTCAACTAGTCCATAGTTGATGAGCGTGCAAAAATTCATCTGATTCGACTAGTACATAGTTGATGAACGTTTAAAAGATCCTTTATTGATTCAACTAGAACCTAGTTGATGTGCATTTTAGGTTTCTTTGAAGTTAAATCCAAACCAAACTTATTTTGGTACGGAACTCAATGATCAAGCTGAGATGAACAACCCTGAATCAGGGGGATTATTTTTAGAGCAACGCGATAGCGTTAAAATGTTTGCGCAATACATAGTACTAAGGGCTGATCACCTGGTTTACGAGATGATGGTCCACATAGTCGTTTAGACTGCTAAAGGTTACAGTAAAAACACCTGTTAACCTAGGACATAGAAGATGATTATAGCCGTTAGACTGTTAAAGGTTAAAGTAAAAATACTTGACAACCTAAACGTAGTTCGTGGTCTTGTGACCCTCAGTGTATTCCTTGATATCGATATTTGTTGTTCAGTTTAACAGTTCATTATTTCTTCTATCTTTTAAGCAAAGCTTATTGTTTCTGGTAAGAATATTTTACCAACTAAAGCTTAGTCGTTTGTGATTCATATGCTATTATTGTTCTCTATTATCTTGTGGGAAATTGTTCGCTCACTCTTGCACAAAACAACGCAGATGAAAACAAGAAATTTGAAGAGCCATCTACAAACAAGGGCAAAGACAAGATGCTGTAATAGTAGATGTTAATTGGTTTTTATTTCAAAAAGATTATGTAATAGATGTGATTGTGTTTATTTATGTTTTATATTTCCGCAAATGATGTAATAAAGGTTAGATGACCTGGGATTTGTTTAGTTATGATGGTGTAACCTTCTTACGGGAGAATTTATTATTTAAGCTTTATTATATTGTTATTATCCTTTATTATGGGTAGTTAGATGTGTAATATTCTGAATTTATTTTGAAAGTGAACACCAAATTTGTGGGATTGAAGTACCCAGATTTGGGGGTGTCACAAGTATCTTATCCTTAATTGATTATTTCTACGCAAGTTCCTGAATTTCATTTTCGTATCATGCAAGCTTTATAATGCTATTACTTACTTGAGCAAGTTCTTAATTCTAGTTCATTCAATTGTATCTTTTGTGAGATTCAGTCTTTAATTCTCGAACATTTATTATATCTTATTGAATCCTTGATTGATTAACGAACCATTATTGATTCGACTAGTCCATAGTTGATGAGCGTTCTAAATTCTAGAAACGTTATTGAAGTAAATCCAAACCAAACTTCCTTTGGTGCGGATTCCGATGTCAAACTGAGATGAACAACCCTTATACAGGGGATTTTATTTACGTGTTAGCGTTAAGATGTAGTGCACATACATGGTACAAAGGGCTGATCCCCCTGAGTATGAGAAGGAAGGTCCATATAATCTTACGATTGTTAAAGGTTTAAAGTAGAAATACTTGATAACCTGGGACATAGTTCGTGGTCTTAAAACCCTCAGACGTTCTTTTGAATCTTGTCTTATATTCTTGACTCAAGAGCTGAATCTTCGATTATTCAATACTCGTTGATTATTTCGCATGTTATTATTATTGTTGTTGTTGTACTTGTTGGGCAATCATTGCTCACCCTTGCATAATAACATTGCAGCTAAAGTTGAAAGAAGTGAAGAGCCGTCCATTAGTAAGGGCAAAGGGAAAACAAACAAGTGATGAAGACTTGTTGTATTTGCTTAATTGATGTTTATGTAATAGACTTAAGTATGTTTTCCGCATTGATGTTATATTAAGGTTAGATGACCTGAGATTTATTTATTAATGATGTTGTAACCCTTTAATGGGAGATTTCTATTTTATTTAAGAGTTTTCATTTATATTTGAATGAGTAGTTAGATGTGATGTGATGTAATTGGATAGTGAACACCAAATCTTGTGGAAACGAAGTATCCGAATTTGGGGGTGTCACATATCCCACGAATCTACATTTGTCGAATCTAGTCTTCAGCTTATCATGCTCAAACTTTTTGACATAAGCTAGACAACTCCAAGTCTTAACATGCTTAAAATTTGGTTTCCTCCCTATCCATAACTCATATGGAGTCTTTGGGACGGATTTGGTAGGTACCTTGTTAAGTAGGTATGCAGCCGATTCTAGGACATAACCTCAAAAAGATACTGAAAGGTCGGTGAAACTCATCATAGAACGAACCATATCCAACAAAGTTCGATTTCTCCTTTCAGATACACCATTCAACTGTGGCGTCCCTGGTGGAGTCCATTGTGAGATTATACCATTTTCTTTGAGACAATTGAGAAACTCATTGGTTAAGTATTCCCCTCCTCGATCCGATCGAAGAATCTTAATACTCTTACCAGTTTGCTTCTCTACTTCACTTCTGAATTCTTTGAACTCTTCAAACGATTCAGATTTGTATTTCATTAAATACACATATCCAAATCTAGAATGATCATCAGTGAAAGTAATAAAATAAGAATACCCTCCTCGTGCATTCGTTGTCATAGGTCCACATAAGTCTGTGTGTACCAACGCTAATAACTCTGTAACTCTTTCTCCTTTTCCACTAAAAGGAGATTTAGTCATCCTACCCATGAGACAAGATTCACAAGTTGGATATGATTCGTAATCAGATAGCTCTAAAAGCCCATCTTTATGCAACTTGGTTAATCTTGTTTCATTGATATGACCGAGTCTACAGTGCCACATAAAGGTATAATTAACATCATATCTTTTTCTTTTCTTAGTTTGTTCAATTTGAAGTATATTTTCATGCAAGTCAAGTATGTAAAGTCCATTCAGTAGATTGCTAACACCATATAAAACATTTTTATTATAAATAGAACAACTGTTGTTCTTTATTATAATATCAAAATCATCCATATCTAATACAAAAATTGAAATAATGTTTCTAATGAGTGTTGGAACATAATAACAATTATTTAAACTAATGAACTTGCCCGAAGGTAGTGCTAAACAATAAGTTCCTACAGCTAATGCAGCAAACTTTGCTACATTTTCGACTCGTAGGACGACTTCATCCTTGTTCAGCTTTCTACTTCTGCTTAGTCCCTGCATATTATTACATATGTGAGAACTACAGCCGGTATCCAATACTCAAGTAGAATTTTGACTTTCAGAAAAATTAATTTCAATCTTGAACAAACCTAGATCGGAAGTCGAAGCTTCTCGAAGCTTCTTTTGGTCCGCAAGATACTCCTTGCAGTTCTTCTTTCAGTGTCCCGACTTATTGCAATGGTAGCAAATTCCTTTGCTATCTGGATCAGGTTTCTTTTTATCCTTTCTCTTCGCCTTGCCCTTAACCTTCTTGTTTTTCTTCTTTTCAGAAGATACCTTGGGCCTCTTCCTTTTCTTGCAAGAGTCATCCACTAGTAAGACTTGGTTCTTGTTGGATGAGAAGTGACCTTCAGCAGTTTTCAGCATTTAAGTAACTCAGGCAAGCTGACGTCCAACTTATTCATGTGAAAATTCAAAACAAATTGTGAGAAGGTGTCCGGGAGTGATTGCAAGATCAAATCTTGACTTAACTCCCCATCCATCACAAACCCAAGTTGTCCAAGTTGTTCAATCAGATTGATCATCTTAAGGACATGAGTCTCAACAGCAGTGCCCTCGGTTATACGAGATCAGAAGAGCTCCTTAGATATCTGATATCTAGCAGTCCTACTTTGCTCACTATACAACTCTTTGAGGTGCAGCAATATAGTAGGAGCATCCATAGTTTCATGCTGATGCTGAAGCTCGTTACTCATAGATGCGAGCATGATGCATTGAGCCAAGATTGCATCATCTTGCCACTTTCTGAAAGTAGCAATCTCTTCCTCAGAGGCTGTTTCTACAACATTTGCAGGCACTGGCGAATTTAGGACATAAGAAATCTTTTTAGCAGTGAGAACAATTCTCAGATTCCTTAACCAGTCCGTGTAATTCGGTCCGGTCAGTTTGTTAGCATCAAGTATGCAACACAGTGATAGTGAATTTGACATTTTTAAATTATGCATGTGAAATAGACAACATTTTAGCATACATTCATTTTATTAATCATCAAAATAAATTAGGTCTTTATTTAAATTGGTATCTCTCACTTTTTCATCAAACTATATTACCCTCATTATATAGTTCGGCAATTCTAATTAAAGAGTTGCTAGTGAGATTAAATATCCCATTTCAAATGTATATAGCCTTGTGGTGACACAACAAACGATATATAAATAAATAGGTAGATAACTATTGTCAATTACATCACTATGTAACTCCTTATATTTTGCCTCTTAGATTATTTTGATCAAGTGGTGACACATCCGAATCAAAATTATCCAAGTTAAGTCCATCCTAGCACTTCCATATATGTGAAGAGAAAAATACCATTCTTGTGGTGACACAACAAAACAGTAATGTTCAATTCCTTAATAAGTATCAAATGTGATAAAATAACATCTTAAATATTTAATACTTGCCTTGTGGTGACACAACAAACTCATATTAAACATTTAATACTCTATTGCTTTACCATGCTAGAAGGCGACGTTCGATATTCCGAATATCTTTGAACGCTTAGGACTTAATATGATTTTCTTTGAGGGGTTTATTATTATTAGTCTCATCTTGTTTAGCGCGCATGCACATATATATATAAAATATGCGTATAGAATACTATATTCTACCCGAATTGATTATGGACTTTTATTCTAGTTTGGTTCACTAGAGCCACCAAGTGAATCAAAAGGTCAAACCTAGGGTGCAAGAATTAAATTTAAATATAACTATTACATTTAAACCCGGGCTCCATTACAAACGGGTCTTCAAGCGCTCCTTGCTCCTTTGTCTCCAATTCTTCAAAATAATTCTAACTAATCCTATTACATGAACTATTTACTATAATAGAAACCTTGATCAGCAGTCAAGGGGAAGTACATATGAGGAAGATAAAATTTACATTAAGAAAAATTAGAGAAAACGAGGTACGCAGACCCCATTTATAAAAACCCATACATTCAAGCATCCTCTAAAATAATTCCAATCACACATTGGTCAAGAGTCCATAATCAATCCCTATTTATTATCATACATATCTCTATATGTATCAATAAATAACATTCATCTCATGAATAATAAAACCATTCCATATATGCATTGATATCAATTAATGGGCAAAAGTTTTGCTAATATTTAGTTTTGAAACAAAATAAACTCTTTTATTTTAATCAAAAACCAAATCCAAATTAAACTCCTTTAATTTTAGCAATCTGAAATCCTATTCCAGATAAAATAAACATCTTTATTTTAAACTTTTATCAATTAAATAAACCATTTATGTTAATTAAGAAAAATAAAAAAAATTTCAAACTCTGCATACCTACGCGGCTGCGCTCCAAATTGAACTAGGAGCGGTGCGGCCGCGCTGCACCCTAGAAACTTTTCATGCATTTTATGTGTTTTGTAGGTTACATGTGTTGGGAATTAGTTTGGCGATAGTTGAGCAAAAGCAGCAGCAAAAGAATCAAGAATTGTAGGAAATGAGAGCAGCGCGGCCGTGCCCAAATTGCACTAGGGAGCAGCTGTTAGGTTTGTATATTACGCAAGCATGCAATCTAATTACACAAATAGGGCGGAAGCGTGATAAAACGAATTTTAAAATTTTAATACAAACCATCACCATGATCTATCGTTGTGTTCAATTATCAATTAAACGAAAGAGAAAGAGAATAAGAATTATACCCTCGTAGATCAAAGCTTCCTCGGGTACAAGTTCAACTCATAGTCCTTCGTGTTCTCCTCGAATTCCACCGATGAGATTCCTTCCTTTGATCAACGTTAGCCACCCAAGTGTTTAGCCTCTAAAGGTGATCCACCAAGGAAGAATAGGTATTCAAGAAGTTGGGTATTGGCAAAACCCTAGTTTCTATCTCTATAGAAATTGTAAGTACTCTCCACAATCTAATGCAAGAGTGTGTTACCCTAATATATGATAAGACTCCTCTTATTTATAGATGTAGGAAAACCCTTCCCTAAACTATTTAGGATTAGGGTTTCTATTATAATTAAACTCCTTTAATTAATTATGCTCCTAATCCAATTAAAAATTCATGTGAGAGTACTTCTATTAATTAATTCCCAATCTCTATTAGGAATTAAATAATAGTAATAGTAATAATAATAATAAGACTCTTCTTATTAATTTATATTTAATATTTCCAAAATATTAAATAATAAATATTAAGCTATTTAATTTATTCTATCTCCATAGATTAAATTAAATACACTTAACTTATTATTATAATTATGCCATTTACTTTTTCAATAAATATTTTTCCTTTTTGCGGTGTGACCCTTTAGGTTCTCCATATTAAACCGGTTGTGAATAAATCAATTAGAACAATTCTAATCTTATTTAAATAAATAAATTAAACTAATTAATTCATTTAAATAAATAATATTTATTCTACAATAAGGGTAAGCCCCCTTAGCGATCAACGACTTTCCAGATAATATAGATTTCAACATTAATCACAAAATAACCTTTCAGTGAATAGTTACCGTACAATTCAATCCTTCTACCATACAATGTCCCAATTAAATATAAGACATGAATTTACTGTCAAGTCTTATTTTATTTAATCCTATGTATTTCGATTCCCAAATGCACAACTCTAAATAATGTAAACTAGAAACTCCTTTCTAATTTCATTCTGTCTTGGCCAAGGACTACTGAGTTGTTATTTATCGAATCACAGAGGACATTCACATCTTTTACTAGATGAGGTAGATTCTTTATTGACCATTCACCTATCTCCATGTACAACTTATTATACCTAATCATACCCTTTGATATACCCTAAAAAGGTCTTAAGGGACATGTCAAAGTATAACTCATCATACACAAGATACCATGATGATCTCAAGTCCAAGGATCACTTGTATTACTATCATTATAGGAATTTCTATTGACAGGCGAGTAAAACTCCATTAGATATTTCTTAGCGAGCCACCTTCAGTGAACTTATTCTCCAATAAGCACCTACATACTTGCTTTAGTGTCTCCACATAAATGATTATGAGATCAATCATCCTCTTCCTAAGAGCAAGCAACGTATGTACTAATCTATCTGGATTCATCAATCCCCTTTTTAGTAATCCAACGATTAGGAACGATTTTAGTTTGTGAGCTATCTAGAATTTAGATCTCATTGGCATGATCACCATCATGATTCTAAAAGCATTGCTCAAAACTATGGATTTATCACATTTAATATAACAGCACTATGTAGATAATGTAAAATGCCTTTTAAGAAAATTAATTCTTTTATTAATAAATCAATAAGATTACAAAGTATATGCTACATTATATCAAATATGATTGACTTGTGTGCATACTACTTTCAGCAGCGCGGCCGCGCCTGTCTTCAAAGTTGAAAAACATTATTCTGCCAGGGTAGCTCTGCCGCGCCCCATTCAGGCTTAATTCAAGTGCGGCCGTGCCGATTCGAATTTTGACCAGAGTTGACTTTTTGGTTTTAATTGAGCAATTGATGTGTAATTAATTTCCAGACTTCTAATTTAGCTAGGATTTTCATCAGATGTTATAAATAGTTATTTTAAGTCATTATTATGGTTGTTAAACTTATTAGAAGAAAAACCCTAGTTTTGAAAGCCAATTGTGGAGACTTGAAGCAACTTGATAGCAAGAAAGATTCAACGGAGGAGCTAATGAGAGATACAAGGATTGCATCAATATTTTTTATTCTCTACTCTATCTCTTATTTTGTAATCCTGAATGCTATTTTAATTGTGGATGATGGATTTTAGTTTAATTATGAACTAATTCTCTTTTTAAGATTACAATTGATTTTATAATGTAGTTTTGATTGACATGCCTCCTGGATAATTATTGTTAACTATTATCGAATTGTCTATTATGGTTTATGCTTAATTGCTTAATTATTTGGCCAGTAATTATCGTGATAATCTATATTAATTCGAGAGATGGATTATAGGTTTAGATCTGACCATAATAATATGTGATTGTGTTTTCTGCATAGTGATGGAATTCATGATTTGTGTTTAGGATAGAGGTATACCTATTCATCGCATGTAATTGTTGATTGATTTCGCAATCAATAAAACACGCGCAAGTATACGCGGTCCACAAGTAATATAAGATAAGTAGAGTGTCGAACCCACGAGAAATTATGTTAAATAACTACCAAATATCAATCGCATGAAAAATTAATCTAATTTAAACAATTACAATATGGTTTGTGTTTGTTGTTGATTAAAACTAAATAAAGACAATTTAGAAAATAACGTTTAACTACACGGATAAAATTCAAAATAAAAAGGTCTAAGATTACAATTTCCCCCAACTCTTCATTTAAACATCATACTCTCTCTTGTTTAGTAAATTAGAACATAAGAATTGTTATCCGAGAAGTCACTAGTATGTCTAAGCCACTCTCGATGGTCAAATACGTATTTCCTATTGTGGTGTATAGATATATTTCTATTCTACACACTAGCAAGAACCTCATATCAAGAACAATCAATAAGACACATGTCACGTAAAATCCCATTAACCATTCTATCAATTACCAACTTTCACAATAGAAATCATTAAGCAAAGATTCTCAATTGGATACATGTGGTATTTAGGTATATGTCTATCCTAAATACAATCAAATTATCAACCCTCAAGAATATTACATAAGACTCACGTCACATAATCTCATACATTATCCATAAAGAATATCCAACTTTCACATGAATTTATAACTAGGTCTTAACTTATACTTCCTCTCTCAATTCCATATAAGTTACGAAGGTAATTACGGGCCAAGCAATTAATCCTTAAGCAAAGGTTAAAAACTTCAATTTATGTAATGACTAACTACCATTCAAAGAGAGAGCATTCAATTTAAACTACAAGTTGGGTTCCATTGCAATCTTAGAATAAAAAGTTTAGCTCATATTCAATCTCAATAACATCATAATCTGATTATAGTACATGGTTTGGAATTACAAAACAAGAATGAAGAACTAAAACATATGAAGATACACCCCTTTTGTGATGAGATTCCCGAATTGGTGTGATGTAGTTCCTCTTCTCCAGCTCTTGTCTTCCTATCTCGTGCTCCTATCCTCCTTGAGTTGATGCATTGCAGATAGAATCCTTCTTCTTCCTCGTTCGCTTAGGTCCCCAGAGAACTAGGGTTTTCCAAATGATGTCCAATGGTATGTTCAATGATGTAGAATGATTCCCAATACCTAGCACAATAACTCCCTGTATGCCTGATAATTTCCTTCTCTCTCCTCATGTTACCGTTCCTGAAAATCCTCCTTTGGTGTGCCACTTCTGCAGAACAAGACAAAGCCAGCCGCACCTGCAAAACGACGGGCTCGCCCCAGCGAGAAAAATGGCCTGGGGAGCTCGCCCCAGCGAGGAATTTAGCCTGGGAAGCTCGCCGCGGCGAGATCCTCATTCCTGCAGGAATTACCCTTTTGCCCCTGGAAGTGCTAATCTCCGCCACGGTTGTCCAAAGCTGCTCCCTACACAATAAAAGCATAAAACAAGTAAATAGACACTATAAACACCTAAGGATAGCAAAGAATTGGGTTCAAAAGATATCTAATTCGTAGGTATAAAACCCACTCATCAAATACCCCCAAACTTAAGACTTTGCTTGTCCTCAAGCAAAAACAAAGGAAATGAAAAATACACAATGCAACTAATTAAATGAATGCAAATGCATGAGCTATAAGCCTAGAGCAGCCAAGTTAAGGAAATCAAGCCTCAACAATCAAAAATAAGTAAACAGCAACAACTCAACAATATGATTATCAGAAATGAAACCCATACCAATTTCGCCAAATGTTTAACCCTTTTGTTGTGTGTGTGGTTAGAATGTCAGAGTACGCAATGATCACAATTCGATCTAAGAACTACAGTGCTCAAAAGAAGATAAAACAGTCAATAACCAACTACTAGCATCTCACATGCTCACTAGCTTTTATTTTCACACTCTATTTAGCTATATTCTATAAAAATCACCGAGTGCGTTTTACGCTCCATCTCGATGATAGTTTTATTTACATCTAGATCTGTGCAATGTCTATCTTCATTAGGCTTTTCAATGTCATCCATGTAGAAAACTTTCTACCGATGACTCCCAAACCAGATGGTTTTAGGGCACCAAGCGTAGAAACGCTCTAAAGGGCTTACTTGTTCGAATGACAAAGGCCACAAAGATAAACTAGTCAAGATTTGCTCATATCTGTCCATAATACATTTTCAATTATTACCAGCATTCAAGACAGACATCGAAGCAGTATATAAACATATCAATTTTTATTTTTTTATTTGTTTTTTATTTTTTTATTTTTTTATTTTTTTATTTTTTTATTTTTTTATTTTTTTATTTTTTTATTTTTTTATTTTTTTTAAGATGGCTATCCTATCTTTTAATGAGCAACAGTTTCAGAGAGTTGAACTTAAAATCTCACGTACTCAACAACATTGATATGTGCATTAGGAACTCAAAGGGTTAACAATTTAACGGAATCAGGCACAAGTTAACATTTATAATCTAGCAATTTAGATCCAAAGTACTGAATGCATTAAAACAATGATCACCATGTCATCATCGGCCTTTCCTTAAATGCATTGCTCATAAGCTTCTAAATGCAGTTCTATAAGATACTATATAAAAAATAAACACTAAAGAAAAGCAGACGATGAATATGTACAATGATCATCAAGCAAATGACAATAACAGTAATAATCATTAATAGCAAGAAAAAGTCATTTTGATGATACATTTTTTTTACATATTTTTTTAAATGAAACACACTAACTAAATGCAAAAACTACAACTAAATGCAAACACACTAACTAAATGCAAAAACTACAACTAAATGCAATATGCTAAAATGCTATAACTAAAAACTCAAAACACCCCCAAAGTTGAAATAAACAATGTCCTCATTGTAGAAAAGATAAAGAATTAAAGAACTGAGGACTTCCCTTGGATATCAATCGACGGGGTGATCCTCCATCTCCTCGACGTCAGAGTCGGATGGTGGGAAAGGAGGTAGCGGTGTAGGCACAGGGAAAGGAAGTGGAGCTGCATTCGGGTACTGTGCTGCTAGAACCGTGTTGAAGCTAGTGGTGTAGTTCCATATGTGCTCCTGCCTCTCTGCTATGCGTTGATTCTGCCTCTCTAGCCTCTTGGCTCGTCTGTCTATAAGCAACTAGATGCTGTGAATCTGAGAGCTAAACTTTGCCTTAGGCCGCGATGAACTGGCAGGCAACTGAACATCATCCTCCTCATCCTCGGAAGTAGCCATAATGATAAAGCCTCGGCCTCGAGGATGCGACTCGGCTCCATCCCATACTTTGTACCGCGCAATCAGTCTGTGGTCAAGGATCTGTGATGGCTGCTATGTTACCTCATCATCTCGCCACTGTACCCCCGCCTGCCTGCATAATCCGTAAATGAGGGAGGGGTGAGGTAATCCGCCCTGAACATTACCCCTCAAGAGCCGGAGGAAACTACCCTCGATGATGTTTCCTACATCAATCATGAAGTCCATGACAATAGCGTATAGCAACGCTGCCTTGTCCTTCAAAACATCGCTCACGTGCTGGGATGGCATGAGCTTGGCACTCAGGAATGCGTACCAAATCTTTCCATATAAGCTGAGGTCCTTGCTGGGGAAGAGAGAGGCGCCTCTGTCTCTTTTGGTGATCCATGTGGTGCCTGGCTTGCATAAATTTGTCACAATCTTATCATAATCCGGTTGAGAGCGAATGAACTCTGTGTACTGGCATACGTCAGGTGGTACCAGGTTATAGTAGTTATTAATGGCCTGTGCACTGAAAGGTACCCTCCTCCCCCTGACTGTGGCCTCAAATAGCTGTCTGTCCTAAGCATTAACGTAGAATTCCTGTACCACAGGGACAACTGACGGGTCAGGGTGGTGCGTGAAGGTATCCCAAACCCTCTCATCAATCTGCTCCCAGATCTCCCCATCAACACCCTTTTCTGGCCTGAGGCCCCGCTCGGGAGTTAGAGCTTTACCCGTGATGAAATCGTCAAATCTGTCGGCTGCCTCAGCATTAATGAATTGGCTATGGTCATACTGTCGGGGTGGTGCGGAGGCGGAGCCCTCACTACGGAATCTCTTTGGAGGCATGGTAACAACTGTACTGAATTTCCTTCGAAAACTGAACCAAGCACCTGCTGAACTTAACAAAAACTGTGTAACACTAGTTCCCCCAAACTCAAATGTTGCTCAAACCCCAATTTCCTGCAAGAAGTTCTCAATATGTACCAAATATGTATAAAACCCAACCTCCAATTGAGCCAACACAAACTCAATTGGGAATCCAATATTTAATAATTCAACAGAGCAATGAATGGCAGTACAAGCTAATCAACACAGATACACCCAATTCCGTGCTTAATATACTCAATTATAACCCAAATGAATTCTCAGATGCAATATCAATCAAAATTAACAATAATCACAGCCAAATGCATTAATAATCCAGTCCACATTGGAATACCTTGCCACTGTCAGTTGCTTGTATGAAGAAGATGGAAGCTTGCCTGAATTCACCAAATTATAGCTTGAATCCTCACTGAGGTGTATTAAGACTGAATTCGATCCCCAATTTCTCAAAATAATTGACCAATTTCGAGTGGCTTCAATGGTGGTGACTGACTGTAAACCCTAATTGGAAGGAAATTTATGTGGAGCAGGGGTTGCTAATCCTTTATGAAGCCTAAAATCGACAGTGGGTTTGTGTTAGGGTTGGATTTCGAATGGGTTGGGTCGGCTTGGTGGTGCTGGATGTTAGGTTGCAAAAGGTAGAGATGAGGAAGAATGGAGAAAATTTGAACGGGAGGGAGTTTTTAGGTTCTGTAATTCCGCGTCTCTCGCCGGGGCGAGAGATTTCCTCACGTTTTTCTCGCCGGGGCGAGAGATCCCAAGCCAAAAACCTCGCCGCGACGAGCTCCCCTGCTGAAGCAAAATTTGATTTTTTGAAATTTTAAGACAAGGACCATGTTTAATATCACTCCCCTGTATCCTTACAACCTGCAAAACACATATTGGGAACATAGGGCCAAAATTGACTCTCGAAAGCTACTCGACGCTGAAAATTCTCAACTAACACACAACACACTAAATATGAAAAACTTAACTACTAACTACTATGACAAATGCAGTAAATAAAACACACAAACTGAACATAAAGGATACGGAAAATGGTGGGTTGCCTCCCACCGAGCGCTTGGTTTAGAGTCCTCGACCCGACTTCTCATCAATTCAAGGTTAATCGGCTAAAGTGATCGAGGTCTTCTAGCGAGCGAAGCCGCCACCCCAATAATGCTTAAGACGTTGCCCGTTAACTTTGAATGTCTCCTCCGGATTATCAACATAGACTTCAACAGCGCCGTGCGAAAATGCATGCTTGACCACGAAGGGCCCCGACCAACGTGATTTGAGCTTTCCTGGAAAAAGCCTCAATCTAGAATTGTATAGTAATACTGCTTGGCCAGGCTCAAATTTTCTGTCAACAATTTTCTTATCATGCCATTTTTTTACCTTCTCCTTGTACAATTTTGAATTCTCATAAGCTTGAAGTCGAAACTCATCAAGTTCATTTAGCTGAAGAAGCCTTTTCTCTCCTGCAGCTGTGAGATCAAAATTCATCTTTCTTATGGCCCAGAACGCCTTATGCTCAAGTTCAACTGGGAGATGGCATGCCTTGCCATAAACTAACTGGTATGGTGACATACCAATGGGTGTTTTGTAGGCCGTTATGTACGCCCAAAGTGCATCATCCAGCTTTGTTGACCAATCTTTTCTTATAGGATTGATGATCTTTTCCAGAATTTTCTTCACTTCTCTATTAGAAACCTTAGCTTGTCCATTAGTCTGGGGATGATATGCGGTAGCAATTCTATGATTGACCCCATATTTTCCCAAGAGGGCTGCAAAGTGCTTATTACAAAAATGACTCCCTTCATCACTGATCATGGCCCTTGGAGTACCGAACCTTGTGAAGATATTCTTTTGAAGAAATTTCAGCACTACCTTGGAGTCATTAGTAGGCAATGTAGCTGCCTCCACCCATTTAGATACATAATCTACTGCCAAGAGAATGTATAGATTGTTGAAAGAGGGCGGGAATGGTCCCATGAAGTCTATACCCCAAACATCAAAGACTTTAACCTCAAGGATCATGTTCAAAGGCATTTCATGTCGTTTAGAGATGTTCCCCACTCGTTGACATCTATCACATCTTAGAACAAACTGATGAGCATCTTTAAACAAAGTTGGCCAGAAGAACCCTGCTTGCAACACCCTAGTAGCCGTCTTTTCACCCCCGTAATGACCTCCATATAACGAATCATGACAGTGATGAAGAATGCTTTCAACCTCACTTTGTGGAACACACCTTCGAATCATTTGGTCCACGCAATGTTTGAACAAATACGGCTCATCCCACATATACCTCTTCACGTCATGAAGAAACTTTTTCTTTTGCTGCCACGACAAGTCTGGGGGGAGTGTATTACTAACCAAGTAGTTAGCAAAATCAGCATACCATGGAATTTCGCCTTGAACCACAAACAACTGTTCATCTGAGAAAGACTCATTGATTAGAACTTTGTCTTCCTTATCATGACCCGGATTTTCCAATCTAGATAGATGGTCGGCAACTTGGTTTTCAGTTCCCTTTTTGTCCCGAATTTCTAAGTCAAACTCCTGCAGCAATAAGATCCATCTAATCAATCTCGGTTTAACATCTTTCTTTGCAATTAGATACCGAATAGCTGAATGATCCGTGAATACAACCACCCTTGTTCCGATCAAGTAAGATCGAAACTTATCAAAAGCATAAACTACCGTAAGCAACTCCTTCTCGGTAGTGGTGCAGTTGAGCTGTGCATCAGTTAAGGTTTTACTGGCGTAGTAAATAACATGACAAATCTTCTCCTTGCGCTGTCCCAAAACAGCCCCAACCGCATAATCACTGGCATCACACATCAATTCAAAAGGCTTTGACCAATCCGGAGCAACTATCACTGGTACGGTGGTCAATTTCTTCTTTAAAAGCTCAAATGCGATCAAACACTCATCATCAAACTTGAACGGTACATCTTTCTCTAGTAAAATGCATAAAGGCTTTGAGATCTTAGAGAAATCCTTAATGAATCTTTGGTAAAACCCCACATGTCCCAGAAAACTGCGAATACCCTTCACTGAAGTTGGTGGAGGTAAATTTTCAATTGTTTCAAGTTTTGCTCTATCCACCTCAAGACCCTTGGATGACACCTTATGCCCAAGTATGATTCCCTCTTGCACCATGAAGTGACATTTTTCCTAATTGAGCACTAGATTAGTTTCCACACATCTCTTCAGTATTAGAACTAGATTTTCCAAGCAATTGTCAAACGAATCACCAAACACTGAAAAGTCATCCATAAACACCTCTACATTGCGTTCCACCAAATCCGAGAAAATAGCCATCATGCACCTTTGAAAAGTGGCCGGTGCATTACACAATCCGAATGAGACCCTTCTAAAAGCAAAAGTGCCAAATGGACATGTGAATGTGGTCTTTTCTTGGTCCTCTGGAGCTATAACAATCTGATTATAGCCCGAATATCCATCCAACATGCAATAGTACTCATGCCCAGCCAGTCTATCCAACATTTGATCAATGAAGGGTAATGGAAAGTGATCCTTTCGGGTTCCTTTGTTAAGCCTCCTGTAATCCATGCACACCCTCCAACCGGTCACTGTCCTTGTCGGAATTAACTTATTATTTTTATTGGCCACAACTGTCATACCCCCTTTCTTGGGTACACACTGAACTGGGCTCACCCAAGCACTATCAGAAATAGGATAAATTATTCTAACATCTAACCACTTTAAAAACTCTTTCTTTACCACCTCTTTTATGATTGGGTTGAGCCTCCTTTGATGTTCCACAGTGGGTTTACTATCATCCTCCATCAAGATTTTGTGCATACAGTATGATGGGCTTATTCCCTTGATGTCAGCGATGGTCCATCCAATAGCAGATTTGTACTCTCTAAGAACTCGCAACAGCTTGCTTTCCTGAAACTCGTTAAGCACAGATGCAATAATAACAGGTAAAGTAGCTGATTCACCTAAATATGCATACCTGAGATGATTAGGCAAAGGTTTTAGCTCAAGTGCTGGAGGTGTCTCAAGGGATGGTCTCAACCGATCTGTAGCATTCTCAGCATGCCCTAGAGATTCAAACGGGATTTGAAACTTGCTTCCCCGTGGCACTATATCCAAAATCTGTAGATACTCAACCAAATCTGGATCATCCATGTCAAACTCTCCCAGAAGTGTAGTCTCTAATGGATCATTGTTTAACACATTCAGAAACTCATCATTTACAACTCGCTCGATCACATCCACCTGAAAACATTCTTCCTCATCCGAAGGGAATTTCATGGCCTTAAACACATTGAAAGTGTCTTCTTGATCCTGAACCCTCATAGTGAGCTCTCCCTTTTGCACATCGATTAAAGTTCTCCCAGTGGCTAAAAATGGTCTCCCAAGAATAATAGGAATGTTTTTATCTTCCTCAAAATCTAAGATGATAAAATCATCCGGGAAGATGAACTTATCCACCTTAACAAGAATGTCTTCAACAATTTCCCTTGGGTACGTAACCGACCTATCGGCAAGCTGAAGGGAAATGTTTGTTGGCTTTGGTGCAGGCAGTCCCAACTAAGTATACACAGATAATGGCATGAGATTAATGCTAGCACCTAAGTCACACAAACATTTGTTGAATGAGAGGCTACCAATAGTACACGGTATAGTGAAACTGCCTGGGTCCTTCAACTTGGGGGGTAGCTTTCTTTGCAACACTGCGCTACATTCCTCCGTCAAAGCCACTGTTTCAAAGTCATTTAACCTCTTCTTCCTTGATAGAATACCCTTCATAAATTTGGCATAGCTTGGCATCTGTTCTAAGGCCTCTGTAAAAGGAATGTTAATTTGTAGCATCTTGAAGACCTCTAGGAATTTGGCAAACTGTTTATCTAACTTTTGCTTTTGCAGTCTTTGAGGGAAAGGTACTGGTGGATACACTTTTGGAGTAGGCACAACATTGGGTTTATCTGTGGTATCTCTCTGTTCCGACTCAGGTGGCACACTGCTGTCCATTTCCTTAGAGAAATCTGCATTATTCAAGTCCGGAGGGGAGCTTGAGTGGGCTGCCCCCTTTTGCAATTCGGGCTCCTGTAAGGTTTGTTTTCCACTTCTGAGAGTTACTGCTTGACATTCCTCTTTCCCATCTCTTCTTCGATTAGTTTCTGTGTTACTAGGAAGAGATCCCTGGGTTTATTTGACATAGAACTAGCCATTTGCCCAATTTGATTTTCCAAAGCTTTGAGTGCTGCTGCTTGGTTTTTTATCAAGATATCCTGGTTAGCCATGTGTTTCAATATTAACTCTTCAAAATCTGATTTTCTCTCTGGTTGTAAAGCCTGAGCTGCATGATGTTGTGGCTAATTTTGGAACCCTGGTGGATGGTGTTGTTTTGGAGCTTGTTGAAGATTTTGATTGTTGCTCCAAGAAAAGTTAAGATGGTTCTTATTTCCAGCATTGTAAGTGTTTTGGTACTGATTTGGTTGTCTCTGGTAGCTACTTATAAACTGAACTGCCTCATGGTTAAATGGGCATTGGTCGTTAGCATGTGTCCCTGCACATAATTCACAAACAAGAGCCATCTGCTGCACTTTGGAATCAGTCAAGGAATCAAGTTTCTTTGACATTGCGGCCATCTGAGCTGCTAAGGACGTGATGGCATCCACCTCTAATACTCCGGCTACCCTTGGTTGGCTCATCCTAGCAGTAGGCCATTGGTAGTTATTTGCAGCCATGACCTCTAATAAATCAAGTGGTTCTCCATAATTTTAGCCATAAAAGATCCTCCCGCAGCTGCATCTATGCAAGATTGATTATGAGATCCCAAACCATTGTAGAAGGTATTCAATTACATCCATGGGAGGAATCCATGATGTGGGCATCTTCGAAGCAAATCTTTAAATCTTTCCCAAGCCTCATACAATGACTCCCCATGATGTTGCTCAAAGGTTGCAATTTTATTTCTCAATCTAGCAGACTTTGCAAGAGGGAAGAATTTTGCCAAAAATTTCTGTGCTAAGTCTGACCATGTAGTGATGGATCCCAGTGGCAATGAGTGAAGCCAACTCTTAGCTTTGTCTCTCAAAGTGAACGGAAAAAGTCTAAGTCTCAAAGCATCATCCGTCACTCCATTAAATTTGAAAGTATCACATATCTCAATAAAGCTCAACAAATGCTCATTAGGGTTGTCATTAGCCAAACCCCCAAACTGTAACGAGTTTTGCACCATTTGTATTGTTCCCGGTTTAATTTCAAAGGCAGTTGCAGTTATTGCCGGCCTTGTGATACTAGACTGTAAATCACTTGTCTGCGGCGTTACATAGTCTCTCAATGCTTTTTGTTCCTCTGCCGCCATAGTTTCTTGATTGTTAGACCCCCTGATTCTTTCTCTTCTTAGTCTTCGGGTATTTCTCTCGATCTCGGGATCGTACGGAAATAATTCAAGACTTTGTGATAGGCGCATACAAATCAAGAGTACCTACACAATCAAATGAAAAATTAAATACAAGTCTAAATTAAGATTAACTCGACTATAATCAATATTGGTAAAATTATTGTAAAATAATTCCCCGGAAACGGCGCCAAAAACTTGTTGATTGATTTTGTAATCAATAAAACACGCGCAAGTATACGCGGTCCACAAGTAATATAAGATAAGTAGAGTGTCGAACCCACGAGGAATTATGTTAAATAACTACCAAATATCAATCGCATGAAAAATTAATCTAATTTAAACAATGACAATATGGTTTGTGTTTGTTGTTGATTAAAACTAAATAAAGACAATTTAGAAAACAACGTTTAACTACACGGATAAAATTCAAAATAAAAAGGTCTAAGATTATAATTTCCCCCAACTCTTCATTTAAACATCATACTCTCTCTTGTTTAGTAAATTAGAACATAAGAATTGTTATCCGAGAAGTCACTAGTATGTCTAAGCCTCTCTCGATGGTCAAATATGTATTTCCTATTGTGGTGTATAGATATATTTCTATTCTACACACTAGTAAGAACCTCATATCAAGAACAATCAGTAAGACACATGTCACGTAAAATCCTATTAACCATTCTATCAATTACCAACTTTCACAATAGAAATCATTAAGCAAAGATTCTCAATTGGATACATGTGGTATTTAGGTATATGTTTATCCTAAATACAATCAAATTATCAACCCTCAAGAATATTACATAAGACTCACGTCACATAATCTCATACATTATCCATAAAGAATATCCAACTTTCACATGAATTCATAACTAGGTCTCAACTTATACTTCCTCTCTCAATTCCATATAAGTTACCAAGGTAATTACGGGCCAAGAAATTAATCCTTAAGCAAAGGTTAAGAACTTCAATTCATGTAATGACTAACTACCATTCAAAGAGAGAGCATTCAATTTAAACTACAAGTTGGGTTCCATTGCAATCTTAGAATAAAAAGTTTAGCTCATATTCAATCTCAATAACATCATAATCTGATTATAGTACATGGTTTGGAATTACAAAACAAGAATGAAGAACTAAAACATATGAAGATGCACCCCTTTTGTGATGAGATTCCCGAATTAGTGTGATGTAGTTCCTCTTCTCCAGCTCTTGTCTTCCTATCTCGTGCTCCTATCCTCCTTGAGTTTATAAATTGCGGATATAATCCTTCTTCTTCCTCGTTCGCTTAGGTCCCCAGAGAACTAGGGTTTTCCAAATGATGTCCAATGGTATGTTCAATGATGTAGAATGATTCCCAATACCTAGCACAATAACTCCCTGTATGCCTGATAATTTCCTTCTCTCTCCTCATGTTACCGTTCCTGAAAATCCTCTTTTGGTGCGCCACTTCTGCAGAACAAGACAAAGCCAGCCGCACCTGCAAAACGATGGGCTCGTCCCGGCGAGAAAAATGGCCTGGGGAGCTCGCCCCAGCGAGGAATTTAGCCTGGGAAGCTCGCCGCGGCGAGATCCTCATTCCTGCAGGAATTACCCTTTTGCTCCTGGAAGTGCTAATCTCCGCCACGGTTGTCCAAAGCTACTCCCTACACAACAAAAGCATAAAACCCACTCATCAGTAATCTAATTCGTAAATAGACACTATAAACACCTAAGGATAACAAAGAATTGGGTTCAAAAGATATCTAATTCGTAAGTATAAAACCCACTCATCAGTAATCTAATAGGGAACCTAGGCTTTAAATCCTTTTTAATTGTAATTCACATAGAGATATAGTTGATTAGTTAAATAGGGTGTTCATCTTAATTCTATCATATGTGGAATTAAGTTGATTTGTTTATGGTATATCGAGAGATGGTCATAAATATTGACGAGTTCCTGATTAACGATTCAGATGAATTAACATAATTTGACAGGAAGTGTATTAATCAAAGTGAAGCAATAAGTGAAGTTGTAGTCTGAAGTCTTTAAAATCTATTTTCAAACTTGTGGTAATTAGTTAACTTTCAACACTCAAAAACTTTAATCGATTGTTTAATAAAATTTGGTTAATATTAAATTGGTAGTTGTTAATATAAAATACAATTTTTCTCCGTAGGATTGATACTTTTTTATCATTATATTACTTGTGGACTACGTATACTTGCGTATTTGTACTATTACAAATTTAGACAAACAAGTTTTTGGCGCCGTTGACAGGAAAAAATTGTGTTTATAACTTTAAAGTATTAATTCAATTAATTCAGTTTTAGTTAAACTTTATTTTTGTTTTTCGTGTTATTTCCTGTTTTAGGTGATTTCGGTTTGTTTATGCAAACGTATGCAAAACAGCTGGAACTTGTGCAGTGCGAGGACAATCTTGAGAACAAGTTACGTCAGTTGAGAAAGTTCTACCAAGAGACAGTCGAAAAAGAGAAAATGGCTAACGAAGAGCAGAAATCATTAAGAGACTATGCCTTGCCTAAAATTGATGAAATCAAGTCAAGCATCACGAGATTAGCTATCACTGCGAACACTTTTGAGATTAAACCGGGTACAATTTAGATGATTCAGAACTCGGTACAGTTTGGGGGGTTGGCTAATGATGATCCAAATAAGCACTTGGTTAGTTTCCTTGAGATTTATGATACATTCAAATATCACAATGTTACAGATGATTCAGTGAGATTACATCTATTTCCATTCACCCTGAGGGATAAAACAATGAGTTGGCTGCATTCGCTTCCACCGGGATCCATCACAACCTGGGATGACCTGGCTCAGAAATTTCTAGCGAAATTCTTCCCACCAGCTAAGACTGCTAAGATGAGGAACGACATTACTACCTTTGAGCAACAACATGGAGAGTCATTGTATGAGGTTTGTGAGAGATTTAATGAGCTATTGAGAAAATGTCCACATCATGGGCTACCCAAGTGGCTACAGGTTCAGACATTCTACAATGAGTTAAGTAATAATACTCGGACAAGTATAGACGCAGCTGCGGGAGGAGCACTTATGGCCAAAAGTTTTGATGAGGCTTTTGATTTGTTAGAGATGATGATAACAAATAACTATCAATGGCCAATTTCAAGGATGAATCAACAAAAGGTAGCCATGGTATTAGAAGTAGATGCAGTCACAACTTTAGCAGCTCAATTATCAGCTATGTCTAAGAAGATTGATGCTATGACAGAGGCAAAAACTTAACAAGTAGCTTTTGTTTGTGAGCTATGCGCGGGTGCACATCCTACAAATCATTGTGCCATTAATCTTGAAGCAGTGCAGTTCGTGTTAGGTTTGTATATTATGCAAGCATGCAATCAAATTACATAAATAAGGCGAAAGCGTGATAAAAAGGATTTTAAAATTTTAATACAAACCATCACCACGATCTTTCCTTGTGTTCAATTATCAAATAACGCAAGAGATAGAGATAGAGAATTATACCCTCGTGAATCAAAGTTCCTTAGGTACAAGTTCACCTCCAATTCCTTCGCGTTCTCCTCAAATTCTATAGATGAGATTCCTTACTTTGATCAACGTTAGCCACCCAAGTGTTTGGCCTCTAGAGGTGATCCACCAAGAAAGAATAGGTATTCAAGAAGTTGGGTGTTGGCAAAACCCTAGTTTCTATCTCTATAGAAATTGCTAATACTCTCCACAATCCAATGCAAGAGTGTGTAATCCTAATCTATGATAAGACTTCTCTTATTTATAGATGTAGGAAAATCCCTCCCTAAACTATTTAGGATTAGGGTTTATAGTCTAATTAAACTCCTTTAATTAATTATACTCCTAATCCAATTAGGAATGCATGAGAGAGTACTTCTATTAATTAATTCCCAATCCCTATCAGGAATTAAATAATAGTAATAGTAATAATAATAATAATAATAATAAGACTCCTCTTATTAATTTATATTTAATATTTCAAAAATATTAAATAATAAATATTAAGCTATTTAATTTATTCTATCTCCATAGACTAAATTAAATACACTTAACTTATTATTACAATTATGCCATTTACTTCTTAAATAAATATTTTTCTTTTGCGGTGTGATCGTTTAGGTTCTCCATATTAAACTAGTTGTGAATAAATCAATTAGATCAATTCTAATCTTATTTAAATAAATTAAACTATTTAATTCATTTAATTAAATAATATTTATTCTACAATAAGGGTAAGCCCCTTAGCGATCAACGACTTTTTAGATAATATAGATTTTAACATTAATCACAAAAGAACCTTTCAGTGCATAGTTACCATACAATTCAATCCTTCTGCCATATAATGTCCCAATTAAATATAAGACATGGATTTACTGTCAAGTCTTATTTTATTTAATTATATGTATTTCGATTCTCAAATGCACAACTCTAAATAATGCAAATTAGAAACTCCTTTCCAATTTCATTCTGTCTGGGCCAAGGACTACTAAGTTATCATTTATCGAATCACATAGGACATTTACATCTTTTACTAGACGTGGTAGATTCTTTATTGATCATTCACCTATCTCCATGTACAACTTATTATACCCAATCATACCCTTTGATATACCCTAAAGGTCTTAAGGGACATGTCAAAGTATAACTCATCATACACAAGATACTACGATGATCTCAAGTCCAAGGATCACTTGTACTACTATCACTAGAGGAATTCCTATTGACAGGCGAGTAAAACTCTATTAGGTATTCCTTAGCGAGCCACGTTCAGTGAACTTATTCTCCAATAAGCACCTACATACTTGCTTTAGTGTCTCCACACAAATGATTATGAGATCAATCATTCTCTTCATAAGAGCAAGCAACGTATGTACTAATCTATCCGGATTCACTAATCCCGTTTTTAGTAATCCAACGGTTAGGAACGATTTTAGTTTGTGAGCTATCTTGAATTTAGATCTCATTAGCATGATCACCATCATGATTCTAAAAGCATTGCTCAAAACTATGGGTTTATCACATTTTAAATAACAACACAATGTAGATAATATAAAATACCTTTAACATTTTTATTAATAAATGAATAAGATTACAAAGTATATGCTACATCATATCAAATATGATTGGCTTGTGTGCATACTACTTTTAGTTCGTGGGTAGCTACCAACGTCCACCAAATCCATACCAAAACACCTACAATCGGGGGGCAAGGAACCATCCTAATTTTTCATGGAGCAACAATCAGAATCATCAACAAGCGCCTAGACCATCATATCCCTCAGGATTTACTAATCAACATCAGTAGGTAGCTACACAGCCGCAACTAGAAAAGAAATTAGATTCGGAAGAGCTATTGATGAAGTATATGGAGAATAATGATGTGTTGATCAAGAGTCAAGTGGTTGCTATCAAAAATCTCGAGAATCAAGTTGGTTAAATGGCTAATATATTAAACAATAGACCTCAAGGATCTCTGTCAAGTAACACAGAAGTTAACCTAAAGAAAGATGGGAAGGAGCAGTGCTAAGCTGTCACACTTAGAAGTGGGAAACAAATTCTAATGGACAGCGCGACCGCACCCTTCACTAGTTGCAAAATCTGTAGAAAATTCAGACAACAAAGAAGAAAAGATAGAAACCGAGCCAAGAGAAAAAGAACAAGCAACACAATCAGTAGTATATCCACTAATTCTATATCTACAAAGATTTCAGAAATAGAAATTGGATAAATAATTCTCCAAATTCCTTGAAGTATTTAAGAAGCTATAAATCAACATACCGTTTACAGAAGCCTTAGAACAGATGCCGAGCTATGCTAAGTTTATGAAAGGAATTTTGTCAAGGAAGAAAAAGCTTGAGGATTATGAAACAGTAGTTTTAACTAAAGAGTGTAGTGCTATACTGCAAAAACAATTACCTTCGAAATTAAAAGATCCTGGTAGCTTTACTATTTCTTGCACTATTGGTAGCTTGTCAATCAACAGATGTTTGTGTGATTTGGGTGCTAGCATTAACCTCATGCCTTTATCGATATACACACAGTTGGGTTTACCTGTACCAAAACTAACAAACATCTCTCTTCAGCTTGCGGATAGGTCAGTTACATATCCAAGAGGAATTGTGGAGGATATACTTGTGAAAGTCGATATATTCATTTTCCCAGCTGATTTCATCATTTGGATTATGAAGAAGACAAAGACATTCCTATAATACTTGGGAGGCCATTTTTAGCAACTGGTAAAACACTCATAGACGTGCAGAAAGGAGAATTGACTAAGAGGGTTCAGGACTAAGAAGTGACGTTCAATATGTTCAAAGCCATAAAGTTTCCTACAGATGAAGAGGAGTGTTTCCGAATGGACGTGGTAGAGAAAGCAGTGGATGATAAATTTTTGAGGATAATGATTAAGGATCCATTGGAGACTACCCTATTGGGGGATTCTGAAATGGATGTTCCAGAGATGATAAATTATCTTCAGATGTTAGATGCATTGCCAAGGGTACACAGATTCAAAATTCCTTTCGAACCATTAGAGTGTGCGGATAAGTCTTTAAAGCGTTTGAAGCCAACTCTTAAGATACCTCCTATATTTGAGCTTAAACCATTACTTAATCATCTTAGGTATACTTATTTGGGTGAATCATCTATTTTACCTGTTATTATTACATTTGTACTTAACAAATTTTAGGAAAGTAAGCTAATTCGAGTTCTTTGAGAGTACAAAACTACAACTGGATAGACCATTGCTGACATCAAAAGAATAAGCCCATCATTTTGCATGTACAAGATACTTATGGAAGACGATGCCAAACCTACAGTGGAACAACAGAGAAGATTAAATCCAATTATGAAAGAGGTAGTCAAGAAAGAGATCTTAAAGTGGCTGGACGCTGGAATTATATTTCCCATTTCTAACAGTTCTTGGGTGAGTCCAGTTCAATACGTACCAAAGAAAGGAGGAATGACAGTGGTAACAAATGAGAACAACGAGCTTATACCAACGAGGATAGTTACTAGCTAGAGGGTTTGCATGGATTACCAGAAGGTTAATAAAGCAACCCGAAAGGATCACTTTCCACTACCTTTCATTGATCAGATGTTAGATAGATTGGTTAGACACGAGTACTATTGTCTATTGGACGGATATTCGGGGTACAATCAGATTGCTATTGCTCCAGAAGATTAGGAAAAGACGACATTCACTTGTCCGTATGGTACTTTCACTTTTAGGAGGATGTCATTTGGATTATGTAACGCACCAGCGATGTTCCAAAGATGTATGATGACAATTTTCTCAGATATGGTGGAACGCAATGTGGAGGTGTTCATGGATGATTTCTCAGTTTTTAGGGATTCTTTTGATAACTGTTTAGACAATTTAATTTTGGTATTAAAGCGTTGCGTGGCGACCAACCTTGTGCTTAATTGGGAAAAGTGCCATTTCATTGTACAAGAAGGAATTATATTAGGGCATAAAGTGACAGCGAAGGGATTGGAGGTAGATAGGGCCAAGCTCGAGACCATTAAAAATGTACCACCACCAACTTTAGTGAAGGGGATTCGTAGATTTTTGGGACATACCGGCTTTTATTGGAGATTCATAAAGGACTTTTCTAAAATCACAAAGCCATTATGCAGTCTATTGGAGAAGGACGTCCCATTCAAATTTGACGAGGATTATTTGTTGGCCTTTGAGCTTTTAAAGAAGAAATTGACCACAACACCAGTGATAGTTGCACCAGATTGGTCAATGCCATTCGAATTAATGTGCGATGCTAGTGATTATGCAATTGGGGCTATTTTGGGCCAATGCAAAGAAAAGGTTTTTCATGCCATTTATTATGCTAGAAAAATATTGTCTGAGGCTCAACTCAATTATATGACTACCAAGAAGGAGTTGCTCGCAGTGGTGTATGCATTTGACAAATTCTGTTCGGACTTAATCGGAACTAAAGTGGTGGTGTTCATGGACCATTCAACGATAAGATATCTGATTTCGAAGAAAGATGCGAAGCTGATGTTAATTAGATGAATACTTCTACTTCAAGAATTCGACTTAGAAATTCGGGATAGAATAGGTACGAAAAATCAGGTGGCAGATCATTTATCGAGGTTAAATAACAATGAGCATGCAAAGGAAGACAAGACTGAGATTAATGTGTTCTTCCCGGATGAGCAGTTGTTTATGATAAAAGCAGAAGTTCCGTGGTATGCAGATATTGTTAATTATTTGGTTAGCAACGTATTTCCTCTGGACTTGACAAACCAGCAAAAGAAAAAGTTTCTACATGACGTGAAGAGGTACATGTGAGATGAGTGATGAGTGTGTTTTATACACACAAATTAAGTGCTTTTAAGCTTGATAATTTGTAAATCCTAAGTTATTTCATTTGGTTTTATGTGTTTTCATCTTATTGTTGTATAATGTAGTTTTATATTACTTTTATATGTTTTTGTATGCTTTTATATGTTTTTACTTTGTTTTGTAAGAATGGAAATAAAGGCCCCTTGGATCGATGCATTTTTGGCTTGAATCTAGCATTCCCGCTGCTTGTTTCTCAATTTGACCCATAATGCAATCCGAATCTCTCAAAACTCAAAGAACGAAAGTTGTAGATCTCTGTCTCAGCTTTCCATAACATCTTGAATCATCCAATTTGAAGTGCTTATGAGAGAGTTATGGTCATTTTACCATCGGATTTTGCATGGAATTTACACAGCAGTTGCTTCAGACTCAATTTGAGTCTTGCTCCGGCCATTATCTCAGCAAGCTCCGGTTATGAAAGTTGTATAGCTACTTCTTAGATTTCCATAGCCTACTTAATCGCCTTAATCCGAGTTCGGAAGAAGAAGTTATGGTCATTTTACTAACAGACGTCAAAACTGATTTTGGCTACAGATGCGAGCTCGCCGGGGCGAGCTCCCCAGGCCATTTTTGGCGCTGGGGCGAACTCGCCGCGGGATACAGCAGGTTTTTGCGATTTTTTGTCCAAAACTCGGGAAATAGCTAGGTTTTTGAAGACCCAACACTTATGACACCTCTTGGGCAGCTAGAACACATTATTTCTTCAATTCATCAACAACCTAGAGTGAGAAAGAGAGAGAGAGAGGCAGCTTGGAGAGGGAGACCATGGCTCTTGGCCATGGTTCTTCAAGAGCTTCAAGGAGCAGCAATGGTGGGAGCGTCAACAACATCAATGGAGGAGCTTCAACCAACAACTAAGGGAAGTCATCCTTTCTTTTCTTTTTCCTCTAGTAGCTAGAACTCATTATTGGGGATCTAGTGCTACCAATTGTAACACCAATGGAGGCAAGGAATTGAATTAAACCTCTAGCTTTTCTTTGATACTTGTATTATCCATGGATGATTACCCAATATTTGGAATAGTTTGATTTATTTGTTATGAATTAAACTTCTATCTTGCTTTTCGTTTGATTGGTACCATATGAATTGGTTCTTTATATTTTGTGCTTAATGTTTAATTGCTAAGGAATTGGTGATTAGCTTGGTAATCTATATGAAATTGAAAACTAGATTATAGATTCATACCATGAATATAATGACATGTGATTGTGTTATACATAATTTGTGTATTGTCAATTCATTGTGACCCCCATGATCAAAAGCAGAGTTAAGAGATTTGAACAAAGTAATGCACACCAAGTGTTTGACAAAATGCTTGAGTGTGGATATTTTGTTCTTAGCTCTTTACCTATCTATTTATGTTTTAATAAAGTTGTTTAATTAAGATCGAGATGCTTTGAAATTGTTATTGGGCTACATTAGAGATAATTCCTCGTGGGATCGATACTCTACTTACACTTTATTACTTGTTGACCGCGTATACTTGCACGTTAATTGTCATTATATAAATCAGACAACAAGTTTTTGGCGCCGTTGTCGGGGAGTTAGTTTTCTAATGTTTTCCAATGGTGATTTCAATCGATTTGATCATAGGTTAAACTTTAATTCATGTATTTATTTTATGATTACACGTGTTCACCAATTGTGATAAATAGGCTGACAGGACAATGGGTAAATGCATTGCTCGTGTGCGAGACTTGGCGTAAACCGGGGCCTCACAGTTCTATTTATTGTTATTGTTTGCGAATTGGATTGGCAAGACTTGGCATAATCTGGGGCCTTGCCCGAGACTTGGCGTAAGCTGGGGCCTCAAGGTTCAATTTTGCATGACATGTTTAAAAAAAAAAGAGCTATAATTTAAACTTGTATTTCTGTTTTAATTAAAGTCAGGTCGAGGACTATAAACCAAGCGCTTGATGGGAGGCAACCCATTATCTCTATTCGTATCCTTTATGTTTAGTTGTTATATTTCAATTTCGCAAGTTTCAAATTTTCAAGTTTCTAAATTTCAATGCATGTGTTTTTGTTAGTTTAGCTTGTGACTTTGATTTGCTATTTAGGACCATTCTTCGCTCAAATTGTCTAAGGTATGCTTGGTATGTTGCATTGTATCAGGTTGGGTGTGTTGAGGATGGCCATTGCTTTGAATTGTGAAAAATCAAGTTTTGGGATACAGGGGGTTGGCGCCGCGGTGAGCTCCTGAAGAACAAAATTCCCGCCCTAGCGAGATCTCGCCCCGTCGGCAAAACGCAGTACAAAATTCTCGCCCCGGCGCGAGCTCGCCCCGGTGAGCTGAAGAAAAAAAAAAGTTCTTCCCAAGCCATATTGTATTGTCATTCACACTTCCAAACTTATTCTTTCCCTCTCCCACATGGATTCATCTTAACCCACTGAGCATTCAAAAGGATTCATCTCCAAATTGAAGGTACTAAACAAATAACTTCTTTTGCCAACACAAAGCAAGGTACTCACACCAATTTTTTCATACAAGTAAAATAGATTTGTCAATTGTGATGGGTATTCTTGGTTAGTTAAACTGTTGTACTTGGATTTGTATTGGGTAATCTTGTACTGTCAAATTTGGATAAATTTAGATTGGTTGCCCAATTGAGTTTGTGTTGGCTCAATTGGAGGATTTTGGGTTATTCATTGCTATGATTTGATTGAATATTACAATAACTTAGCAATTTTTGTTGAAACTGAGTTTGGCGGTTGATCATATAACATTGGCATCATAGCTACATAGCATGTGTTAGTTATTTGTGCATTTTAATTTTGTTTGCTTTCTATCTAAAAAAAATTATGTTTAGGATGTGTATCTTGAGTATTGTTTTAATTTGATTCGAACTACAATTCATGGTCAATGATAAGAACTTGTTTGAATTGTTTCTAACTCATGGAAAATGGATAAATGTTGCTCAGTATTTGTGCTTAATCGTTATTGTTGGTTATTATTTTATTTATGCGTCCTTTCACTCTTTTGCACCTACCCATGTGTATTGAGCTAGTTGTATGCTTAGAGAAGGCTTTTATAACCGAATGCTTGTGGGATATATCTATAAACTCTAGAACTCGTTTAAACATCACTCGAAGCAAGGTGTCCAAATTTGTTGTGTTTGAATTGATGGTCATGTGGTGAGTTGAGATGGAGCGTAAAACGCACTCACTCATGGACACATGCGTAGGAGGGATAGAGCGTAAAACGCACTCTCTTATAATTTAGATAAAAGTAAGACATTTATGTATTTCAAATCTTGTGTTGAGTTAAGATGGAGCATAAAACGCACTCACCCACAAGAGTGGACTTAGGATAATATAGAGCATAAAATGCACTTACCTAGAGTCTTTTGATTTCAAATTTTTTGGAAATTGTGATTTGTATACCTTTGTATTGAGTGATGTGTTAAGCATGTAGTTTTTGTGGTTTATTGTGATTATTTCATAAGGTAATGTGGTTGCATAGCTTCATCCGAGCTTGATTGATTTAGTGCTATTGGGTACTCACACACACACGGAAGGGACCTAAAGCAAGCTATGACTAGCTAATTGTAAATCTAAACTTGCAACGTTTTGAAAGTTTCCTTAAGTTTTCATGTGTTTATGCTTTGAGACCATTGGTTAGCTTTTTAACTCATTGCTCAAGATAGTTTATTTAGAAATGTTTAATTTTTATAGTTTGTGTGTTTTACTTGAGGACAAGCAAAGGTTTAAGTTTGGGGGTATCTGATGAGTGTGTTTTATACACACAAATTAAGTGCTTTTAAGCTTGATAATTTGTAAATCCTAAGTCATTTCGTTTGGTTTTATGTGTTTTCATCTTATTGTTGTATAATATAGTTTTATATTACTTTTATATATTTTTGTATGCTTTTATATGTTTTTAGTTTGTTTTGTAGGAATGGAAATAAAGGCCCCTTGGATCGATGCATTTTTGGCTTGAATCTAGCAATCCTGCTGCTTGTTTCTCCATTTGACCCATAATGCAATCCGAATCTCTCAAAACACAAAGAACGAAAGTTGTATATCTCTCTCTCAGCTTTCCAGAACATCTTGAATCATCCAATTTGAAGTGCTTATGAGAGAGTTATGGTCATTTTACCATCAGATTTGGCATGGATTTTACACAGCAGTTGCTTCGGACTCAATTTGAGCCTTGCTCCGGCCATTATCTCGGCAAGCTCCAGTTATGAAAGTTGTAGAGCTACTTCTTAGATTTCCATAGCCTACTTAATCGCCTTAATCCGAGCTCGGACGAAGAAGTTATGGTCATTTTACTAACAAACGTCAAAACTGATTTTGGCTACAGATGCGAGCTCGCCGGGGCGAGCTCTCCAGGCCATTTTTGGCGCTGGGGCGAGCTCGTCGCGGGATACAGCAAGTTTTTGCGATTTTTGGTCCAAAACTCAGGAAATAACTAGGTTTTTGAAGACCCAACACTTATAACACCTCTTGGGCAGCTATAACACATTATTCCTTCAATTCATCAGCAGCCTAGAGTGAGAAAGAGAGAGAGAGGCGGCTTGGAGAGGGAAACCATGGCTCTTGGCCATGGTTTTTCAAGAGCTTCAAGGAACAACAATGGTGGGAGCTTCAACAACATCAATGGAAGAGCTTCAACCAACAACTAAGGGAAGTTATCCTTTCTTTTATTTTTCCTCTAGTGGCTAGAACTCATTATTGGGGATCTAGTGCTACCAATTGTAACACCAATGGAGGCAAGGAATTGAATTAAACCTCTAGCTTTTCTTTGATACTTGTATTATCCATGGATGATTACCCAATATTTGGAATAGTTTGATTTATTTGTTATGAATTAAACTTCTATCTTGCTTTTTGTTTGATTGGTACCATATGAATTGGTTCTTTATATTTTGTGCTTAATGTTTAATTGCTAAGGAATTGGTGATTAGCTTGGTAATCTATATGAAATTTGAAAATAGATTATAGATTCATACCATGAATATAATGACATGTGATTGTGTTATACATAATTTGTGTATTGTCAGTTCATTGTGACCACCATGATCAAAAGGAGAGTTAAGAGATTTGAACAAAGTAATGCACACCAAGTGTTTGACAAAATGCTTGAGTGTGGATATTTTGTTCTTAGCTCTTTACCTATCTATTTATGTTTTAATAAAGTTGTTTAATTAAGATCGAGATGCTTTGAAATTGTTATTGGGCTACATTAGAGATAATTTCTCGTGGGATCGATACTCTACTTACACTTTATTACTTGTTGATCGCGTATACTTGCGCGTTAATTGTCATTATATAAATCAGACAACAATGAGCCATTTCTATTCAAGCATTGTGCAGATCAAATGATACGACGGTGTGTTCTGCAAAGCAAAATTTAGAGCATATTACATCATTGTCACGATTCATTGTATAAAGGACATTATGGGGGTGAAAAGACAGCTACAAGGTGTTACAAGCAGGATTTTACTAGCCCACTCTATTCAAAGACGCCCACCTATTCGTTCAAAAGTGTGATAGATGCCAAAGGGTGGGTATCATTTCCAAACGTCATGGGATGCCATTGAACATAATTTTAGAAGTTGAAGTCTTTAACATTTGGGGTATAGACTTCATGGGGCCATTTCCATCCTTCTTCAGTAACCTCTACATTCTTTTGGCAGTTGACTATGTCTCTAAATGGGTGGAAGCCAGTGCTATGCCGACCAATGATGCCAAAGTGGTTTTAAAATTTCTTCAGAAAAATATCTTTACAAGATTTGGCATCCCAAGGGCAATTATCAATGATGAAGGGAGCCACTTCTACAATAAGTATTTTGCAGCTCTCTTGGCTAAGGATTGGGTCAATCACAGAATTGCTACAGCCTATTACCCCCAGACCAGTGGTTAAGCAGAAGTCTCTAATAGGAAAGTGCAGAGAATTTTGGAAAAGATCATCAATCCTACGAGAAAAGATTGGTCAACGAAGTTGGATGACGCATTTTGGGCTTACAAGACGGCATATAAGACACTAATTATTGGCATGTCTCCTTATCAGTTAGTTTATGGAAAAGCTTGTCATCTTCCTGTTGAACTCGAACATAAATAATACTGGGCCATCCAAAAGCTAAACTTTGATCTATCAGCTGCAGGGGAAAAATGGCTTCTCTAACTTAATGAACTTAATGAATTCCGTCTGCAAGCTTACGACAATTCGAAGCTATACAAGGAAAAAGTCAAAAAATGGAACGAACAGAAAATTATTGACAGGAAATTTGAGCTGGGGCAAGCAGTGCTTTTATATAATTCTCAATTGAGACTATTTTCGGGTAAGCTCAAGTCTCGGTGGTCCGGACCTTTCATTGTCAAACAAGCATTCCCTCATGGCGCCTGATGAGTGTGTTTTATACACACAAATTGGGTACTTTTTGCCTTAATAATTTGTAAGTCTTTAGCTATTTCGTTTGGTTTGTATGTATTTTTCCTTTATTGTTGAATTATGTGGTTTTGTATTGCTATTATATGTTTTTGTATGCTTTTATGTGTTTTTACTTAGTTTTGTAGGAATTGAAATAAAGGCCCCATGGATTAATGCGCTTTTGGCTTGAATTTGGCATTTTCAGCTGCTTGTTTCTCAATTTCTCCGATGATCCAATCCGAATCTCTCAAAACTCAAATAAAAAAGTTATATATCTTTGTCTTAGCTTTCTAGAACATCTTGAATCATCCAATTTGAATTTCGTATGAGAGAGTTATGGTCATTTTACCATCGGATTTGGCATGAATTTTACATAGTAGATGCTTTGGGCTCAATTTGAGCCTTGCTCCAGTCAATATCTCGACGAGCTCTAGTTATAAAAGTTGTAAAACTATTTTTTTATCTTTCCATAGCCTCTTGAATCGCCTAAATCCAAGTTTGGACAAAGAAGTTATGGCCATTTTTTCAACAGAGGTCGAAACTGATTCGGGCTACAGGTTTTTGGCGCTGGGGCGGGAACCCCCTGGATGCAGTTCGAATTTCACGATTTTTGGCCGAAATTTGATGGCTAGGCTAGGGTTTCTCATACCCAACTCTTATAACATCTTGGGGGCGGCTGGAATAAGTATTCTAATACTATCTAACACTTCTAACATCAAAATCTAGAGAGGGGAAGCTACCAAATACATCCAATTGGAGGGCCAAAGTGCTAAAATCAAGTTATATCAAGCAAGGCCAAAGAGCAAAAACATCAAGGATTGCAAAATCAAGGAGGATAAGCTAGTGTTCATCATCAACCAATCAAACTGAAATTAGTATGCACACAAGCCAATCATATTTGATATGATGTAGCATATACTTTGTAATCTTATTCATTTATTAATAAAAGAATTAATTTTCTTAAAAGACATTTTACATTATCTACATAGTGCTATTATATTAAATGTGATAAACCCATAGTTTTGAGCAATGCTTTTAGAATCATGATGGTGATCATGCTAATGAGATCTAAATTCTAGATAGCTCACAAACTAAAATCGTTCCTAATCGTTGGATTACTAAAAAGGGGATTAGTGAATCCAGATAGATTAGTACATACGTTGATTACTCTTAGAAAGAGGATAATTGATCTCATAATCATTTGTGTGGAGACACTAAAGCAAGTATGTAGGTGCTTATTGGAGAATAAGTTCACTGAACGTGACTTGCTAAGGAATATCTAATGGAGTTTTACTCGCCTGTCAATAGAAATTTCTATAGTGATAGTACTACAAGTGATCCTTGGACTTGAGATCATCATGGTATCTTGTGTATGATGAGTTATACTTTGACATGTCCCTTAAGACCTTTTTAGGGTATATCAAAGGGTATGATTGGGTATAATAAGTTGTACATGGAGATAGGTGAATTGTCAATAAAGAATCTACCTCATCTAGTAAAAGATGTGAATGTCCTATGTGATTCGATAAATGACAACTCAGTAGTCCTTGGCCAAGGCAGAATGAAATTAGAAAGGAGTTTCTAGTTTGCATTATTTAGAGTTGTGCATTTGGGAATCGAAATACATAGAATTAAATAAAATAAGACTTGACAGTAAATCAATGTCTTATATTTAATTGGGACATTGTATGGTAGAAGGATTGAATTGTACGGTAACTATTCACTGAAAGGTTTTTTTGTGATTAATGTTGAAATCTATATTATCTGGAAAGTCGTTGATCACTAAGGGGGCTTACCCTTATTGTAGAATAAATATTATTTATTTAAATGAATTAAATAGTTTAATTTATTTATTTAAATAAGATTAGAATGGTTCTAATTGATTTATTCACAACCGGTTTAATATGGAGAACTTAAAGGGTCACACCGCAAAAGAAAAATATTTATTTAAGAAGTAAGTTGTATAATTGTAATAATAAGTTAAGTGTATTTAATTTAATCTGTGGAGATAGAATAAATTAAATAGCTTAATATTTATTATTTAATATTTTGGAAATATTAAATATAAATTAATAAGAGGAGTCTTATTATTATTACTATTACTATTATTTAATTCCTAATAGGGATTGAGAATTAATTAATAGAAGTACTCTCACATGAATTCCTAATTAGATTAGGAGCATAATTAATTAAAGGAGTTTAATTATAATAGAAACCCTAATCCTAAATAGTTTAGGGAAGGGTTATTCCTACATCTATAAATAAGCGTAGATTACACACTCTTGAATTAGATTGTGGAGAGTACTTGCAATTTCTAGAGAGATAGAAACTAGGGTTTTGCCAATACCCAACTTCTTGAATACCTATTCTTCCTTGGTGGATCTCCTCTAGAGGCCAAATACTTGGGTGGCTAACGTTTATCAAAGGAAGGAATTTCATCGGTGAAATTCGAGGAGAAAACGAAGGACTAGGAGTTGAACTTGTACCCAAGGAAGCTTTGATCTACGAGGGTATAATTCTCTTTCTCTTTCGTTTAATTGATAATTGAACACAAGGATAGATCATGGTGATGGTTTGTATTAAAATTTTAAAATCCGTTTTATCACGCTTCCGCTATATTTATGTAATTTTATTGCATTGTTGCGTTATATACAAACCTAAAAGTGGTATCAGAGCCTAATCCTTGTGTTAATTATTGATTTTGATGATTCCATGTATGAATTGATATGCGATACGATCGGATTTTTGGGCTGGAAAAATTTTCTGAATCTGCATCGAGGCGCGACCGCGCCGCTTCCAGTTCATTCTGGAGCGCGGCCCCGCCCTAACCCAGAAAACGTTTCTGGGGGTGTAGCGCGGCCGCGCCACTCCTAGTTCAATTTGGAGCGCGACCGCGCAGGTATACAGAGTTTGAACTTTTTTATTTTTCTCAATTAACATAAATGGTTTATTTAATTGATAAAAGTTTAAAATAAAGATGTTTATTTTATCTGGAATAAGATTTCAGATTGCTAAAATTAAAGGAGTTTAATTTGGATTTAGTTTTTGATTAAAATAAAAGAGTTTATTTTGTTTCAAAACTAAATATTAACAAAACTTTTGCCATTAATTGATATCAATGCATATATGAAATGGTTTATTATTCATGAGATGAATGTTATTTATTGATACATATAGAGATATGTATGATAATAAATAGGGATTGATTATGGACTATTGACCAATGTGTGATTGGAATTATTTTAGAGGATGCTAGAATGTGTGGGTTTATATAAATGGGGTCTGCGTACCTCGTCTTCTCTAATTTTTCTTAATGTAAATTCTATCTCCCTCCTATGTACTTTCCCTTGACTGCTGATCAAGGTTTCTATTATAGTAAATAGTTCATGTAATAGGGTTAGTTAGAATTATTTTGAAGAATTGGAGACAAAGGAGCAAGGAGCGCTTGAAGACCCGTTTGTAATGGAGCCCGGGTTTAAATGTAATAGTTATATTTAAATTTTATTCTTGCACCCTAGGTTTGACTTTTTGGTTCACTTGGTGGCTCTAGTGAACCAAACTAGAATAAAAGTCCATAATCAATCCGGGTAGAATATAGTATTCTATATGTGCATGCTTACTATATGTATATTATATATTATCCAACATGTTTCACATGTTAAATAATATGACGCGTATTTTATATATATGTGTGCATGCGCGCTAAACAAGATGAGACTAATAATAACAAATCCCTCAAAGAAATTATATTAAGTCCTAAACGTTCAAAGATATTTGGAATATCGAACGTCGCCTTCTAGCATGGTAAAGCGATAGAGTATTAAATATTTAATATGAGTTTGTTGTGTCACACAAGGCAAGTATTAAATATTTAAGACGTTGCTTTATCACATTCGATGCTTATAAATATACTGAACGATACTGTTTTGTTGTGTCACACAAGGACAGTGTTTTTCTTTCGAATATATAGAAGTGTTAGGTTGGACTTAACTTGGATAATTTTGATTCGGATGTGTCACACTTGATCAAAATAATCTAAGAGGCAAAATATAAGGAGTTACATAGTGATGTAATTGACAATAGTCGTCTACCTATTTATTTATATATCGTTTGTTGTGTCACACAAGGCTATATACATTTGAAATGGGATGATCCTTATTCTCACTAGCAAATCTTTAATTAGAATTGCTGAACTATATACCGAGGGTAATATAGTTTGATGAAAAAGTGGAGATACCAATTTAAAAATAAAGACCTAATTTATTTTGGTAATTAATAAAATGAATGTATGCTAAAATGTTGTCTATTTCACGTGCAGAATTTAAAAATGTCAAACTCACTATCACTGCATAGCATACTTAATTCTAACAAACTGACCAGACCGAATTACACGGACTGGTTAAGGAATCTGAGAATTCTTCTCACTGCTGAAAAGATTTCTTATGTCCTAAATTCGCCAGTCCCTGTAAATGTTGCAAAAACAGCCTCCAAGGAACTACTTTCAGAAAGTGGCAAGATGATGCAATCTTGGCTCAATGCATCATGCTCGCATCCATGAGTAACGAGCTTCAGCATCAGTATGAAACTATGGATGCTCCTACTATATTGCTGCACCTCAAAGAGTTGTATAGTGAGCAAAGTAGGACTGTAAGATATCAGATATCTAAGGAGCTCTTCCGATCTCGTATGACCGAGGGCACTGCTGTTGAGACTCATGTCCTTAAGATGATCAATCTGATTGAACAACTTGGATAGTTTGGGTTCGTGATGGATGGGGAGTTAAGTCAAGATTTGATGTTGCAGTCACTCCCGGACACCTTCTCACAATTTGTTGTGAATTTTCACATGAATAAGTTGGACGTCAGCTTGCCTGAGTTACTTAACATGCTGAAAACTGCTGAAGGTCACTTCTCATCCAACAAGAACCAAGTCTTACTAATGGATGAAGAAGGAAGAGGCCCAAGGTATCTTCTGAAAAGAAGAAAAACAAGAAGGCTAAGTGCAAGGCGAAGAGAAAGGATAAAAAGAAACCTGATCTAGATAGCAAAGGAATTTGCTACCATTGCAATAAGCTGGGACACTAGAAGAGGAACTGCAAGGAGTATCTTGCGGACCAAAAGAAGCTTGGAGAAACTTCGACTTCCGATCTAGGTTTGTTCATGATTGAAATTAATTTTTCTGAAAGTCAAAATTCTACTTGGGTATTGGATACTGGCTGTAGTTCTCACATATGTAATAATATGCAGGGACTAAGCAGAAGTAGAAAGCTGAACAAGGATGAAGTTGTCCTACGAGTGGGAAATGGAGCAAAGGTTGTTGCATTAGCTGTAGGAACTTATTGTTTAGCACTGCCTTCGGGCAAGTTCATTAGTTTAAATAATTGTTATTATGTTCCAACACTCATTAGAAACATTATTTCAATTTCTGTATTGGATATGAATGGTTTTGATATTATAATAAAGAACAACAGTTGTTCTATTTATAATAAAAATGTTTTATATGGTGTTGGCAATCTACTGAATGGACTTTAGATACTTGACTTGCATGAAAATATATTTCAAATTGAACAAACTAAGAAAAGAAAAGGAGATGATGTTAATTATACCTTTATGTGGCACTGTAGACTCGGCCATATCAATGAAACAAGATTAACCAAGTTGCATAAAGATGGGCTTTTAGAGCTATCCGATTACGAATCATATCCAACTTGTGAATCTTGTCTCATGGGTAAGATGACTAAATATCCTTTTAGTGGAAAAGGAGAAAGAGTTACATAGTTGTTATCGTTGGTACACACAGACGTATGTGGACCTATGACAACGAGTGCACGAGGAGGGTATTCTTATTTTATTACTTTCACTGATGATCATTCTAGATTTTGATATGTGTATTTAATGAAATACAAATCTGAATCGTTTGAAAAGTTCAAAGAATTCAGAAGTGAAGTAGAAAAACAAACTGGTAAGAGTATTAAGATTCTACAATCGGATCGAGGAGGGGAATACTTAACCAATGAGTTTCTCAATTATCTCAAAGAAAATGGTATAATCTCACAATGGACTCCACCAGGGACGCCACAGTTAAATGGTGTATCTGAAAGGAGAAATCGAACATTTTTGGACATGGTTTGTTCCATGATGAGTTTTACCGACCTTCCAATATCCTTCTGGGGTTATGCCCTAGAAACGGCTGCATATCTACTTAACAAGGTACCTACCAAATCCGTCTCAAAGACCCCATATGAATTATGGACAGGGAGGAAACCAAATCTTAAGTATGTTAAGACTTGGGGTTGTCCAGCTTATGTCAAAAGGTTTGAGCATGATTAGCTAAAGACTAGATCCGACAAGTGTAGATTTGTGGGATACCCTAAATAAACTGTAGGGTATTATTTCTATCATCCCAATGATCAAAAGGTGTTTGTTGCAAAACACGCTGCCTTCTTGGAAAAGGAGTTTATCCTTGAAGGGGTCAGTGGGAGTAAGATATATATTGAAGAAGTTCAAGAATCACAAAATACTACGGATCAAAGTCTGGTACCTGACCAAGTAGAAGAACCTATTGTACCACAACCTATTCGTAAATCTGGAAGAGTACCGAAGATACCTGATAGGTATGGATTCATCATAGAGGATGGTGATGAGGTACGCATCATAGATGATGATGATCCATTGACTTACGAAGAGGCTATGAGTAGTGAAGACTCAGAGAAATGGCTAGAAGCCATGAAATCCGAGTGGACTCTATGTATGAAAACCAAGTATGGACTTTGGTTTCACCATCAGAGGGCATTAAGCCTATTGGGTGTAAATGGGTCTTTAAGAAAAAGACTAGAGCGGATGGCACCTATAAGGCCCGACTAGTTGCAAAAGGTTTCAAACAAAGATAAGGAGTTGACTATGATGAAACCTTCTCACCAGTAGCTATGCTCAAGTCCATTCAGATTTTGCTTGCAATTGCAGCTTATTATGACTACGAGATCTGGAAAATGGACGTGAAAACGGCCTTCCTCAATGGAGAGCTTGAGGAGAATGGATATATGATACAGCCAGAGGGTTTTGTTTCAACGGTTGGAACAAACTAAGTCTGTAAGCTACAACGATCTATTTATGGATTGAAGCAAGCTTCTCGAAGATGGAAATCCGTTTTGATAAGATAATCAAAAGGATTGATTTTATCAAAAATGAGGATGAACCTTGTGTGTACAAGAAGGTTAGTGGGAGTGTTGTTTCATTCCTTGTATTATATGTTGATGATATATTACTGATAGGGAATGATGTTCCTATGCTACAGTAGATCAAAATTTGGTTATCTAAACACTTCTCAATGAAGGACTTGGGGAATGATGTTTCTATGTTACAGTCGATCAAAATTTGGTTATCTAAACACTTCTCCATGAAGGACTTGGGTGAGGCATCCTATATTTCGGGGATAAAGATCTATAGAGATAGATCTAAAAGGATGCTTGGCTTGACTCAAGAAAGGTACATTGACTCGATACTAAAAAGGTTTAGCATGGAAGATTCCAACAGAGGTCTCATGCCGATGAGCCATGGAATACATCTCTCTAAGAAACAGGCCCCAAAGACACCTGAGGAGAGAAACCGAATGAGTAAGATTCCTTATGCTTCAGTAATAGGATCTATCATGTTCAGTATGATATGTACTAGACCAGATGTCGCTCATGCACTTAGTGTAACAAGCAGATATCAGTCGAATCCAGGAGAAGAGCACTGGAAGGCAGTGAAAAACATCCTAAAGTACTTGAGAAGAACTTAGGATGTATTTCTTGTCTACGGTGGGTCTGAATTGAAACTAGAGGGCTATACAGACTCAAGTTTTCAAAAGGACCAAGATGACAGTAAATCCGTTTCAGGGTACGTGTTTACCTTAAACGATGGCGCAGTGAGTTAGAAAAGTTCCAAGCAGCAAGCAATTGCTGATTCAGTGACAGAGGCAGAGTACATAGCTGCAAGTGAAGCTGCAAAGGAAGTTGTTTGGATGAAGAAGTTCATAACTGAACTTGGAGTGGTTCCTAGCATTAGAGGGGTTGTACCTTTATTCTGTGACAACACCGGAGCTGTTGCGCAGGCTAAGGAACCCAGGTCTCATCAAAAATCCAAGCATGTGTTGCGACGATTTCATTTGATTAGACAGATCATTGAAAGAGGAGATGTCACCTTGGAGCGTGTGGACTCTCAAGACAACATTGCAGATCCATTTACTAAAGCTTTAACACAACAACAGTTTGATCGTCACTTAGAGAAGATGGGTATTAGATACCATGGCGATTGGCTTTAGTGCAAATGGGAGATTGAAAGTAGTATGCACACAAGCCAATCATATTTGATATGATGTAGCATATACTTTGTAATCTTATTCATTTAATAATAAAAGAATTAATTTTCTTAAAAGGCATTTTACATTATCTATATAGTGCTGTTATATTAAATGTGATAAACCCATAGTTTTGAGCAATGCTTTTAGAATCATAATGGTGATCATGCTAATGAGATCTAAATTCTAGATAGCTCACAAACTAAAATCGTTCCTAATCGTTGGATTACTAAAAAGGGGATTAGTGAATCCGGATAGATTAGTACATACGTTACTTGCTCTTAGGAAGAGGATGATTGATCTCATAATCATTTGTGTGGAGACACTAAAGCAAGTATGTAGGTGCTTATTAGAGAATAAGTTCACTGAACGTGGCTCGCTAAGGAATATCTAATGGAGTTTTACTCGCCTGTCAATAGAAATTACTGTAGTGATAGTAGTACAAGTGATCCTTGGACTTGAGATCAGCATGGTATCTTGTGTATGATAAGTTATACTTTGACATGTCCTTTAAGACATTTTTAGGGTATATCAAAGGGTATGATTGGGTATAATAAGTTGTACATGGAGATAGGTGAATGGTCAACAAAGAATCTACCTCATCTAGTAAAAGATGTGAATGTCCTATGTGATTTGATAAATGACAACTCAGTAGTCCTTGGCCAAGGCAGAATGAAATTAGAAAGGAGTTTCTAGTTTGCGTTATTTAGAGCTGTGCATTTGGGAATCGAAATACATAGAATTAAATAAAATAAGACTTGACAGTAAATCCATGTCTTATATTTAATTGGGACATTGTATGGTAGAAGGATTGAATTGTACGGTAACTATTCACTGAAAGGTTTTTTTGTGATTAATGTTGAAATCTATATTATCTGGGAAGTCGTTGATCGCTAAGGGGGCTTACCCTTATTGTAGAATAAATATTATTTATTTAAATAAATTAAATAGTTTAATTTATTTATTTAAATAAGATTAGAATTGTTCTAATTGATTTATTCACAACCGGTTTAATATGGAGAACCTAAAGGGTCACACCGCAAAAGAAAAATATTTATTTAAGAAGTAAATGGCATAATTGTAATAATAAGTTAAGTGTATTTAATTTAATCTATGGAGATAGAATAAATTAAATAGCTTAATATTTATTATTTAATATTTTAGAAATATTAAATATAAATTAATAAGAGGAGTCTTATTATTATTATTACTATTATTATTATTTAATTCTGAATATGGATTGAGAATTAATTAATAGAAGTACTCTCACATGTATTTCTAATTGGATTAGGAGCATAATTAATTAAAGGAGTTTAATTATAATAGAAACCCTAATCCTAAATAGTTTAGGGAAGGGTTATTTCTACATATATAAATAAGCGGAGTCTTATCATAGATGGGGGTTACACACTCTTGCATTAGATTGTGGAGAGTACTTGCAATTTATAGAGAGATAGAAACTATGGTTTTGCCAATACCCAACTTCTTGAATATCTATTCTTCCTTGGTGGATCACCTCTAGAGGCCAAACACTTGGGTGGCTAACGTTGATCAAAGGAAGGAATCTCATCGGTGGAATTCGAGGAGAACACGCAGGACTAGGAGTTGAACTTGTACACGTGGAAGCTTTGATCTACGAGGGTATAATTCTTATTCTCTTTCTCTTTCGTTTAATTGATAATGGAACACAAGGATAGATCATAGTGATGATTTGTATTAAAATTTTAAAATCCGATTACGCTTCCGCTTTATTTATGTAATTTGATTGCATGCTTGCGTTATATACAAACCTAACACAAACATCATATGAAAATCTACAAAAGTGGTTTTATCTCTAGTTTCCCTTCTATTTTGTAATCCAACATGATGTATAAATTGAATATGATGTTATTTGTAGTTACCATGAATTAGAACTAATTTTCTATGTTTTCAATGGAACCCAACACATAATTTGAATTGATTGCTCTCTCTTGAATATTAGTTAGTCTCTTGTGAATTGGATTTCATAACCTATGCTTATGGATTAATTACCTAGCTAGTAATTACCTTGGTAACCTATATGAAATTGAGAAATGGAGTATAGTGTTGAGACCTAGTTATGAATTCATGTGAAAATTAGATATTCCCATGGGTAATTTATAAAATTAAGTGACGTGTGTTTTATTTATTATCCTCATGAATAGATAATTTGATTGTATTTAGGATAGACATATACCTAAATACCGCATGTATCCATTTGAGAATCTATACTCAATGATTTCTATTGCGAAAGTTGGTAATTGGTAGAGTAGTTAATGAGATTTTTAGTGATATGTATCTTGTTAATTATTCTTGATATTTGATTCTTGTTAGTGTGTAGAATAGAGATATATCTATACATCGCATTAGGAAATACATATTTGACCATTGAGAGAGGCTTGTATATACTTGTGATTTCTCGGATAACAATTCTTGTGTCCTACTATCGATAAAAAGAGAGTTAGGATATTTAAATGAAGTGTTGGGGGAAATTGTGATCTTAGACTTGTTAATATTAGATTTCATTATCTTAATGCTTTCTATAGTTCTTGGATTATTTGTTATCTTTATTAATGCAAAACAACAAAAATACAATTGTCATTAGTTTAAATAAGATTGAGATGATAAAAGGTTAGTACTTGGAAAACATTAGTAATAATTCCTCGTGGGATCGATACTTTACTTACTCTTTATTACTTGTTGACCGCGTATACTTGCGCATATTTGTCATTATATAAATCGGACAACAAGTTTTTGGCGCCGTATGTGATCGTAATCCGGATAAACATTTAAAGTTAACGAACATCGTTTGAAGCATTATTGGGGTGGTGATTTTGATCGCTAGAAAACCTCAATCACTCTTGTTGATCAATCTTGAAACAGAGAGTAGTCAGGCTGAAAGACTTTAAATCAAGCGCTTGATGAGAGGCAACCCATAAGTTCAATTCCATTAATTTGAATTTTTGTCATTTTTAGAAGTAAGTAGTATTATTAGTTTGCTTCAATAGTAGTAATTTGTTAATTTGTGTTTTTATAGGTTACACTTCATTGTTGCAATTAGTTGGTTCAGTCAGGAAGGTTTAACACATAAAGCTTTATGAATAGGGCAGCGCGGCCGCACCCAAAATACAAAGGAAAGCAGCGCGGCCGCGCCTAGCTTTAGAAATCAAAAAAAATATTGCTGCCAGTATAGCCCGACCGCGCCCAATCCAGACTAATTTTAAGCGCGGCCGCGCCGCGATTGATTCCCAGTTTTTAAAAATTAGTCAGTAACTCAACCCGGTCATATACTTATTTCTTTTTCCTACTTGGATTCGTATTCCCACTCTCCTATACTTATCAGAAACCGTTTGTAACTCCCTCATTCTCCTATTCCAAATTAAAACCCCCATTCTATTCTTCTCTTCAACCAAATCACAATCTATTTCACACACACACACACACACACACTCTCTCTCTCTCTCTCTCTCGTTTCCATACTATCTTCTCCTCGCTCAAACCTAATCCTCTCAACTCTCCACCCATAGCTAGCCTTCCTATTTCACAACACCCATCAATCCCATAACCGACCCTTATAATTACTTCATAAAAAATTGAACACACAAATCCATCCATACATTTGATTGGTAGGGGCTTAATTGGGGATAGCATCGCACAAGGATACCATTAAAGCATAGAGTGGATTGGTGTTTCTCTCCATAGCAAGGTAATAATTTCAATTGAAGGAACTTGAGACTTGGAAATTCACTAAATTGCTAGTTAAAAGGTTCTTGGGTTCATTCTTTTGATCTTGCACTTGTTACTATACTGTGGTTGCGTTTGGTTATTTACATTGGCTTGGGAGTGCATGCTTATAAACAGCACATAGATTTTTGAGAAAAACAGAGTACATATTTAGTGTTTGTGCAAGGTTTATAAAGTTTAAATTTGGTTTCCAACAAGTTTAGGGGAAATCCAGGTCCAGTAGATTGTCTCTAGTTTTAGCATTATGATAGAGTATTAATGGCATTAAAGCGACAACGTGGCAAATCTTCTAGTGCACCTGAGCAGAATGAATCGACAGACTTTGATAGCGCTAGATTCGTTAGTGCTGATGCAGAGAACTTCTTTCATCAAGTTTTGCGGGGGAAAGACATTTGTGTTGGAACGGGGACTCAAGCCAGATCCTAGGTTGGATGGGCATATGATGAATATGATTAGGGGCATGGGCTGGCTGCTATTTGTTGAACCTCCTATGGCAGCCCCGATATCGATAGTTCAAGAGTTTTATGCCAATACAAAGATTACCAAGGATGGAAATATTTTTATGAGGGGTTGTCAGGTATCATATTCGAAAGAAAGTATCAATGCGTTATTCTATTTGCCCAACGTTCAACCGAACGATCCAGACTGGTTATACTCAATAAGATGGGACACAAAGTTGGATAATATCATGAGGGTCTTATGCAAGCCAGGCATGGTGTGGACTACTAAACAGGGTACGGATCAGAAGTTGCATTTTTTACACACAACCTTAAGCAGATACAAGAAGGCATGGTATAGCTTCACATGTGCTAATTTGATGCCAACAAGGCATCAGAATGATGTGACCAAGGATAGAGCTATCCTGCTCTACGGTATTGTGCAGGGAAGGAAAATTGATGTCGGGTACGTCATCAACCAGTTTATTCGCCGGTATCTGCAGGGAGACATTTCTGGTGGTATTCTGCATGCCTCGGTGATTTCTCATTTATGTGCTGCAGTAGGCGTATAGTAGGAGGATAGTGAGCCACTGTAGCTGCCCATGAACACCATAGATCATGCTACTATCGAGAAGTTTAAAGTGTGGGCTGGTGGTCAATCTCATTCTCGCGGAGCAGGGTTTGTGATAACCGGACAGAGTGAAAGTGAAGAGGTATCCGATCAGCCCATGGCATAGCCAATGCAGTCAATGGATATTTCTCAAGCTAGATTAGAAAGGCTGGAAAGGCGTATGAACCAGCGGATGAGTGCGATTCATACCAGCATGGCTGAGCTCCGGTCCTTCTTAACTCAGTTATCTGATAGTTTCTCTCAAATATTTACTCAATTGGGCGTTCAAGTCCAATTCCTAATATTTGCCGCTGCCCCAACTTATCCTCCCCCGGACACACCTTCCGATGATGAAGAGGAGCATGCAAGAGATGCCACCTCGGATAAGGGGAGTTCTTCTGATCTTTTCTTTTTACTGTTTCTACAATGAGGGCATTGTTTGTCATAAGTTTGGGGGGGTTTGTGTTTGTGTTTATCTTTTCCGATTGTGTTTAGCATGATAGTTAGTTTGGTTTATGCATTATATCTGTTAGCATGTTGGCATATATTTGTTTGATGTTTAGTATAGTATTTGTTTGCATTGGATATGTATTATGTACATTTAGTTTGTTTGCATGAATCCAAGCAATGGGTTGGTATTGTTTTGGATTGGCTGATGATGAGATTGGTTTTATATGTTAACTTGGACAGTGTTGATAATTGATGTGTAAGTTATAATTTAAATCATGAGGATAGTTATGCCTGTCTGAAACTTGAGTTAACCGAATAGCACTTGAAATTTGATTGTTTTGATTAATTTAGTTCAAGGGTTGCATAATTGACTTCTAAATGGGAATGCTTTGGGTTAAAATAAAGGAAATCAGTGAATTGACAATAAAGGCTAAAATGAGGTGAAAGCTTAAGTTTGGGGTATCTAAGGGGTAATAATTTTATTATTATTGTTTAAAAAAATAAAAAAATAGAAAATTCAGAAAAAAAGAGAAAGAATAAATGCTTTGACTATTTGGGTTCTGTGGCCATTGTTACTCGGGTAATTAGATCCTTAGGGGTATCTTATTACCTAGTGCCCTAAGGCTAACTGGTTTGGGAGTTACTGATTGAAAGCTCGCTACATGGGTGACTTTGAAATGCCTAAGAGAGCCTAACATTGCACAGTCAAGAATAAATACGAGATGGAGTGTAAAACGGACTCGTGAAACAATAAAGGTAGAAATTATCCTCGTAAGGACCCTTATACGTAGTGATTGCTTAGTTTTAGCCGGAGTTGTCGTATTTATTGGAATTGAAGTAGAACCAGACTATTCTTGTTAGGGAGTTGATTGTGTGACTAAACTTGAACTATGGTTGGTTAAAATGATTAGTGGGCACACACAAAAACTTGGGTGATGACAGGTGTGAGTTATTTTATTGATTAGGATTACTAACTTCATGTTGATTGGATTTGTTGTTTTAAGTACTTTGTTGATATCTCTGAGGCTTGGGGTTAATTTTCATGCTGCCTATTGGTTGGATTCGTATGCATGATAGTTAGTAGTTTGCATTCACGAAGTTGTGTTTTATTATGTTTCATTGTGTTGTTTGGGGACAAGCAATAGTTTAAGTTTGGGGGTATTTGATGAGTAGGTTTCATACATACAAATCAAGTGTTTATTTACGTGAATTATTGTTTATATCCATGGATTATAGTTACTTTTCATACATTTTATGTGTTTTATAGGCTACATATGTTGGGAATTGGTTTGGCGATAGTTGAGCAAAAGCAGCAGTAAAAGAATCAAGAATTGTAGGAAATGAGAGCAGCGCAACTGCGCCTAAATTGCACTAGGGAGCAACGCAGCAGCACCTATCTTCAGAGTTAAAAAACATTGTTCTGCCAGGATAGCACGGTCTCACCCCATTCAAGCTTAATTCAAGTGCGGCCGCGTCGGTTCAAATTTTGACCAGAATTGAATTTTTGTTTTAATTGAGCAATTGATGTGTAATTAATTTCCAAACTTCTAATTTAGCTAGGATTTTCATCAGCTGTTATAAATTGTTGTTTTAAGTCATTATTATGGTTGTTGAACTTATTAGAAGAAAAACCCTAGTTTGAATGCCAATTATGAAGACTTGAAGCAACTTGATAGCAAGAGAAATTCAACGGAGGAGCTAAAGAGCGATACAAGGATTGCATCAACAGTTTTTATTCTCTACTCTATCTCTTATTTTGTAATCTTGAATGCTATTTGAATTGTGGATGATGGATTTTAGTTTAATTATGAACTAATTCTTTTTTTAAGGTTACAATGGATCTTATTATGTAGTTTTAATTGACATGCTTCCTAGATAATTATTGTTAACTATTATCGAATTGTCTATTATGGTTTATGCTTAATTGCTTAATTATTTGGCCAGTAATTACCGTGATAATCTATATGAATTCGAGAGATGGATTATAGGTTTAGATCTGACCATAATAGCCGTGACACCCCCAAATCCGGGTTTCTTAACCTCGAATTCGGTGTTCACGATACTCAACAACAAACATACTTTCTAACTAATGCGGAATAATAAACATACAATGTCTATCGAAATAGTAATAAAGTCTTACAATCATGGTCCCAAGGTTCTTTAACCTTAACTTAAAACATACTCTCAATACAATAAGAGTTCACATAGCCAAATAACATTTAAGATAAACTAGTACATAAGCCATATCAGACAACTACTCTTGTACCTTCCTTTTTTTCTTTGTCTCCTTTAGACGTTTCTGCCTTAGCTGAAATAAAGATCATGATATAGCAAGGGTAAGCAACTAGTTTGCTTAGCAAGTTTATACACAAGGGAGATATATCATGAATAGAAGGAAATTTCGCTTTCAATGTTCAACAACAGTATAAAATTGTGAAGGAACATGAATTAATAGTCGACAATTGAATATTCGAATAATTGAATGACAATTACTGAGTGGTTGGAAATAACCATAGACATTTGCCAAGGTTCTCAGCATTTAAACTGGACATCTTAAAAAGTTTTGGTAATCAAGGGGATCAGCCTTTCATACCCCGTGATTTATGCACAAACACTTAATAAACCAGCATTGATATCATGCCTTACTCAAATTTATCCATTTCTCAGCCAAGAGTTCTTACTATAGCAAATTAATAAGAACAGCTTTTAAAATACATTTGATTTCACAAATTTAGACATGCTTGATCTAGCTGATACAAATAGCATAGATCTATCTCATAAACAGTTCATGCTTGAAAGAACTTTAATCTAATTCACAATTCAATAACAATAGAATAGGAATTCAATTGCATAAGGTGCGAATCTCAATAACCAATATAGATGTGAATAATCAACAATAATTATTCACTAACATGCTTCAAAAATCATAACTCGAGTTTGAGTTAGGGAACTTGCCTGTCTGCTCAGCTACAAATAATTCTAGCTTTAACTAATTGGTCTTGAAGAACCTAACATTGATAACGTCGATCTACCAATTAGTACTGCGTAGTTGTATATCGATACGCTTACTTATGCTATTTATTTAATAATTAAGCAAATCACATAGCACGCATAAGTTAATAAACTATCGTAAATCCTATAAGACACTTAATATAATTAATCCTGATAATATTTAATTCACCTCTTGGTATTATTAGTCCACTAATAACACTTTTATTCGTTTACTAATGTTATTAACATCTTAATAATATTTTAATCATCCAATAATACTTTAATCTAATATTATTAATCTCTTAATAATATTTTAATTCTCATATCATTAATAATATTTTAATCTAATATTATTAGCCATTTTAATAATATCTTAATCATTTATTAATGCTTAAAATAAATATTATTACCCATTCAATAATATTTCCATAAAGTTTTAATCTTAATATTTCTTTGTTTACTTAAAAATATCGAATTCTTATATTACAAATATCATAGTAATATTTTAATAAGTTATTAAGCGAATAAACAATTTATTCTAATTGTTTAACCTTTATTAAACAACTCCTTTACTACCCATAAAAGGTCATAAATATTATTTCTCATTAAATATTACCAAAATACCCCTCAATAGTCATAATATATAATATTAGGAGTATCCAAGCTTAAAAATCACATTTTTCTTATTTATGACATCATTTAACCATTTATTTTCTTTAAACCATAACTATAACATTATTATGAAAAATAGCAAATAGGTTCTAAAAATTATTATCCTCTGGATCTGGATAATATATGGTCCAACAATGATCCAAACGATTTCCTGAAATTTTAGAAAATGATTTACTATTTTTAAAGTACTCAAAACCTCCGATTTTTGTTACATTTTTCATAAATCGATTTTCGCTCAGAAAATTCTTAAATTTTCAGGGTACACTCTCATAATGTATATAAACATACTGTAAAAATTTCATATTATTTCAAGATACACACAGTGAGAAATCCGAGTATGAATATTTAGGAGTCCTTCACGGTAAAAGCCATTACGCAAAAACTACACATCGAAACGTGTTCGTTCTTTTTCCTACTTGTAGATACTTCTTAAGGTACCTCTGTGATTTTTTCAGATATTTAAAAGATACATAACTGGCCGAAACAACCTTTGGAAAAACAAGGACAGCAAGCTTTTAGGGTTTTAAAGCTTTAAGTTTTATAGCTGGACTGTTTTGGGAAAATAGCCCCCAAGGCTTCAAAAATTATTGGATTTGTGTTCTACCACTTGGGTTTACTAGCTAACTCATGTACCTAGCACCCCCTTTCAACGGATCACAAATCCAAGTTGTAGATCTCAAGTTATGGGTGATCCAAGTGAAGAAAAGCTAGGGTTTTTACCCTTTAAGAACATAAGTTTCTTTTCTTCCTTTGAATCTCCATTCTAACACTCAAGAGGATTAGATCTATACATGAAGCATGAAGATCTAATGATTCTTGAGTCTTAGAACAAAATCTCTCAAAAACTATGAAAATAAAACAAAGTAAGAAAGAAGGAAATGGTTTAGGGTTTCACCTTGATCTTGTAGTTACTCTCCTTGATCTACCAAAGTATGTGATGAACTTGAGATGCATGAACTATGATAATCTCACTCTCTTTTTCTCTCTAAGCTCTTACTCTCTATACTTGGTGAATAATAAATGAACCAACCCCTACTATTATTGGTGAGGGGTCCTATTTATAGGAAAGTAGAGACCATGGGCAAAATAGTCATTAATCATGACTAGGCAAGGGCAATTTGATCAATTCATCAATAATAGGAAGCTTCCTAGCAACTTCCTCAAGGGTATTTTAATCATTACCCAACTTCTTTTAAGGTTAAAATAGTCTTTTTGCAAAATCTTAATTATCCATTAGTTATTAACCATTCTTCATTGGTTATTAGACATTGGTTATTATCTTGTCATAATTACATTGTTTAAACACAATGGTTATTATCCCGCCATAATTACATTGGTTATTAACCACTTGGATATACAATGGTTATTGCCCCTTCATAATTACCTTGGTTATTAACCACTCTTGGCCAATTTAGCCATTACACACCAATTCCTACACTTGACTCACATATGGTTATTTCTTAACCATAGTTATATCATACCTGCCAACACAAGTATAGACACATCTTATACATCTCCCACCAATTAACCCAAGTTGGTTTAAATAGAACACAACGTTAACTCATTAAATTAAATTAGATTTAATTAATAAGGACGTTCAAAATTCACGGGCATTACATCCCTCCCCCCTTATAAAGATTCCGTCCTCGGAATTGCAAAAATAGGGTTACTCAAATAAAAACGGATAATTCGCTTTCATTTTCTCTTCGAGTTCCCACGTAGCTTCTTCGACTGCGTGATTCCTCCAGAGAACCTTGACGGAATGGATAGTCTTGTTTCTCAACTTCTGTTCCTTTCTATCGAGAATCTGGACAGGAACTTCCTCGTACGTTAAGTCCTTCTCGACTTGGATTGGTTCATAGGAGATACGTGCTTATAGCCTGGTTTATACGGTCGCAACATTGACACATGAAATACGTTGTGAATGTGCTCAAGTTCAGGAGGTAACGCTACCTCGTACGCCACCTCGCCGATTCGCCTCAAAATCTCGAATGGTCCTATGAACCTAGGGCTCAATTTGCCCTTCTTTCCAAACCGGATCTTTCCTTTCCAAGGAGATACCTTCAAAAATACAAAGCTACCAACTTCAAAGTCCCGCTTCTGACGATGTAAGTCGGCATATTTCTTCTAGCGATCTTGAGCTGCTACCAGCCGGTTTCTGATCAGCCGCACGATGTCTGTAGTCCGCTGCACCATTTCTGGTCCCAGCAATCTTCGCTCCCCAGCCTCGTCCCAACACATCAGGGTTCGACATTTCCTTCCATATAGCGCTTCGTATGGGGGCATGCCGATACTGGCATGATAGCTAATGTTGTAAGCAAACTCTACCAGTGGCAAATGGTCATCCCAGCTACCCTTTAAATCCATCACGACTGCCCGAAGCATATCTTCTAAGGTCTGAATCGTTCGCTCGCTCTGGCCGTCGATTTGAGGATGATACGCTGTACTCAACCTCAACTGCGTCCCCATTCTTGCCTCCAGACTTTTCCAAAAATTTGACGTGAAGGGCGGATCTCGGTCAGATACAATTGATACCGGCACTCCATGTCGTGACACTATCTCTTTCACATAAAACTTTGCTAATTGCTCCAGATTGTACCGTATCTTGATTGGCAGAAAATGAGCAGACTTGGTTAGATGATCCACAATTACGCAGATGGCGTCTAAACCCTTATGAGTTGGTGGCATTCCCACCACAAATTCCATTGTGATGTGCTCCCACTTCCACTCCGGAATCTCTAACGGTTGAAGTAATCCGCTCGGTCGTTGGTGCTCTGCTTTAATCCGCTGGCACGCCAGACATCGGCTGACGCACTCCGCCACTTCGCGTTTCATATTCGGCCAACAAAAATTTCTTCGCAAATCCTGGTACATCTTTGTGCTTCCAGGATGTACCGAGTACTTCGTGCTGTGAGCTTCCTGAAGGATTTCTTCCCTCAATTCTAGATCCAATGGTACCCAAACTCTCCCTTCAAATCTTAGCAATCCAGTGCTATCAATCTTATACTTAAGCTCCTCGCCTTCGGCAATTCGTTTCTTTATTGCATCACAATCCTCATCCTTTTCTTGAGCCTCCTTAATCTGATCCAACAGGGTCGGGCTCGCTGTCACTGTAAACAGTTTCCCATCCGTCTCCATCGGATACTTAACCTCCAATTCCAGACGTTCGAACTCCTTTATCAGCTCTGCCTGAGTTGTAAGCCTCATCAATTTCTCTCTGCCCTTCCTACTTAGGGCATCTGCCAATACGTTTGCTTTGCCCGGATGATACAGAATCTCACAGTCATAATCCTTGATCAATTCTAACCATCGGCGCTGCCTTATATTCAGCTCCTTCTGAGTGAAGATATATTTCAGACTCTTGTGATCTGTATATATCTCGCACCTCTCTCCATATAAGTAGTGCCTCCAAATCTTCAAGGCGAACACTACTGCTGCTAACTCCAGATCATGAGTCGGGTATCCCTTCTCATAGTCCTTCAGCTGACGTGAAGCGTACGCAATGACCTTGCCATGCTGCATTAGTACACAACCAAGACCTTTGTGTGACGCATCACTGTATACAACAAAACCTCCAGTGTCGTCCGGTAAAGTCAACACTGGTGCTTGACTAAGTCTCTTCTTGAATTCCATGAAACTCTCCTCGCACTTCTCCGTCCAAACGAACTTTACCGTCTTTTTGGTTAGATTGGTCAATGGTGACGCTATCTTCGAGAAATCCTGGATGAACCTCCGATAGTATCCCGCTAACCCTAGGAAACTCCTGATCTCCATTGGCGTCTTCGGCTGCTTCCAGTTGATAATGGCTTCCACCTTTGCTGGGTCTACCAAAACACCATTCCTATCAATGACGTGTCCAAGAAACTGCACTCTTTGCAACCAAAATTCACACTTTGAAAACTTCGCGTACAACTTCTCCCTTCTTAATGCCTCTAAAGCAATCCTTAGTTGTTCAGCATGTTCTTCCTCTGTCACTGAATACACCAAGATGTCATTGATGAATACTACCACAAACTTGTCCAAGTACTGCTTGAACACTCTGTTCATCATATCCATGAATGCCGCTGGTGCATTTGTTAGTCCAAATGACATTACCAAAAACTCGAAATGTCCATAACGAGTTCTGAATGCCGTCTTCGGGATATCCTCCTATCTCACCCTTAGCTGATGGTAGCCTGTCCTTAAATCAATCTTTGAAAAGTATTTCGCTCCCTTGAATTGATCAAACAGATCGTCTATTCTGGGTAGCGGGTACCTGTTCTTAATCGTAACTGTAGACACCCAAATTTTGCGTTCCATGTACTAACCATGACAGGAGGGCAAAATCGTCAATTGAACCGGCTTGCGGGAGCGAAGGAGGGGGCACAAGTGCGAGCGCCCGACACCACCGCAATGTTTGGCGACCAAAGCTGACGTGACAATAAGGCCATCCAGAGCAGTCGTCCCCGAATGAGGTGGCACGTCTCCCGGAATTTCCCGGACTGCCGAATATGAGCCTGTCAGCGAAAACCGACGTTACGGCGCGAAAATCGAGACGTGGCACGGAAAACGAGAAAGTCAAACCGGTCAGCCGCGGATTGATCTGCGGCCAAATAGTGCGCCTTTTGAAAACACGGAACTCGAAACACGGAACTCGAAATCGGGGTGAGTGGAAGGCAGGCGGCCAGCCAGCCTATTTCAGCTCATTTTCGCTCAGCATACAGGGAGTTGAAGAAGTTGAAGGTTTTTTGGAAGAAGAAGGATTCCAGCAACAAGAAGAAGCACGGAAATAGAGAGAAAAAAGAGCAAAAATTGCAATTAAATAGGGAGAAAGGAGAGAAAAGAAGGGAGGATTTATATTTGTTGATTTTGATTGTATCAAACATACCCCTCATCCTATTCAAATACACAAGTTCACATCCATTTGAGATTTTTGCAAGGTGAAAATTTCTATTTGTTCTAGCAATTCATGTCATATTGATTGGGTAAATTAGATATAACTTTCATGTATCTTGTTGAACAATCATGGATTAGGGATTATTGGTGATTGGTTCCATCGGAACAAAAAATTCTTCCTAATAACCCTGAGGATATCCAATTGATGAAATTTTTATCTTGTTTATGATAATTTGTTGGGTGGTTGTAATTTATTTAGATTGTCATTTTCGGATATCATGGTGTATTAGATAAATTCGGGTTGGTTAGTTATGTAATACTCATTTTGTGGGCATGTCGTAATCTCGTGTGAGCCTAGGAACGCGACCCCGTGGTTCAAATCCGATGATGGACGTTTTGATGTATGTAATAGATTCAAGGTGCTCGTTTTGTAACATGTAACCATCGGGCCTTAAAACGACGCCAAGGCAAGAATCGGGTTTAAGGCCCCGTATTAGTGGAATATGTGATTGTTGGCGTTTGGGGATATTTTGATGGCTTACATGCCCGTGGATAGCCCCAACGCATGTTTATGCTTGATTATATTTCGTGACACCAAAATGGTTTCAAAAGATTAAACGATAAAGATCTTTTCTAAAATCAATCAAAGTAGGATATTAGCATCACGAGGCTAAAAATTGGAAATGCTCATGAAAGTTGATTCCTATTCTACGAGAAAGCTAAAAAGAGGTTATTTTCAAATGTCACAAAAAAATGGGTTTTATAAAAGAAATTAAAGGTTTTATTAAACCTTGATGTATAGGGCGAAAGAGATCCTAGAAATTGCCCATCATTTATGAAAGCAACGTATAAATCTCGATTCCTATTTTTGCTAAGGCTTAATAAAATCCTCTTTTGCCAAAACGTCACCTAATGAAAATCTCCTAATTTTGACAATTTAAATCAAACCTCTTTCATAAAGCTTTCTCGTGTATGCCGAAAGGACATTCCGAAGCGTTCCCGAATTAAAGCACGACTTTCCCAAAAATCCAAATGATTCTTTCATACAAACTCACCACAACATTCACATAAGCACACACACACACACACCTGAACATATACACATTTCATGAATTAAAAGATAGGACAGCATCAAGATTGCGCTAACCGTATTTCACGGAAGTCGAGGGGTGCCTAACACCTTCCCCTCACTTAAGCAAGCCCTGAACTCTATGAATCTCGGTTCGCAGACCAATTAATTAGGAGTCACATATGAGCCAACGAATTTATAAAAAAACGAAAACTCGGATGAGTTGGTACATCCATTTCAAATATACCAACTGGCGACTCTGGTTAATTGGCTCATCATAAAAAATGATCTTTCAAAACCCCGTCGACACTAATGCCGACCTTTTCCAAAAACCATTTAATCAAGAGGCTAAAATTGGAAAAGACTAAAAGGACCCACGAAGCGGAAACCCGGCGTCGACAGCTGGCGACTCTGCTGGGGACTGATAGTGGGCTTAAGCTGCTTTCAAGTCTTGATGCTATCCTATCCTTTTAAAATTCATGAAATGTGTGTGCGTGCGATATTTTGATTTTTATTTTTGTTGTGTAAATGTGTGTTTTTGCCCAATGAATGAATGATTGAATGGAATTGCTTTACTTTTAAGTAATCATTTGCATACGGTGAGGACGATGAATGTGAATGTATGTTGAGAGAGTACCTCCTCCTGAGGCGAACCTGTCGGTTGCTTATTACTGGACTCGAAAGGGCTGCACCCCGGAGATGGCTCAGGAAACGCACCACCCAAATCCGCTCCAATCGAAAGGGCTCAGACGAGTAGATTGCGAAGATTTGGGGACCTCCATGCCGAAAAGCCCGTGAGAGTAACCCTAGGATAGGTCAGCCTCAGATTAACCCTACGCAGGAAAAGTTTCTTCATGCCTTTTTTTTACATTGCACGCCTAAATGTCATGATCTCATTCATATATGCCTCCCTGTTCGTCAAAAAGAAATTACTAACCTCTATCTTTTGCAGGGAATGGCTGAGGAGCATAATAAAGCCATGTTTAGCATTTGTCATTGCATTAGAGGACTACTAACTTTCTGTTTTGCAGGGAAAGATTAAAAAACCTCAAAACACAAAAATTACAGCTTCAGCATGCATCCACATTTTTTATTCCACAAGACTAAACTTCAAACCTTGGTTTCTATAGGATTGCTCCTCAAACCTGTTCGCAGTCTAAGAAAGCCCAGGTCTCTACCTCTGAAATGGCTGATCTTCCAAATCATAGTTCCATATCTCGGGAAGAGTTTGATGACTTTAAAAAACAGATGATGGAAATGGCCACAATGCTAAGAGAGCAGTTCCTAATCAGACAGGATCCGCCAAACCAAGGACCGCACAATATTCCACCGCCGGGGGGTGACCCGAATCCTCCTAAAAATGGTACAAACCTGTTTAAGGAAGACCAATCTCAATTCAAGGACGAGCCAGTCATCCCAAGGGCTGTTCCCGTACCCAATAGGACAGTGATTACTATCCCGGAGGAGGGAGATACAGATGACCTGCGGAAGAAAATGAGACAAATGGAGGAAACCATCCAATCTATGAAGGGCATAGGGTCCCTCGGCAGGGTTAATTATTCAGATTTATGTGTCTTCCCCGGAGCCAGATACCCAGAGAAATTTAAAATCCCCGAGTTTGAAAAATACAATGGGAAGGGGGACCCCTACACACACTTGAAAATATACATTGGAGAACTCGGGTCTTATGCCGAGGACGAAGGGTTGAGAATGCAGCTGTTCCAGAAAAGCTTAACCGGGGAGGCAAGAATTTGGTATGCCCGCCTTGACAACGCCCGAATCCACAACTGGGAGGAATTGGCCCATACCTTCTTAACCCAATACAGCTTTCAGGCCCAGATGGCCCCTGACAGGTACCAAATGACAAAGGTTAAGAAGCAACCTAGGGAATCCTTCAGGGAATATGCGCAACGATGGAGGGGCATGGCCGCACAGGTGAACCCCCCGATGAGCGAATCAGAGATGGTGATGACTTTTGTAGACATTCAAGAGGCACCGTATTATGAACGAGTCATTTCGGGGATTGGAAGACCCTTTGCTGAAATGATTAAACATGGAGAGATGGTAGATATGGGATTGAAATCGGGTAAAATCCGGGATTTTACTGCTTTAGAAACTGCTGCCGAGCAAATACAGAATGGAAACTATGGCAGCACTTCCCGGAGGGTCCAAAAAAAGAAGGAAGAGGATGTCTCCCTCATCCTACAGGGGTCATCCAGAAAAACAGAAAGCCATCTTCCGGTACAGGTGCAGAGGGTAGGGCCATCCCGACAGCCAAACTTCACAGATCAAGGGGCAGAGGGACGAAGAAGATATGAGGCCTCGCAAAATCGAGTATTCACCCCGCTCGGGGAACCGCTTGAACGGGTATTAGCGGTATTAGTAGCCCAAAAGAAGATAGTTGGTTTGGCACCCCCGAGTGACCCAAAAGGGTAGAAGGTTTGACCCGAGCAAGCGATGTGCATACCACTCCAGTTCCCCTGGCCATGATACACATGACTGTTGGACGTTGAAGCATCGAATCCAAAACCTGATTGACAGTGGGGAAATTGTGGTGGAACAGCCAGACTCCTCGAATGTTTAGGCAAACCCCCTGCCAAGACATGATGGAGGGGGAGTCAATGCGACAGAGGCAAGTGAAGCTGGGGAGCCGCCAAGGTTGAACTATGTGCAGAAAATTGAGGAAATGATCAACGTGATACATGATCATGGGAGTGCAGGGGTAGCGCCCATCAAGTTGATAGGGGTAAGTACGAATAGCACAGAGGGACCTGTCAAGTTGACGGCTCCGAGGCCCATCATCCTTGCGGCAAGGCCATAAATCCCTATCAGTAGTCTAAAGACTGTACCCTGGAATTATGGGGGAATGCCAGAGGAAGCGGCCAGTTGTGCTTCTGTGACGACAAAGGGGAACCCCTTATATCTTCCCGGGCGAGTCCTGGATAGCCAAAGGAGGAAAAATGAAGAGATTTCCGAAGAAAGGGCCATAGAATTCTTGAGAAGGATGGATCATCCGGAAACAAGGGGGATCCAGATTTTAAATGAGGAGTCAACCCTAACATCAGTCATGGACTTGGTGTTGTCATCCAATGAGCATTGCAAATCCCTAACGAAGGTTCTGGAAGAAGCATACGTGCCCAAGGAAATTAGTGAGGAAGGTTTCGGCCAGCTGGTGGGCCACCTATTGGAGAACGATGTAATATCCTTCGCAGATGAGGACATCCCCAAAGAGGGAAGGGGGCACCGGAAACCGCTACATATTGCGGTAATCTCCTCGGGTTATATAATGAATGGGGTGCTGATTGATGGAGGATCGGCATTGAATATCTGTCCCCTCAGTACCTTGCAGAAGATGAACATCAACCCCAAGCGCCTACGAACCAGTCATGTGGTGGTACGAGCTTTCGATGGTTCCCGGAGGGATACAATTGGAAAGATTGAATTACCGGTGGAGATAGGACCTTGTACTTTTGACATTTCTTTCCAGGTCCTTGACATCGCGGCCAGTTATAACCTATTATTGGGGAGGCCGTGGATACACATGGCCGGGGCAGTTCCTTCCACGCTCCACCAACAAATCAAGTTAATCATTGATGGGAATCTGGTAACAATCTCGGCCGAATGTGATGACCCTTCTCCTCCTAGGAGTGGCCTGCCAGTGATCAATGTGGATGAGTCGACGGCACCTGCCAGCTTTCAAGCACTGGAGATTAGCACTCCCCACTATAGATGCCTGGGAGCTCCAGCTGTGAAACCTAGGGTCTCTCCCGAACTTACCTTTGTGGCAAAGGAAATGATAAAAATGAACTTCCAGCCTGGACAGGGGTTAGGAAGGAGCAGTCAGGGAATCACCGAGCCCATCCACCTACCACAGCAGATAGGCAAAGCAGGGTTGGGATACCATGAGGGCGTAGCACGGAGACACCGTCGGGGTGCGGCTCTGACTCGACTAGCTGGCAGTCCAGTGACCAAAGTCGACAATGAGCAAGGGATCAATAAAGCCGTAATTGAGTCTGGGGATAAAGAATTGACCTCCGCAAGTGATGAATCGGCCAGGAGGGAGATTTTCCTGCAAGAGGTCGCAAAAGAGTTTGAAACGAAAAGCTATATCCCCGGACAATCGACAAGCAGTAGGGAGGGGACGAATATTATCACACCACCAGGAGCCCAAAAGGTGGTGCCTGTCCTCGATTGGCCAGGGCTAATTATTCCTGGAGAGGATAGGAGGGAGAACTCAGGCGACGTATCCGTAATCATCGGGGAAGTGTCCGATGTGAGGCCCACTTTTATCCAGCGCATTTCATCTGACCTGACCGTCGACAACTGGACCCTGAAACCAGTGATATCCAAACAAGGGTAAAACCCGACGTCAGGGTGGTAGACCCCAGAGGATGGGGGAATGAAGAAGTTTTATTTTTGTTGATTGTTTTATTTCTGCATAATTATGTCGTTTCTTCATGTTATTTGAAAATGCGATCGTCGTGAAAAAATGATTTATATATGACAAGTATTTTGTTTCATGTCAGGTGTACCAATTTGAGTAATCCTTGCCTAACAAATGGTCTTTCAAATTTGAATGATGATTATGATTTTGACATTGAGCTGGACTTCGATTTAATGGGCATTGAACAAGACGAGACAGATTACGACGACGCGCCTGACGAGATCAAAGGATGGGTCGAGGATAAACCCAAACCCAACTTGGACCAAACCGTCACCATTGATATTGGAACCCCTGACAAGCCAAAAGAACTCAAGATATGGACGGATCTTACCCCTAGCCAAAAAGTTGAAATGACTGAGTTGCTAAAACAATATGAGGATGTCTTTGCCTGGTCTCATGAGGATATGATCGGATTGTCTACCGACATTGTGGTACACCGATTACCCATCAAGGAGGGTTTCAGGCCTGTCAAGCAAAAATTAAGAAAGTTGAAACCGGAGTGGAGCTTAAAAGTAAAGGAAGAGATCATCAAGCAGTTCAGGGCGGGAATCATTATGGTGTCCACTTACCCGGAATGGCTATCCAATGTAGTCCCAGTGGCTAAGCCTGGAGGAAAGGTGAGGGTCTGTGTAGACTACAGAGATCTAAACAAGGCCAGTCTCAAGGATAACTTCCCGGTGCCTTTCATACACATCCTGGTGGATAACACAGCCCAGTACGAAATGTACTCTTTTATGGATTGCTTCGCGGGATATCATCAGATAATGGTGGCGGAAGAAGATCGGGAAAAGACCGCATTCATCACCCCTTGGGGCACTTTCTGCTACAGACGATTGGCTTTTGGTCTCACAAATGCGGGGGCTACTTATCAGAGAGCCATGATGGCCCTATTCCACGATATGATGCACAAGGAGATAGAAGTCTACGTGGATGACATTATTGTGAAATCGAAGGTAGAATCTGATCATATAACCCATCTCATAAAGCTATTCGATCGGCTCAGGAAGTATAATTTGAAACTCAATCCAGCCAAGTGTGCTTTCGGAGTGCAGTCGGGTAAGCTCTTGGGATTCCTGGTTAGTGATCGGGGCATTGAGTTGGATCCGGCAAAGATTAAGGCCATTGTGGATATGTCGGCGCCTCACACAGAGAAGGAGATAAGAGGATTCCTCGGAAGGATAAACTTTATCAGTCGTTTTATATCCCACTTGACGACTACATGTGAGCCCATTTTCAAACTGTTAAGAAAGGGGGCTTCCCAGGAGTGGAATGGGCAATGTCAGAAGGCTTTTCAAACCATTAAAAAGCAGCTGACGGAGGCGCCAGTGCTGGTACCCCCGAAGGATGGGATCCCTCTGTTTATGTATATATCGGTCAATGCCATCGCGATGGGATGCATGCTGGGACAAAAGAATGAGGCAGGTAAGGAGCAGGCCATCTATTACGTCAGCAAAGGATTTAGCCAATGTGAACAAAATTACACTCCCATCGAAAGGACCTGTTGTGCTCTGGCCTGGGCCGCAGGGAGATTACAGCACTACCTCCATGGGCATACGACGTACCTGATATCAAGAATGGATCCCCTGAAATATATTTTTGAAAGGCCCATGCTGAATTGTCGGTTGTCAAGATGGCATTTGATCTTACAACAGTTCGACATGGTGTACGTGACTCAGAAGGCCATGAAAGGGCAGGGAATTGCAGATCAGTTGGCAGAAACCCCGTCAGGAGGGATGGAGCCCTTGGAAACTCTTCTTCCGGGCGAAGATATATTTTGGGTATCACGCGAGAAATGTGATGACGAGGGACAGTTCTGGAAGCTGTATTTTGATGGTGCCATGAATGCCGAGGGGGCAGGAGCCGGAGCGGTCTTAGTCTCTATCACCGGAGAACAATACCCCGTGGCCACTAAACTGCGTTTCAGCAATTCGAACAACACCGCTGAATACGAGGGATGTATCTTGGGACTCCGTTTGGCCCGCGACATGGGAGTGAAGAGGCTAGCAGTGTTTGGGGATTCAGAACTGGTAATCAGACAAGCGATCGGGGTGTACAACACTAAAGAGCTTCGGTTACTTCCATACCATCGTTGTGTTACCCAGCTGATACTAGAGTTCGAAGATATCGCTTTCCGCCATATTCCCCGAGGACGGAATGACTTTGCTGATGCATTGGCAACTCTGGCTTCCTTAATCCACGTAATCAAGAATAGGGACAGTCCACAGATTGAGATCGCCGTACAGAATGCCCCGGCATATGAGGAACATGTGGCAGTGTTATCAGACGAGGTGGTGTTGACCAGGCAGCCCTGGTATCACGACATAAGGGAATATCTGAGAGATAGATCCATTCCCGACCAGGCGAGTCGAACTGAGAGGATGAGAATTCAAAAGATGGCGATGAAATTTTACCTGAGTGGGGATTCACTCTACAAAAGGGATGCTGGGTTGGGACTGTTGCAATGCGTAGATGAAACACAGGCCCGGAGGATTATGAATGAAATACATGGTGGGGTGTGTGGGCCACATATGAGTGGACCGATGCTGGCCAAAAAGATCTTGAGGACAGGGCATTATTGGTTAACGCTGAAAGCCGATTGCGATGATCATGTCAAACGGTGTTACCAATGTCAGGCGCACGGTAATGTGATCCATACGCCTCCCAATGAACTGCACTGTATGACCTCCCCGTGGCCATTTTCAATGTGGGGAATGGATGTAATCGGACCAATAGAGCCCAAAGCGAGCAACGGACACCGATTCATTTTCGTCATGATCGATTATTTCACCAAATGGGTAGAGGCAGCTTCTTTCCCCAAGGTAACTCAGGAGGTCATCGTCGGTTTCATCAGGAATAATGTCATTTATCGATACGGACAACCTGAGGTTTTGGTCTCCGACAATGCCAAGAATTTAAACAACGCCCTCATGAAGGGACTGTGTGACCAGTTTAAGATCAAGCACCTCAATTCCGTCATTTACCGTCCTAAGATGATTGGGGCAGTGGAGGCTGCAAATAAAAATATCAAGAAGATCATGGCCAAAATGTCTTCTAATCATCGGGGATGGCCAGATTTGTTACCCCTCACCCTGCTGGCATACCGAACATCAACGCGTACTTCTACAGGGGCAACCCCTTACGCTTTGGTGTATGGAATGGAGGCCGTTCTGCCAATTGAGGTTGAAATGGCGTCCCTCAGAATAGTGATCGATGCTCAGATAAGCGAGGAGGATTGGATGCAAAGTCGATACAACCAATTGGCCCTAATTGATGAAAGAAGGGTGGCTGCGGTTTGGCACGGTCAGTTATATCAACAAAGGATCTCTCGATCATATGACAAGAGGATAAGACCTCGGAAATTCAAAGAAAATGATTTGGTGCTGAAAAGAGTCATGCCTTGTCAAGACGAAGCCAAGGGGAAGTTCGCCCCAAACTGGGAGGGGCCGTTTGTGATTAAGAAAGTGTTATCCGGAGGTGCCCTCATATTGCAAGAAATGGATGGTGAGGTATTTCCACAACCCCTCAATTCTGACTCGGTGAAGCGGTTCTACGCTTGAATCATCAATTTCCTTTTTCCTTTGGAAGCGAACTACGTAGGACCTGATCTCCCAACTTGTGGGGGGTACGTAGGCAGCCATCATGGCGCGGTCTGATCCCTTAAAAAAATAATCTTTTCCCTAACCCAAAACCAATTTTCGATAACCAGATAAAACCTTCCTACACCCTCAAAACCTTCCCGAAACCAGCTGCCTAACCAGCTTCATCCCAAAAGACACAACCCTGATCCAACCAAACAGTTATCCAAAATCTGAGATTCAATCCAAAGAAATCAAAAGGTGTGCGGCAATATTTGTCAAATCTCCATCAAGACTTGAGAAGAGAAAGAAGGCGAAATGTCAAAATCATGGTCAACTGGATAAAACGAGGATCCAATGAAAAGCAATGATACGACAAAAGGGGAAAATGACTAGATTTAAATGCATGTCTATATATATAAGTCATTTTATTACAAGATTTCTCTTTCGATAACCGATGAAACTAACATAGTTTATGCAGGAAATAAAATAATCTACAAATCTGAAACTAGCTGAAGCAGGATGGACAAGGTGGTGGATAGATCTGAAGCATCAGCATCTCCTGCAATCTGTTACCCCATCATATCAATACGATCCAGTAAAGCAGTGGCTCGGCTGACAGTCCCAAAATGAGCATCTACAACTACCCTGGTCTGAAATACAATGGCCTCTCTGTCAGCGATGGCAGCGTCTCTAGCCCGAATGGCATCATCTCTCTCGACAAGAGCGGCATCCCTCTCGGCCTCAGCAGTAATCAGGGCCAGGTGGAGTCGGGTATCCTCGGTAACCCGACTTGGGGCAGAATCAGCTGAGATGGGGTGGTTTGTGGTATCCTCCGGAAAAATCACTCCAGAGTCATCAAAGGCCCCAGTATGACTCAAACCGGCCGGATCCAAATCTCCGCGCAACCACTGTACGTAAGCAAATGTCTGGATGTGACAGCTCTCACTGTATTCGGCGGAGATCCTGCGAGACCAAAGGTCGTATACCCGCAGTAGTTCCCTCTCTGTCTGGGATGATATAAGGAATCGGTAGGCGGCTACTCCCGTGAAAGGGTGTAAATCCTGTGTCTGATCAAACTGCCCCATAACCGCCAGAGGATGATAAGTCGTCACACCCCTCAAGCCAGCAATAGGGATGAAATCCAGGGTGGGCACGTGAGTCAAGAAGCTCATAAAGGAGCAATAGCCCGAGTAGACCAATAGATGAAAGGGATCCTCAATGACAGACAAAAATGATGTCCAGGAGGCCACATCAATACAGCTCACGGGACGAAACGAAAATTGCGTAGTTATGTCATGGCTGAAGCAAAACCCTTGGCGACGGAAATGGCCGATGGGACTAAGATGACTCATGAACCACATATACAGTAAGGTCGAACTCCCTCTGAATACCCTGCCTCGGAAGGATTGACAGTATGAAGCTGACATATAGGTATCCGCCAATATCATGGGAAGAATGGTGTAATCCTCCTGAAGGGCTCGAACAGCCGCGACAACTCGCATGTCCAACTGATCAGGTCCTGCGGGCAAGTACAAAACTGAGATGACACAGGCCATCAGAACGTCTACTCTTGAAGCGCCCCAGCGCTCCTCAGATACAGAAAAATCGCCGAAGAAAAGACGAAAACTGTCAGGTGAACCAAATTGGTCAATCAAGAACTGAAGGGGAACCATATGGTCTGATGTGATCACCGGCAACAAGACAGCCCTCCGCAAACCGGTAAAGGTCAAGAACTGACGGCGCATGGAACCAGCCGGAACCCTGGCACAAGGTCTATCCAAAGGCAAGCCGGTGAAGCGAGCATACTCCTCGAGGGTGGGGGTCAGCTCTACCATCCCTAACCTGAACACTTGACGGGCAGGCGCCCAATAGCTCAGAATACCCTCCACAAAGCCCTGTGGAAGGAATGAAATCCAAACGTACCACGACATTTGAGGACGACATCTGTGGAAAAATAGTATCAGAAGACTGTACAGGGGTCATTTTCTATTTCATAAATAAGAAAAGCATGCATTATACAGTTAATAATAAAGCAAATGAAGTTCATAGAGATAAAAGAGAAAAGCTGGGCATAAATAAATAAATGAGTTCAATACATAGTGCATAAAATGAAAAATAAATCCAAGCAGGTGCAGATACAAAAGCCCTATCCTATCCTGATCTAAATAAAATCAATCTCATCTATGAAGGCGGGATCCTCGAACTGATCCCCTGGGGTCGTCGAGGTCGGAGGCCCAAAGTTCATGTCAGGAATATATGGCTGCGCTGTGGCATCAGATGAGCTCGGGCCCGCATCATAACCCGCAACGTCAGGATCGTAGGCATAAGCATCCTCTGGAGTCCGGCCCAGCACCCAAAGATATAGAGATAGCTGGTCTACCTGACGGGTCAAGGTGGCGATCTGCTCGGCATGAGTGGGAGTCCGAACGCAGGCTGCCCAGTCGGTCATCATCACTGAGCCGGGGACCATATCCCCGAGGAAGAATGTGGCTCGGGTCTGAGGACCGATGGTGTGGGGCACCCACCAAGTACGGAAGGCATCACTGGTACTGGGACCCGTCGAAAGCATTCGGCCATCCTCCCCTGCAAGCATGATCTCTGAAGGCTGAGAATCCAGCGGCCAGGAAGTAGTGAAAGGAAGGGAGTGCGGGATGTGGATCTCTCCTGTAACGCATCTGAAGGCGCGCTCCCCCAGGTACATAACCCATCCTCCAACACTCTGTAAAGTGAGGCGATGGGTGGAAAGTGCAAACTCCGGGCCGGTAGGATGCTCATCTATAAACGCCACATCCAGATGCTCAGAAAGATAAGGCCTCCAGACGACCCCTGCAGCCGTGATCAGCTCCAGCTGGATGCGGCAGTGTGCAAAACTGCCAGATACCGGGACCTCCTCCAGGGTGCTATGATGCCATCGCCGACCCCGGGGATAGGTGTCCAAGCCAAGAGTGGTGACAGGCCTCAGACATGGGAGACGCTCGTAGGCCCAGAACTGCGAACAGAAACAGTGAAAAGCGTGAGTAACCTGAATGCAGAAAAGGGAATTAAATGAGGGAAAGTCCAATAAGAAGAGGGAAAGAGAAACCTCACCAGCAGGAAGTGATAAAATCCGAGCCAAGCATCTGTCTGGCCCTCCGAGCGTAGACGCATACCGTGGAGGAAATAGGCAAAGGTGAATGACCCCCAGTCATAGTCACTGATGCGGTCCACGTCTCTGACCGCTCCCACGACGCTGAAATGAATGGTGGAGGAGTTGTTCCCTAGGAAACAACCCTCATGATGGTCAGGAACAGGCGTCGGAGCAGAATGTCCCGAGTACCCTGATCCGCTGGAATGGGCAGCGCATAGAGACCCCCGACCGCATCAACAGCCAAGGCACCAGACCGAATACTACGGGCCTTAAAGACCCGGTCCTCAGCAACGAAGCCCAATAAAGCCCGGACCTCTGCAGGAGTGATGTCGAGATCTAGAGGAACGCGGGACCGGGTAAACTCTATGCCCGTAATGTACCTCCAGTCCCAGGGGGTCAACACAACCTCACAGTCCAGAAGGTGAAGGGACTGGGTCTGGTTAAACCATCTCTCGGACAAAGCCCTCATGTAACCCCAGGGGCACTGCCGGGGGATGATAGTGAAGAAGTGACGGAACCCCCAAGAATCCACCATCGCCTGGTAGTCGCTGTGCAGAGCCGTGTAGAGGGAGTAGATGTTGAACCAGTTGCCCCTCGGCTGAGTAAACTCGGGCACCTGGGACAATCACCAATGGGTCAGTCCGGATAAAAGGAGAATTGAGAAATTGAGAATAAAATCAGAATAGAACTGAATATACCTCGTTAGCCATGAGAGATGCTGAGGGGTGACGACTGAGATCCCGACCCAAAAGATCGGGTATCTGCACAGGGGCGCCAGAAGAAGCCTGATGAGTAGATGGAGCCGGTGTGCTGGAGGATGGCCCCTCTGCCGTGACCTCCGGAGGAACAGCCTCCTCAACGTCCGGATGATCGGGACGAATGACAGCCTCCGCCAAGCGGCGAGCCTGACGGGTCCGAGGAGGAACATGGGCAGGTGCAGCCCTACGACGGCGAACACCTGAGGTCCGTGACACGGAGGAGCTACTATGAGCATCGGGATCCATAGCTGGAACAGAACAGGCAAGGAGGAAGGTAAGTTCCCTTTTGAATTATGTCACGAATATTCTAAATTCCTACCCTCATCATATAATTAATGCAACATGATGCATGTTTATGGTATGCGCAAAAAAAAAAAAAAAAAAAAAAAATCGGCAGAGTTCCGTTTGTAAAATGGACATCCCAGGCATAAGCCAAACATGTTTTCCATCAATCCAAGCCTCAAACAGATCAAAATTGCATTCATAAGTGTAATTACAGCATGTAATGCATGATTTTCTTACAGAAAAGGAATAACAGTATGTGGGACCGCATCATGGGCATGAAATAGGACTCGCACAATTGATACATAGTATGTATATATGATCATACATAGCATAACATTGTAAAGCATACATTTCTATCTCTAACATGTAAATAGCCAAATGTATAGCAAAATATTGACGAAATTGAAAAGTGAACGGTCAAAGTGTTACCTGTAACGCGTAGAACGATCCTACCGGAGCGGTTTTTGCAGAAAAGTTGGGAAACTCGACAAAAGGTCCTTGCAAACGAGCAAAATCGCAGGAATCTATGTGGGGTACGAAGTTGAAAGTGACAGATCTGGAAGCGGCGAGCCGCTTATGAATCCCGATATTAGCCGCAGATTTATCTGCGGCTGGCCGCAGATCAATCTACGGCTGGGCCCAGTGCTCCCCCATTGGTCCATTGCAAGTTGAATCGATTCTAAAGCCTATTGGACTTAGAGTGTGATAATAAAATACGAGATTTTGATGAATCAGGTGTCGAACACGGCTTCTCGTTTCGGCCAAGCGACAAGATAACCAACCGGCGACGATAACCGGGGGTTACGAGATGGGTGACCGGTGACGATACCCGACCCCGACAAGACAATCGACCGACGACGATAACCGGCGATTACGAGATGGATGTCCGGCGACAAAAACCGGCTCCGACAAGATAACCAACCGGCGACGATAACCGGGGGTTAGGAGATGGGTGACCGGCGACGATACCCGGCCCCGACAAGACAATCGACCGGCGACGATAACCGGCGATTACGAGATGGATGTCCGGCGACGAAAACCGGCTCCGATAAGATAACCAACCGGCGACGATAACCGGGGGTTACGAGATGGGTGACCGGCGACGATACCCGGCCCCGACAAGACAATCGACCGGCGACGATAACCGGCGATTACGAGATGGATGTCCGGCGACGAAAACCGGCTCCGACAAGATAACCAACCGGCGACGATAACCGGGGGTTACGAGATGGGCGACCGGCGACGATACCCGGCCCCGACAAGACAATCGACTGACGACGATAACCGGCGATTACGAGATGGAATGTCCGGCGACGAAAACCGGCTCCGACAAGATAACCAACCGGCGACGATAACCGGGGGTTACGAGATGGGCGACCGGCGACGATACCCGGCCCCGACAAGACAATCGACTGGCGACGATAACCGGCGATTACGAGATGGATGTCCGACGATGAAAACCGGCGCCGACAAGATAACCAACCGACGACGATAACCGGGGGTTACGAGATGGGTGACCGGCGATGATACCCGGCCCCGACAAGACAATCGACCGGCGACGATAACCGGCGATTACGAGATGGATGTCCAGCGACGAAAACCGGCTCCGACGAGATAACCAACCGGCGTCGATAACCGGGGGTTACGAGATGGGTGACGGGCGACGATACCCGGCCCCGACAAGACAATCGTCCGGCGACGAAAACCGGCGATTACGAGATGGATGTCCGGCGACGAAAACCGGCTCCGACAAGATAACCAACCAGCGACGATAACCGGGGGTTACGAGATGGGTGACCAGCGACGATACCCGGCCCCGACGAGACAATCGACCGGCGACGATAACCGGCGATTACGAGATGAATGTCCGGCGACGAAAACCGGCTCCGACAAGATAATCAACCGGCGACGATAACCGGCGGTTACGAGATGGGTGACCGGCGACGATACCCGGCCCCGACGAGATGATCATCAGCCTCGACACCCTTTTCTGAATGTTTTGCATCAATGGCATCTTGTGTTGCATCATAAATCATATGTGTTGCATCACGTATCCATTGTCATCCTTATGCATTGTCATTCATGCATCGAGTGTCTATTCTTTATCCTGTTCATTTTCATTAAACATTGCATGAACATGATAAAGAAGGGCAGCTGTAGACACCCAAATTTTGTGTTCCCTGTACTAACCATGACAGGAGGGCAAAATCGTCAATTGAACCGGCTTGCGGGAGCGAAGGAGGGGGCACAAGTGCGAGCGCCCGACACCACCGCAATGTTTGGCGACCAAAGCTGACGTGACAATAAGGCCATCCAGAGCAGTCGTCCCCGAATGAGGTGGCATGTCTCCCGGAATTTCCCGGACTGCCGAATACGAGCCTATCAGCGAAAACTGACGTTACGGCGCGAAAATCGAGATGTGGCACGGAAAACGAGAAAGTCAAACCGGCCAGCCGCGGATTGATCTGCGGCCAAATAGTGCGCCTTTTGAAAACACGGAACTCGAAACACGGAACTCGAAATCGGGGTGAGTGGAAGGCAGGCGGCCAGCCAGCCTATTTCAGCTCATTTTCGCTCAGCATACAGGGAGTTGAAGAAGTCGAAGGTTTTTTGGAAGAAGAAGGATTCCAACAACAAGAAGAAGCACGGAAATAGAGAGAAAAAAGAGCAAAAATTGCAATCAAATAGGGAGAAAGGAGAGAAAAGAAGGGAGGATTTATATTTGTTGATTTTGATTGTATCAAACATACCCCTCATCCTATTCAAATACACAAGTTCACATCCATTTGAGATTTTTGCAAGGTGAAAATTTCTATTTGTTCTAGCAATTCATGTCATATTGATTGGGTAAATTAGATATAACTTTCATGTATCTTGTTGAACAATCATGGATTAGGGATTATTGGTGATGGTTCCATCGGAACAAAAAATTCTTCCTAATAACCCGAGGATATCCAATTGATGAAATTTTTATCTTGTTTATGATAATTTGTTGGGTGTAATTTATTTAGATTGTCATTTTCGGATATCATGGTGTATTAGATAAATTCGGGTTGGTTAGTTATGTAATACTCATTTTGTGGGCATGTCGTAATCTCGTGTGAGCCTAGGAACGCGACCCCGTGGTTCAAATCCGATGATGGACGTTTTGATGTATGTAATAGATTCAAGGTGCTCGTTTTGTAACATGTAACCATCGGGCCTTAAAACGACGCCAAGGCAAGAATCGGGTTTAAGGCCCCGTATTAGTGGAATATGTGATTGTTGGCGTTTTGGGATATTTTGATGGCTTACATGCCTGTGGATAGCCCCAACGCATGTTTATGCTTGATTATATTTCGTGACACCAAAATGGTTTCAAAAGATTAAACGATAAAGATCTTTTCTAAAATCAATCAAAGTAGGATATTAGCATCACGAGGCTAAAAATTGGAAATGCTCATGAAAGTTGATTCCTATTCTACGAGAAAGTTAAAAAGAGGTTATTTTCAAATGTCACAAAAAAATGGGTTTTATAAAAGAAATTAAAGGTTTTATTAAACCTTGATGTATAGGGCGAAAGAGATCCTAGAAATTGCCCATCATTTATGAAAGCAACGTATAAATCTCGATTCCTATTTTTGCTAAGGCTTAATAAAATCCTCTTTTGCCAAAACGTCACCTAATGAAAATCTCCTAATTTTGACAATTTAAATCAAACCTATTTCATAAAGCTTTCTCGTGTATGCCGAAAGGACATTCCGAAGCGTTCCCGAATTAAAGCACGACTTTCCCAAAAATCCAAATGATTCTTTCATACAAACTCACCACAACATTCACATAAGCACACACACACACACACCTGCACATATACACATTTCATGAGTTAAAAGATAGGACAGCATCAAGATTGCGGTAACCGTATTTCACGGAAGTCGAGGGATGCCTAACACCTTCCCCTCACTTAAGCAAGCCCCCGAACTCTATGAATCTCGGTTCGCAGACAAATTAATTCGGAGTCACATATGAGCCAACGAATTTATAAAAAAACGAAAACTCGGATGAGTTGGTACATCCATTTCAAATATACCAACTGGCGACTCTGGTTAATTGGCTCATCATAAAAAACGATCTTTCAAAACCCCGTCGACACTAATGCCGACCTTTTCCAAAAATCATTTAATCAAGAGGCTAAAATTGGAAAAGACTAAAAGGACCCACGAAGCGGAAACCCGGCGTCGACAGCAACCTTGTTCAATTCCCTGTAATCGATACTGAGCTTTAACGATCCATCCTTCTTCTTTACGAACAGAACTGGCGCTCCCCGCGGAGATACACTCGGACGAAAATATCCTTCTTAACCTCTCCTCCAGACTTGTTGCCTCCGCAAGATTGGCTATCGATCCTTTTCCTTTTATTCGGGTTACTTCCCCCATGGCTACCTTCCTTGTGACCATCATGGCTTTTTTGATCTTGGTTGTGCTTTGTCAACGCTTCATTTCCTCCTCGGCAATGATTGCTTCCTTAAGTAACGTAGGAAATGTGTTGATCTGCAAAACCACAATCTTACTATACGCCCAGGGCTTCAACCCTTGTTCAAATCTCTTCGCTCGCCTAGCTCTGGTGTCCACTTGGTGTGGAGCAAACCTAGCTAGTTTGTTAAACTTCGTTGCGTACTCTGCTACCGACTTATCATCTTGCTTCAGATCCAAGAACTTTATCTCCATACTTGCCTGCGTGCTTTCTAGAAAGAAATTTTTCGAAAAAAACAGCTTCTTAAAACGAGTCCACGCAGTTGTGCCTTCCCCAGCTCGGCTGCTATTCGCCTTCCACCAGTAATTTGACTCACCCTTCCTCATGAAAGTGGCAAACGAAGTCTTCTGTTCCTCGGTCACTCTTGCGACCTTGAAAACTTTCTCCATTTCTTCTACCCATGTCTAGGCTTCACTCGAATCCGTATTCCCACGAAACTCCGGTGGTCCTAGTAATTTGAAACTCGTAAAGTTCGCCATGTGACTTTATGGCCGAACAACCGCAATGGTTGGTCTGCCTTGCATCGTTTCCTCTAACAAGTTCGCAAAGGTCCTTTTGGGGTCAGTCTAACCCTCCTCATTATTCACTGACTCTTCCACCCTCGTGTATCGGGGTTGTCTCCTTGACGGCATTGTTTGTTCTAAACAAAACCTTACATAAATCCTTCTGTTTTACACATCGTGCAAAATTCTACTGATGTTATCATTTAAGAGTCAAGGCACAAATCGATAACAATCAATCATGTAATAATAATACCACATATATATTCATACACCCCTTAGTGTGTCAAACACTTATAATTCCGGTATATTCCTATAAATGTTAACTATCCCATTAAGACACAAAAGATGGGATTAATAAGAACTGCATTCCCCTAGATCTGAAAAGTGGGGATGTATCATCATCATATCAACTCAAGGCACCTTTAGTAAATACTAATAAGCTCATCTTAGTACCTCGTACTACTTACATCATATAGCATTCCTGATATCCACTTATCCCTCTATTACTAACAACAAGATGGGATTCACATAACTACTCCACAACTTACACAAATTTGGGACTTACAACAGATATACTGCTAGCTGTACAAAAACTGAGATTCATATTTCTTACATGCATAAATATACTAGTACATATACATTAACCACTATTCTTTATTCATTACGACTCACAAAGGTCTTATAACTCTTAGACTTAACCTTTCTTTCTTTCATTTCCTCCATCTATTCCTTATATCGGGCTCCAATTGATCCTCCTTAGGGATTTCCATTATCTCATCATTCAGTTCCATCTCTAGATACTTTTTTCCAGATCAGACACTAAAGCTACCCTTGGTTCATTTCTTATAATCTCTCCGTTGTCTCTCCTTTCTAATCATCAAAACAATCTAAATTGCCATCAGTCATCTCTTAAATTTTTATTTTATTTTTTTTGCATATAACATCATTCATCTCAATACTCTCAACTTTTGCTTAACAACTCTATATGAGTTCATTACCTTTGTCTCACCTGGCATTCCACCATAAAGCTTAATAACTTAACTAACACTTCAAAATATCGATATATTCATTATTTATCGAATCAATTATTTCCTTCTTGCAAACCTTAACCCAACAGATTCTAAGGTACCCTCTTTTCATCACAAAGAAACTCCATACCACATCACTCTAATATCTTATCTAATGAATAGCCACAAAAATTGATCAATAGCCACATAATTGATCAATAACATCAAATAATTAATCTAATTACCTCGAATATCTATAACTCCAGTTTACAATGGATCGCCCATACTTAATGGTCTTCACTTTACCATATTATCTCATCAATACACATTCCTCAAATTATCCACAAGCTTAATAACACCAACGTATGATCCAAATCCTCAATTTTAAGATCATAATAAATTTCTACCCAAAAATAACTCTATATGAGTTCTATCCCCTTCTATTCCTCTACATTCTCTCAGGTTATAGCCTAAGGACTCTTTCTCCTAAGGGTTATAACCTATAGCTCTAATACCAACCTGTGACACCCCCAAATCCAGGTTTCCTAACCTCGAATTCGGTGTTCACGATACTCAACAACAAACATACTTTCTAACTAATGCGGAATAATAAACATACAATGTCTATCGAAATAGTAATAAAGTCTTACAATCATGGTCCCAAGGTTCTTTAACCTTAACTTAAAACATACTCTCAATACAATAAGAGTTCACATAGCCAAATAACATTTAAGATAAACTAGTACATAAGCCATATCAGGCAACTACTCTTGCACCTTCCTTTTTTTCTTTGTTTCCTTTAGACGTTTCTGCCTTAGCTGAAATAAAGATCATGATATAGCAAGGGTAAGCAACTAGTTTGCTTAGCAATTTTATACACAAGGGAGATATATCATGAATAGAAGGAAATTTCGCTTTCAATGTTCAACAACAGTATAAAATTGTGAAGGAACATGAATTAATAGTCGACAATTGAATATTCGAACAATTGAATGACAATTACTGAGTGGTTGGAAATAACCATAGACATTTGCCAAGGTTCTCAGCATTTAAACTGGACCTCTTAAAAAGTTTTGGTAATCAAGGGGATCAGCCTTTCATACCCCGTGATTTATGCACAAACACTTAATAAACCAGCATTGATATCATGCCTTAATCAAATTTATCCATTTCTCAGCCAAGAGTTCTTACTATAGCAAATTAATAAGAACAACTTTTAAAATACATTTGATTTCACAAATTTAGACATGCTTGATCTAGCTGATACAAATAGCATAGATCTATCTTATAAACAGTTCATGCTTGAAAGAACTTTAATCTAATTCACAATTCAATAACAATAGAATAGGAATTCAATTGCATAAGGTGCGAATCTCAATAACCAATATAGATGTGAATAATCAACAATAATTATTCACTAACATGCTTCAAAAATCATAACTCGAGTTTGAGTTAGGGAACTTGCCTGTCTGCTCAGCTACAAATAATTCTAGCTTTAACTAATTGGTCTTGAAGAACCTAACATTGATAACGTCGATCTACCAATTAGTACTGCGTAGTTGTATATCGATATGCTTACTTATGCTATTTATTTAATAATTAAGCAAATCACATAGCACACATAAGTTAATAAACTATCGTAAATCCTATAAGACACTTAATATAATTAATCCTGATAATATTTAATTCACCTCTTGGTATTATTAGTCCACCAATAACACTTTTATTCGTTTACTAATGTTATTAACATCTTAATAATATTTTAATCATCCAATAATACTTTAATATAATATTATTAATCTCTTAATAATATTTTAAGTCTCATATCATTAATAATATTTTAATCTAATATTATTAGCCATTTTAATAATATCTTAATCATTTATTAATGCTTAAAATAAATATTATTACCCATTCAATAATATTTCCATAAAGTTTTAATCTTAATATTTCTTTGTTTTCTTAAAAATATCGAATTCTTATATTACAAATATCATAGTAATATTTTAATAAGTTATTAGGCGAATAAACAATTTATTCTAATTGTTTTACCCTTTATTAAACAACTCCTTTACTACCCATAAAAGGTCATAAATATTATTTCTCATTAAATATTACCAAAATACCCCTCAATAGTCATAATATATAATATTAGGAGTATCCAAGCTTAAAAATCACATTTTTCTTATTTATGACATCATTTAACCATTTATTTTCTTTAAACCATAACTATAACATTATTATGAAAAATAGCAAATAGGTTCTAAAAATTATTATCCTCTGGATCTGGATAGTATATGGTCCAACAATGATCCAAAAAATTTCCTGAAATTTTAGAAAATGATTTACTATTTTTAAAGTACTCAAAACCTCCGAATCTTGTTACATTTTTCATAAATCGATTTTCGCTCAGAAAATTTTGAACTTTTCAGAGTACACTCTCATAATGTATATAAACATAATGTAATAATTTCATATTATTTCAAGATACACACAGTGAGAAATCCGAGTATGAATATTTAGGAGTCCTTCACGGTAAAAGCCATTACGCAAAAACTACACATCAAAACGTGTTCGTTCTTTTTCCTACTTGTAGATACTTCTTAAGGTACCTCTGTGATTTTTCCAGATATTTAAAAGATACATAACTGGCCGAAACAACCTTTGGAAAAACAAGGACAGCAAGCTTTTAGGGTTTTAAAGCTTGAAGTTTTATAGCTGGACTGTTTTGGGAAAATAGCCCCCAAGGCTTCAAAAATTATTGGATTTGTGTTCTACCACTTGGGTTTACTAGCTAACTCATGTACCTAGCACCCCCTTTCAACGGATCACAAATCCAAGTTGTAGATCTCAAGTTATGGGTGATCCAAGTGAAGAAAAGCTAGGGTTTTTACCCTTTAAGAACATAAGTTCCTTTTCTTCCTTTGAATCTCCATTATAACACTCAAGAAGATTAGATCTATACATGAAGCATGAAGATCTAATGATTCTTGAGTCTTAGAACAAAATCTCTCAAAAACTATGAAAATAAAACAAAGTAAGAAAGAAGGAAATGGTTTAGGGTTTCACCTTGATCTTGTAGTTACTCTCCTTGATCTACCAAAGTATGTGATAAACTTGAGATGCATGAACTATGCTAATCTCACTCTCTTTTTCTCTCTAAGCTCTTACTCTCTATACTTGGTGAATAATAAATGAACCAACCCCTACTATAATTGGTGAGGGGTCCTATTTATAGGAAATTGAGACCATGGGCAAAATAGTCATTAATCATGACTAGGCAAGGGCAATTTGATCAATTCATCAATAATAGGAAGCTTCCTAGCAACTTCCTCAAGGGTATTTTAATCATTACCCAACTTCTTTTAAGGTTAAAATAGTCTTTTCGCAAAATCTTAATTATCCATTAGTTATTAACCATTCTGCATTGGTTATTAGACATTGGTTATTATCTTGTCATAATTACATTGTTTAAACACAATGGTTATTATCCCGCCATAATTACATTGGTTATTAACCACTTGGATATACAATGGTTATTGCCCCTTCATAATTACCTTGGTTATTAACCACTCTTGGCCAATTTAGCCATTACACACCAATTCCTACACTTGACTCACATATGGTTATTTCTTAACCATAGTTATATCATACCTGCCAACACAAGTATAGACACATCTTATACATCTCCCACCAATTAACCCAAGTTGGTTTAAATAGAACACAACGTTAACTCATTAAATTAAATTAGATTTAATTAATAAGGACGTTCAAAATTCACGGGCATTACAATAGCATGTGATTGTGTTTTCTGCATAGTGATGCAATTCATAATTTGTGTTTAGGATAGAGATATACCTATTCACCGTATGTAATCTAATAGAGAACCTGGGCTTTAAATCATTTTTAATTGTAATTCACATAGAGATATAGTGGATTAGTTAAATAGGGTGTTCATCTTAATTCTATCATATGTGAAATTGAGTTGATTTGTTTATTAACGAGTTCTTGATTAACAATTCAGAATAATTAGCATAATTTGACAGGAAGTGTATTGATTAAAGTGAAGCAATAAGTGAAGTTGTAGTATTAAGTCTTTAAAATATGTTTTCAAACTTGTGGTGATTAGTTTTACTTGAATTAATTAGTTAACTTTCAACATTCAAAAACTTTAATCGATTGTTTAATAAAATTGGGTTAATATCAAATTGGTAGTTGTTAATATAAAATACAATTTTTCTCCGTGGGATCGATACTTTCTTATCATTATATTACTTATGGACATCGTATACTTGCGTATTTATGCTTGTACAAATTTAGGCAAACAAGGACAAGTATTGATGCAGCAGTTATGGGTGCTATTATGGGAAAGAACTTCGATGAAGCATACCAGTTATTAGAAACAATGGCAGCCAACAACTATTAGTGGCCTACGGCAAGGGCTAATCCACCTAGAGCAACATGTAAGATGGAATTGGATGTAGTTACAGCCTTAGCTGCACAAGTAGCTGCGTTGACTAAAAAGATTAATTCGTGGGGACCACAAGGATGTCAAAAGGTGGCGATGGTTTGTGAACTCTATGTGGATAATCATGCTACAGATCAATGTGCCATTAGTATGGAGTCGGATAGTTTTGGGAAGTCAGAATAGATAACAACAGCCATATCAGAATGCTAACAACCCCGGGTGGAGGAATCATCCTAACTTCTCTTAGAGCAACAACCAAACTCAAAATCAAGCCCCAAGGCAGCCGTTTCCACCAAGTTTTCAGAATCAAGCAACTCACCAGGCAGAAAAGAAACCAAGTTTAGAGGAGGCCTTGGCAAAATTTATTACAGCTATAGGCAAGAGAATGAGTGATCAAGATCAGTTATTGAACCAAGTAGATTTGAACGTGAAAAGCCAAGCAGTATCAATCAGAAATTTAGAGAATCAAATGGGTTAGTTAGCTCATGCATTAAACAAGCGTCTTCAAAGAACATTATCGAGTAACACTGAAGTTAGTCCGAATGGGAAGGAGCACTGCAAGGCCGTAACTCTAAGAAGTGGGAAAGAGTTGCCTAATATGGTTAAAAGATATTCATAGCCATAAACAGTAGTTATGAATGAAGAAGAGGGAACCAAGGAGAAAAATGAGGTTGATGAAACACAAAAGGTAAAGGATACAAGTTTGGAGGCGAAGCTAAATGAAAACAAGCAAGACAGTGTAGTGCCTCCCGTTCCATTTCCCCAGAGATTTCAGAAATCCAAATTAGATATCAATTTTTAAGATTTTTAGATGTTTTCAAAAAGCTTCACATCAACATACCTTTGGCGGAAGATTTGGAACAGATGCCCAGTTATACCAAATTCATGAAAGAAGTCTTGTCTAAAAAGGGGAGATTGGGTGAATTCGAGATTGTAGCATTGACGGAAGAATGCAGTGCAATTTTGCAGAAGAAATTACCGCCAAAATTAAAGGATCCGGGAAGTTTAACTATTCCATGCACAATTGGTAATCAGTTTTTCGGGCGTGCACTATGTGATTTAGGGGTGAGTATTAATTTGATGCCACTCTTAGTGTACATTCAGTTGGGATTGAAGGAACCGAGGCCTACGAATATCACTTTACAGTTAGCAGACAGGTCAGTGATGTATCCGAGGGGTATTGTAGAAGATATCTTGGTTAAAGTCGATAAGTTCATTTTTCCAGTTGACTTCATAATCTTGGATTACGAGGAAGAAAAAGAAAAACCGATTATATTAGGTTGCCCATTCTTAACGACAGGGAGAGCTTTGATAGACGTACAGAAAGGTGAATTGATGATGAGGGTCCAAGATTAGGAAATCACCTTTAGTGTTTTCAAGGCAATGGAGTTCCATAAAAAAGCTAAAGAGTGCCTGAAAATTGACATAGTAGAAGAGGCAATGACTGAAATATTTAACGGGAGTTACTTGGCGAATCCATTGGAAGCAGCTTTGATCGGTATAGATATTTTTGAGGATCTTGAATACTTGGATTGTGTTCGGATATTAAATATAGTACTAGAATCCACAAGGATTAAAAAGCAGTTCGATACCCTTGATCGTCTCGAAGGAGTTGAAAAGCATTCCAAAACGTCATTGGAGGAACAACCTATGCTAGAACTAAAACCTTTTCCTTCTCACATGGGAAATTCCGACACATTACCAGTTATTATTTCTGCTCACTTGAATGAGTCTCAAGAAGAAAAGTTGTTGAGGGTTTTGCGTGAGTACAAAATGATAATTGGGTGGATAATAGCAGATATTAAGGGAATCAGTCCATCATTTTACATGCATAAAATTTTGCTTGAGGAAGGAGCAAAACTGGTCATTGAGCAATAGAGAAGATTGAATCTGATCATAAAGGAAGTGGTAAAAAAGGAAATCATCAAGTGGTTGGACGCCAAAATTATTTATCCGATTTCAGATAGTTCGTGGGTAAGTTCAGTACAGTGTGTGTTAAAAAAGGGGGAATGATCGTGGTCAAAAACGCGAATAACGAGTTCATCCCTACAAGAACAGTAACTGGGTGGAGAGTGTGCATGGATTTCCACAAGTTAAACAAAGTTACTCGCAAGGATCGCTTTCCCTTGCCATTCATTGATCAAATGTTGGATAGATTGACGGGTTATCAATTTTACTGCCTCCTTAATGGCTTTTCGGGATACAACCAAATTGCAATAGCTCCAGAGGACTAAGAGAAAATGACATTTACATGCCCTTATGGAACTTTTGCATTCCGGAGAATGTCTTTTGGTTTATGTAACGCACCAGCTACTTTTTAGAGATGCATGATGGCTATTTTCACTGATATGGTGGAGCAGAATATGGAAGTCTTTATGGATAATTTCTCTATTTTTGGGGACAACTTTGACTTATGCCTTGGCAATCTGATTTTGGTTTTGAAAAAGATGCGTGGAAACGAATCTGGTGCTTAACTGGGAATAGTGCCACTTCATGGTACAGGAAGGAATAATTTTGGGTCATAAAGTCTCTATAGCCGGTATTGAGGTAGATAAGGCAAAAATTGAAACAATTGAAAAGTTACCTCTGCCTACATCTGTGAAAGGAATAAGAAGTTTTCTCGGTCATGCGGGTTTTTACCAGCGCTTCATCAAAGACTTCTCTAAAATCTCTAAACCCTTATACTCACTCCTTGAAAAAGATGTATCATTTAAGATTGATCAATCTTGCATTGATGCATTTGAAGTGCTGAAAAAGAAATTAGTCACGGCTCAGATCATAGTTGCTCCAGATTAGTCTCTACCTATTGAACTGATGTGCGACGCAAGTGATTATGTAGTTGGTGCAGTGTTAGGGCAACGTAGGGATAAGATCTTTCACACCATATACTATGCAAACAAGCCTCTAGTGGATACACAACTGAATTACACCACAACAGAGAAGGAATTACTAGTAGTGGTGTTTGCCTCTGACAAGTTTCGAGCCTATCTGATTGGGACAAAGGTGATAGTTTACACGGATCACTTAGCAATAAAGTACCTGATTGCGAAGAAGGATGCAAAGATAAATTTAATTCGATGGGTCCTTCTCCTGCAAGAATTTGATCTTAAAATTCGGGATAGAAAAGGCACAGAAAATCAGGTAGCTGATTATCTTTCAAGGTTGGAAAATTCTGCTACTCTGAAAAAGGATGATCTAGTAATCAACGAGTTATTTTCAGATGAGCAATTGTTTCGAATCACAATGGAAGTGCCTTGGTATGCAGACTATGTCAACTACCTAGTAAGCAATGTACTCCCTCTAGACTTGAATTTTTAACAAAGAATGAAGTTCATCCATGATGTCAAGCATTATTTCTGGGATGAACCATTCTTGTTTAAGGCTTGTGCGAATTAAATAATAAGATGTTATATGGCACGTGAAGAAGTGGAGAGTATATTGATTCATTGCCATTTTTCGAATTATGGGGGACACTTTGATGGAGAAAGAGCAACAGCTAAAGTGATACAGTCTGGGTTTTATTAGCCAACATTATTCGAAGATGCCCATTTCTTTATATTAAGGTGTGATCAATGCCAAAGGGTTGGTAATATTTCAAAAAGACATGAGATACCCCTCAATAATAACCTAGAAGTTGAAATTTTTAATGCGTAAGGCATTGACTTAATGGGGCCGTTTTCGTCTTCACTCAATAATCAGTACATACTATTGGTAATGGATTATATGTCAAAATGGGTTGAAGCATCTGCATTGCCATCTAATGATGCCGTGGTAGTTCTAAAATTCCTGCGAAAAAAATATTTTTACTCTATTTGGTACACCAAGGGCAATAATTAGCGATGAGGGTACACATTTCTGTAATAAACACTTCACAAAATTGCTCGTTAAGTATGGGGTCAAACACAAAATTCCTACCGCTTATCATCCCCAAACCAGTGGCCAACTTGAGAATCGAGAGTTCAAACGAATTCTAGAAAAAGTTGTGAATCCATCTCGAAAAGCTTGGTCAATGAAATTAGATAAGGCTTTATAGGCGAATCGAACGATTATAAGAATCCAATCAGAATGTCACCATACATAATGGTCTATGGAAAAACGTGTCATTATCGTTGGAGCTCGAGCACAATGCGTATTGGGCCATTTGAAAGTTAAACCTTGATCTACAAATATCCGGCAAGAAAAGGTTGCTTCAATTGAATAAGATGGAGGAATTCAGGCATTAAGCATACGAGAATGCCAAAATCTACAAAGAGAAAGTAAAGACATGGCATGACAAACAAATCTTTGATCGGAAGTTCAAACTGGGTCAAACAGTACTGCTATTCAATTCCAGATTATGACTCTTTCCTGGAAAGTTGAAGACACGATGGTCTGGACCATTTGTGGTTACATCTGTAGCCCCACACGAAGCCATTAAGGTTGAAGAACCCAATTCAAAGCGCACGTTCAAAGTCAACGGACAAAGAGTGAAACATTATTGGGGAGGTGATATCGATCGACAATAGACTTCAATTGATTTGACCTTGATCAATTTAACTGACACATGAGAAATATAGGACAGTCAAGCTGACAACTATAAACCAAATGCTATTAGAAGGCAACCCAAAATTTTGATTTTAATGCAGTCAATTTAAATTCATAGAATAGTTTATAGCTATTTATTATTTTTTGTTTGTTTTATTAAGCCTCTACTTCATCTTTGCAGGTTCATTGGCAAGTCATTGCAGGAGAAAAAGGGAGTTAAGGAGGAACTAACATAAGAGAAGGAATATTTCAAGTGGAGTAGGGATAGTCACAGCGCTTCGGCACTGGGATCCAGGGAGTTCAAAGTCAACAGCGCCCCGACGCTCCTCACAGTTCAATTCCTAGAGCCCTGGCGCTGGCCCTAGGTATTAGAAATTTTTTTTAGGGCTCGACATGTATGAATTTTTTTTCCTTTCTCCTATTTGAACACTTCTTTTTTCTCCCAACTCCCTTTCCCTTCTAAAATTCTACCCAAAACTGAATTTCCCTTCTCCTATTAAACATAAAATTACATTCATCAAATCTAGCTGGAGAATTACATTAAGGAATTAAATTACAAGTCTTCTCTCTAAATTATTTTTGTTCTCTCAAACCAAGGTATGTTAAAGTTAGTTTTTCTTTGCAATTGTATTATACATGTAAGGTAGTGTGCTTGATTTGTCAAGGATTTTCAGAATGTATGCTATGATAACTTGGTTAGGTGTAATTATGCTATGTTTTGGGTTTCTTTTCAAGTCACATAGGCATAACATATTGAATTTATCTTTTGCCCACAAGGTGTTTGATAATTTGTTTGTTAGAACTTTACTTGAGAAAATTGTGCAAGTGAAAGCTAATTTGTTCATGTTATTCTATACGCACTCACTGATGTTCAACTATGACACTAACTTGATATATTTGACTGTGGGTTTGCATTAAAATTTCAGTTTGGGGGATAAGCATTATGTTGCTATACATTGTGTTCATGCATGGTTCTGAGATTGTAATGGCGTCATAGTAAAAATGTGGTGGGTATTATATGGCATGTTGACTGTTTTAAACTGAAATTCTGATTCTAAATTACAACTTGAGGCTAGGTATACACGATGTGGTGATGAAATTGACATAGTGTTCACTGTTTATGCATTACAAAACTGTTGGGTTTTTGTGATGTTATCTTTTGGAGCTTACATACATGTTACATAAGCATACAACAAGGATGTGTGGTAATTGCTTGGGCAATTGGATATTAGTTTGGTTATAATATGTTATCAATTGACATATACTTGCAAAAATGACACCAGGTTGAATTTCAGTTTGCACTAAAGTCCAAGTTTGTGGGTAACATGCTTAACATTCATATGAGGTGGTGTTTTTACTACTTATAAGGAATCTATATGATATGAGTGACTGACATTGAGTTATTTTCTTTTTAAGTTGCATCAATGGCGTCAAAGCAACGAAAAGGTGATGGCTTATCCTCATCCTATTCCCTAACCAAACCATTCGGCAAAAAGAGGTTTGTTAGTGCCGAGGCTCAAGAGAGATACAATAGGATGGCACAAAAAACACTAATTCTGGAGAGGGGATTGAGGCCTGGTGATACCAAAGATGGAGAGATCGCGGTCATAATCACCAAACGGGGCTGATTTGATTTCACAGTATAACCAGATCTGGCAACTATTGCGATTGTGAAAGAATTTTAAGCAAATGCCAAGGAACATCACCACTTCAGAGTATATGTGGGGGGAAAAATGGTTTCCTTCCGGAGCACTGACATAAATGAGTACTATAATCTGGTAGAGGACAATGAAGTTAACCAATACATCTCCTTTGTCAGCCAAGGACCTGATTATGAACAAATAATTCAGGAGTTGTGTCAGCTAGGGATGACATGGAAGCTGCATAAGCGAGGCAGCATAACTTTCCCACACTCCACAGTCAGTTGGTATGGAAAGGCATGGTATGTCTTCATTTGTTCTAAGATGATGCCCTTCATGCACGCCAGTGATGTGACCAAGGAGAGGGCCGTGCTACTTTACTGCCTAGTTAAGGGAAAGAGGATGGACGTGGGCCTGATCATTCAGAGGTCGATCCAGTATGCTCTAGAGGGTGCTACCACTGGTGGGTTACCCCACCCTTCTTTCATTTATGCTTTATGTGATCAGGCAGGGATCAAATGGAAACAAGATGAGATGATTATGCAACCAATGCCTCTGTTGAACCACAAGATGATCATGAGTATAAAGTCAGGGGTGGTGGCGAGTCACACCCGAGGGGGCTAGGCTTTATTATTGCCCAATTTGAGCCTCAACAAGATCCGCCTCCCACGACTTTGGGTTCTTACTTTGTTGCGCCCCGCCATGTTGTCTTTGAACTAGTTGAGCTAGAAGTAAATAAATGGATGTACGCTCAGAATACCAAGATGTTCGTCTTGCTGAACATCAGGATGTAATCTTCTCCTACAATGTCAGCTTCAATAATGCCTTGGTTGACATGTTTGCTTAAATGAATCCCCCTTAGCCCTAAGTCAGTTTCCTGTAGCGCCCACGTTACCTATATTTCCCCTATCCGATCAAGAAGCGGAGAGCGATGCAGAGGTCGATCACCACGATTGACCAAATTCGGGAAGTCCTCAGTTTTTAAATTTCTCTATCTTTCACATGAGGACATTGCTCTATTCAAGTTTAGGGGTGTTTGTTTGCATGTGCATAGTAGTTTGTTGCATAGTAGGACATTTATTCATTTAGGTGCATCTAGTTTATCTTTATTCATATTCAATTTGTTAGTTTTGCATGATATTGCGTATATATATTGCATTTAGGATAAATGTGACACCCCCAAATCCGGGTTACCTCAAACCGCACAGATTTGGTGCTCACTATCCATACACAACCACGTTTACCCATAAACAAAAGGTTTTAAGTAAAGTAAACTAAATAATAAAGAAATATCTCCCATAAGAGGGTTACATAGTTTCTCAAAATAAGTCCCAGGTTCTCTAACCTTTATTACATCTCTTAAAATGCGGAAAAGTAATTAAATAGCTAATAAGTCTTGATTACATAACCATAAAAATAAACCAGTCTTCCTATAACAGCAAGTCACAATCATTTGTTCATTTTCCCTTTTCCTTTGCTAGTAGACGGCTCACTTGGTATTTCAATTTTAGCTGCAAGGGTTTAGTATGCAAGGGTGAGCAAAACAAGTGCCCACCAAAATAACAATGAACACTTTAATAATTAAGAATGGAAACATCTGAAAGCTTGATAGAACAGAACAAAACATTAAAATATACCGATGGTCACAAGACCTCGAACCATGTCCTAGGTTAACAGATAAGTTTACTGTAACCTTTAACAGTTTAATAAACTATAACTGGATTATTCATCTCGTACTCAGGGTGATCAGCCCGTTGTACAATGTATTGTGCACAACCATTCAACGCTTTCGCATAAACATTCCCCTATACTTGGGTTGTTCTTCTCAGTTTTGTCATACAAGAATTCAGTTAAGCAAAAATAGAATTTTAACAACTTAGATTATAATCAAAGATCACAACAGTGATATACAATGATATAGATTTTGTATAGCCAATATATTAGAATAATGACTTTAATTAGCTTGAGCTTTGAATAACAAGATTCCAAAATCAGAAGTTTAAGGCATGTAATGATAACTTGCTAGATGAGAAAGTAGGATTTAGAAGCTTGCATAAACTGGAATCGAGATAGGATAAGGACACTTGCGTCAAGTAAATTTAAGATTGAAAACATATTTAATGTGAAAGAGTTGAGAATATGAAACTTGCCTCGTGCGTAGTTTTTCTAATTACAAACCACGTACAATAAACAACCTACATATTCCGTTTATATAGCAACAAAAATAATTAGTTACAATATTCACATACATTAACACTCCAATCCTCATCTCAGTTTCCAATTAATCACTGATTATCAATCCTATTTCAGAAGCTACAAGCTTAGCTACAACAATATAACACTTTAAGAATCACCAAAACTTATCTTTAAGTTAAGGTATAACAACTTTATATTTAATCATCATTAAATATTCACTTAGAATCCATCTTAACATCTTGGTATTCATTTATTATATTAATTTAAGTTTTAACCCTGCATAGAGTGAGACATCACAGTTACCAAAACAAAATAATAAAAAAAAAATAACTTTCCCAGCAATGATCTCGCCGAGGCGAGAATTTGCTTTACAAATTTTCTCGTCGGAGCGAGAGTTTGCTCTACAATATTCTCGCCAGGGCGAGAGTTTTCTATACAATTTTCTCGCCGGGGCGAGAAACTCGACTGCAACCTCCCATAGTTCACGAATCAGCAAAACACAGACCAAAATTTCCAAATTCTATCATCCAACTCACAAATTAAACACACCCAGACATCAAACATGTTGTAAAACAGCTACCCAACATGTTTCTAACAATTCTAACTATTATAAAACACATAATCAACCAATTAAAGTCCAAAAATTCACTGCCAAAACAAAATATTCATATTTTGGCCTATTTGATAAAATTTAACACTGTGAATTCATCTCTAAACCATTTTAGTCCATTCCACTTGTATTCTTTTTCTTTTTCATCATATTAACACAATCAAAAGTCAATTTACCGATTAATATCTGAATTGAACATGAAATTTTATACATATAAGCCATACATGAAAGTGAAACTCTGTAAAAACCAAAAACTCTATTTTAAAGCATGTTTTCATGGATTGATACCCACAAATTGATTTATAAACATTATATAATCGCCTAATACATGCTTTCTATCAATTACACCAAACAATTCATACATTGAGCAAATGAATTTACATACAGAGATATAAAAATACATACAGAGAAGAAATAGTTTTACAGTAAAGTGTTTTAAGAAAATTATAACTAGGATTTAGAATTCACCTTCTATTGTTTTGTTAATCCTCCTTACTAGAATTCTTGCCCCCAATTTCCAAACTTCTCCCTCAATTTCTCTCTTCTTCTCTGAATTTTGTTTTTGTTTAGCTTATGGAAGTAAACTGACTTCACGTGGTTTTTATCAGTTTACCAGTTACAAACCCAAACAACCTTGTCAGTTAAAAAAAACTAAAAGGTCACAAAGCCTTGTTTGGCCAGACCCTAAAGAAAAACTCATTTTTACCAACCAAGAGCCACAAGGCCTTGTTTGGTTTAGCTAAATAAAACTCTTCTTCTATTTATTTTAATAACTCATTATACTATATAGTTTTAATTGTCACACTAACAGTTTAATTAAACATATTATTAAATAAATCCAGTTAAATCTTACTAATTCAATTATAACTTTTATTTGATCAATACCATTATGCCAAATAAATTATTTTATTCAAATAAATCATTTACTCAAATAAATCAATTAATCATCTAATTTAATTATTAAATTAAATTAGAATAACCACATCAAATCACATTCAAATAACAACTAACACAATTACTCTTAACATGAATTACTCCATAATAACTTTATTATTTATTTATTTATTCAATAAATAAATAACAATAAAATATTTATTAACTCAATAAATAAATATTTTAAATTATTTACAGAATTCACAATCGTTACATCTTTCCCTCCTTACAAGGATTCTGTCCTCAGAATCACAACGTTATCGCTACATTCTTCCCTCCTTACAAGGATTCTGTCCTCAGAATCATAGAACTAGGACGAAACAAACAACTCATGATAATTCTTCATCATTTCAGCTTCTAGTTCCCACGTAGCTTCTTCAGCATTGTGGTTCCTCCATAGAACCTTAACAGAAGGTATCACTTTATTCCTGAGAACCTGTTCCTTCCTGTCTACTATTCGAAGTGGAACTTCCTCGTAAGTTAGATCTTTCTCGAACTGTATAGGTTCATATTTTATCACATGTTTATAATCTGGCTTATAAGGCCTTAAAACAGATATATGGAAAACATTGTGGATATGTACCAGCTCTGGAGGTAGAGCTACTTCATAAGCCACCTCACCAACTCGCCGCAGAACCTTAAAAGGTCCAATAAATCTGGGACTAAGTTTACCCTTCTTGCCAAAACGAATTTTTTCCTTTCCAGGGTGAAACTTTCAGAAAGACGAAGCTTCCCACCTCAAATTCTCGTTTCTGACGATGTTGATCCGCATACTTTTTCTGTCTGTCTTGAGCAGCTAATAAACGCGCTCTTATAACTTTCACGATTTCCGCAGTTTGGTGTACGAGTTCTAGTCCTAGAAGTTGCCTTTCACCAACCTCGTTCCAACATAGTGGGGTTCGACATTTTCGTCCGTACAACGCTTCGTATGGCGGCATGCCAATCCTTGCGTGGTAACTATTGTTGTAAGAAAACTCGACCAATGGTAGGTGATCATCCCAGCTTCCTTTGAAATTCATGACACAGGCGCGTAACATATCCTCCAAAGTTTGAATCGTTCTTTCGCTCTGACCATCAGTTTGAGGATGATACGCAGTGCTATTTCTCAACTGTGTTCCCAAGCATTCCTGTAGACGCTTCCAAAAATTTGACGTAAATCTCGGATCTCGATCAGACACAATAGACACAGGGACACCATGTCATGAAATAATTTCCTTGATGTATAATTTTGCCAACTGGTCCAGATTGAATCTAATCTTTATCGGCAAGAAATGCGCTGATTTTGTCAGTCTGTCCACGACTACCCAAATTGCGTCAAAACCTTTCTGCGTAGTTGGTAAACCTACCACAAAATCCATCGTTATGTGTTCCCAGTTCCATTCTGGTATTTTTAACGGCTGCAACAAACCACTGGGTCGCTGATGTTCAGCTTTCACTTTCTAGCATGTCAAATATCTGGCAACACATTCTGCCACATCACGCTTCATTCCTGACCACCAATAATATTGACGAAGATCTTGATGCATTTTTGTACTCCCTGGGTGAACTGAGTAACGTGTGTTGTGAGCTTCATCCAAGATCTCCCTTCTAACATCCGGTACCAATGGAACCCAAATTTGATGTTCAAATCTGAGTAATCCCTTGGCATCAATACTGAACTTTCCACCTTGTCCCTCAGAGACTTCCTTCCTAATCTTCTCACACTCCGCATCTTGAAGTTGAGCTTCTTTGATTTGGTCCAGCAACACCGGACGAACCTCGATCTGAAATATCTTCTCCTTTGTTTCATGTTGGCACTTCACCTCTAATTCTAACTTCGCCATCTGCTTAACAAGTTCCTCCTGAGCAGTCAATAACATAAGTTTCTCCCGACCCTTCCTGCTTAATGCATCAGCAACGGCATTCGCCTTTCCTGGATGATAGAGAATTTCGCAGTCGTAATCCTTAATCAGTTCTAACCATCGCCTCTGACGCATGTTGAGGTCCTTCTATGTAAAAATGTACTTAAGGCTCTTATGATCTGTGTAGATCTCACACTTCTCACCATAAAGGTAGTGCCTCCAGATCTTCAAAGCTAACACCACCGCTGCCAATTCTAAATCATGCGTTGGGTATCCCTTCTCGTAATCTTTCAGTTGTCGTGATGCGTACGCAATAACCTTGCCATTTTGCATAAGCACACATCCAAGGCCCTTATGCGACGCGTCACTGTAAACCACAAAGTTTTCGGTACTATCTGGCAAAGATAATACAGGCGCCATACTTAACCTTTTTTTTAATTCCTGAAAACTTTCCTCGCACTTCTCCGTCCAGACGAACTTAACCGCCTTCCTAGTTAAATTTGTCAATGGAGTGGCGATCTTAGAAAAATCTTGTATAAACCGTCGATAATATCCGGCCAAACCTAAGAAACTCCTTACTTCAGACGGTGTCTTCGGTTGCTGCCAATCTATTACAGCATCGACTTTAGCTGGATCAATCGAAATCCCATCTTTATCAATTACATGACCAAGAAATTAAACACGATCCAACCAAAACTCACATTTTAAAAATTTTGCATAAAGCTTCTCTTTCCGTAATGCCTCTAAAGTTAGTCTCAGATGCTCCACATGGTCTTCTCGTGATTTAGAATACACCAAAATATCGTCGATAAACACCACCACGAACTTATCTAGAAACGGTTTAAACACCCTATTCATTAAGTCCATAAATGCCGCAGGTGCATTCGTTAGACCGAATGACATAACCAGAAATTCGTAGTGACCGTAACAAGTTCTGAACGCTGTCTTCAGAACAGCCTCCTTTCTCACTTTCAGCTGATGGTAACCACTTCTTAAGTCTATCTTTGAAAAATGAGTAGCACCCTTCAACTGATCGAATAGATCGTCAATTCTCGGTAATGGCTATTTATTCTTGATTATAATCTTGTTCAATTCACGATAATCTATGCAAAGACGCATCGAACCATCTTTCTTTTTAACAAACAACACCGGCGCTCCCCACGACGAAATACTCGGTTGAATGTACTTCTTGTCTAGTAGCTCCTGTAATTGCACCATCAACTCCTTCATCTCCACTGGAGCCATTCGATACGGAGCTTTTGATATAGGCGCAGTCCTAGGCACTAAATCAATAACGAATTCAATCTCTCTATATGGAGGTAATCCGGGCAAATCATCCGGAAAAACATCCACAAAATCCCTCACCACTGGTATTTCTTCCAATTTTGTACCGGTCTTTCGAGTATCTACCACATGGGCTAAATACCCTACACATCCTTGCTTCAGTAACTTCTTGGCCTGCATGATCGTTAGACAAGTTGTTTGCCTTGGCGATTTGCTACCATAAAACACCACCTTAGACGGAGTCTTAAGGTTTACACACTTCTTTTGGCAATCAATAATTGCCCCACAATTATACAACCAATCCATCCCTAGAATGACGTCAAATTCCCCAAGTTTAATCGGAATAAGATCTACTGTCATCATATGACCATGAATATCTATCTTGTAATTTTTGTACACATACCTAATTGGTATCACTTCCCTATTGACAATCTCTATATTTAAGGGAAACTCTATCTTCTCGAGGTATCTCCAATTTCTCAGCAAAATCATCAGAAATGAAAGAACAAGTTGCACCCGAATCAAAAAGTACATATGCATTCAAGTTATTTACTGGTAGGATACCTGCCACCACCTCCTTGGATCGAACCGCATCCTAGACCGTCATATTAAAAGTGCGAGCAGTCGGGCGATTTGTTGTAGCTGGTCCAGGAATAGTTAGTGCACCTCCACTATTGCCTCATTTGCCTCCATTTCCCCCACTAGCAACTTTCCTTGGACAACCACGAGCAAGATGGTCTTTTGACCCGTACGTGAAACATGCACCCTTCTTTAGGGCAATGCAGTTTGGAGCAATGTGGCCCTCTTGTCCACAGTTGTAAGAAACTCTCTTTCCTTTCAAGCACACACCTGCATGATTCTTACCACAGGTTGCACAAGCTTTAGTTTTCTTCCTTTGGTTACTTTGCTGACTTCCAGTAGAACCACCATCATTCCATTTTTGTTTTTGGTTTCCTCCCCCATTGCTACCACTCGGCCTATTTTCGGTCTCATTCCTTTTCTTTTTCTGCTCCTAGTTGTATTTGGTTAATGCATCACTTCCTCCCTCTGCTATTATTGCTTTCTCTAACACCGCCGCAAATGTGTTGAGTTAAAACATACCGTAAAGCCAAGGTTTCAATCCCTGCTCAAATCGTCTAGCCTTTCTCTCATCCGTGTTAACTTGGTATGGTGCAAACCTCGCTAGTTCAGTGAACTTTGCCGCGTATTCTGGCACTGTCATTATTCCTTGCTTAAGTTCGAGAAACTGTGACACCCCCAAATTCGGGTACTTCAACTCCACAGATTTGGTGTTCACTATACCATACATTCATGACTAACTACCCATGATAAAGATAATATAATTAAACTGAATGAAACATCTTCCCACAAAAACGGGTTACATCTCAAATCTCTTAAATAAACAAATCCCAGGTTATCTAACCTCTATTACATCAATGCGGAATTAAAACATAAAATATAAATAAGTCTTTTACAAAGAACTGAAACAAATAGACTAAACATCTTCATTTGCTCATCTTGCCCTTGCCTTTGCTAGTGGATGGCTCATCTGATTTCTCAGTCTTAGCTGCAATGTTTTTAATGCAAGAGTGAGCAAACAATTGCCCACAAGTATGAAAACAATAACATTTATATGATTATTGGAATAAATCTTACTGAGGAGTAATAGTTTTTCTGAAGTCAATCAATGACAAATCAAAAATCTGAATGCTCAATAGAATGCTTAGCTCAAGAACTGAATATAGATTCAAGGATAAAAGTGTATCTGAGGGTCACAAGACCTCGAACTATGTCCTAAGTTAACAAGTATTTCTACCGTAACCTTTAACAGTCTTATAGACTATGGACCATCCATCTCGTACTCAAGGGGATCAGCCCTTTGTACAATGTATTGTGCACAAACATTTTAACGCTGTCGCGTAATTAATCCCCTATATTAGGGTTGTTCATCTCAGTTTAGCATCAGAATCCGTACCAAAAGGAACTTGGTTCAGAACAACTTTAAAATATTCTAAGTCTTTAGAACGCTCATTAACTAAGGACTAGCCGAATCAATAAGGATTTGCTAGTCTCTAAACATTTGATTCATCAGTAGAGTTTGTACAATAGAAATTCTGTTCAAAGTTTGAATAACGATCAATGATCGAACAACAAATGACTGAGGTAAATATAAACACTTACCATGATAACAATCTTGCTTGAATAATAATAAGCTAAGGTTACTAAGCTTGCTCAATGAAAGTAAACTTGCTTTAAAGGAAATAACAAGTTTAAGGAAGAAAACTTGCCTCGTGCGTAGATTACAGATTAAATAATTCACGTTCTTTAATTGACCTATACATTTCGATTATAAAATGAGAACAATAATTAGTTACAGAACAACATACACTTTAGGATTCGATCTTATCCTATTTCATTATAACATCTCGATTGTCATTTGATAATCATTAAGTACTGGCTTAACAACCATCGTGGTATCTTATTAGTCATTTTATAACTTAATTTAAGTTTTAAACTTGTTTATAGCATCATAGTAAAATCACAAAGAAAATAAAAAAAAAAAAATTTCAGTACTGTTCCTTCGCCGGGGCGAGAATTTATTTAACAAAAATCTCGTCGGGGCGAGACTCGCCGGGGCGAAGTTTTCCTTAACAAAATTCTCGCTGGGGCAAGACTTCGCCGGGGTGAAGTTTTCCTTAACAAAATTCTCGCCGGGGCGAAGATTTACAGTTCATTTTTCTCGCCGGGGCGAGAGACTCGGCAGTCATCTCCTACAGTTCGCGAACCAGTGAAAACTTAGGCCAAAATTTCTCGAATTCTACCATCCAACACACAAATTAAACACACCCAGACATCCAACATGCTAGAAAACAATTACCCAACATGTTTCTTAACATTCTAGCCATTATACTACACATAATCAACCAATTAGAATCTCAAAATTCTCTGTTTAAACAAAATATTCATATTTTGGTCATTTTAATGAAATCAAACACTGTGAATTCATCTTTCAACCATTTTAATCCATTCTACTTGCATTCTTTTCGTTTTTCATTATATAATCATAATCAAATGTCAATTTACCGGTTAATAACCAAATTAAACATCAATTTCATACACATAAGCCATACATGAAAATAAAGCTCTGTAAAACCAAAAACTTCATTCTAAAACATGATTTCATGGATTAATTCATTCAAATTAATTTATAATCATCACATAATCTCTAATACATGCTTACTAGCAACTATAACCAAGTAATTCATGCTTTGAACAACTAACTTCATATACAGTAAAGTAAATTTAAAGGAGAGATACAGTGAAGAATATTATACCTTCTATTGCTTAGAAAACTTGATTAATTCTCCTTTGATTTTAGAATTCTTCTCTCCAATTCTCCAAACTTCTCTCTCAATTTCTCTCTATTCTTTCAAACTCTCAATTTTCTCTAAACTCTCAAAGCTCTGCTCTCTCTTCTTCAAGCTTAGAAACAACTGACATTTTTTTCTTACTTTAACGTACTCAACTTTCAATTAGTCAGTTAAAGAAAATAAAGGGTTAGGCCTTGTTTGGCAAACCCAAATAAAATAATGGAATTTCAAAGGCTACAAGGGTGTGTTTGGTTGAACCAAAACAAAATAACCCATTTTTACCAACCAAGGGTTACAAGGCCTTGTTTGGTTTAACAAAAATAAAACCTTTTCTCCATTTATTTTAATAATCCATTATATTATATAGTTTTAATTGTCACACTTTTAATTTAATTAAACTTATTATTAAATAAATTCAATTAAACCTTAATTAATAATTATATTTAACCAATAACCATAACACCAAATAAATTATTCTATTCAAATAAATCCTTTATTCAAATAAATCATTTAATCATCTAATTTAATTATTAAATTAAATTAGAATAATCACATCAAATCACTTTTAAATAACATTTGACATAAATTCTTTCACCATAATTTTATAAATTATTTATTCTACTCCATAAATTAATAAATTAATAACCTCCATCTGGTTCTGAGCACTAGCCGGGAAATACACTTCGAAGAACATCTCTTTAAACCGATCCCACGGTATAACACCTTCTCCTGCTCTCGTCTTGTTGGCTTGCCACCAGTAACTGGTTTCCGACTTTAACATGAAAGTCGTAAAGGTAGTCTTCTGATCATTCCCAACCCTAGCGACTTCAAAAACTTTTTCCATTTTCATTACCCAGGTTTGGGCTTCTATCGGATCCATTGTTCCTTAAACTCAGGGGGACCAACGACCTTAAAATCCTTAAAGGTCGTAGCTTGAGCTTGCGGTTGGTTTGCAAAAACTCCAGTCAAAAGGTTCACTAGTTGCTGAACTGGGTTAGCATCGGGTGGATTATTGTTATTGTTGTTAGTAGACCCCTCTGGGGGTGGTTGCTGACGGGGTCGTCCAACTCTTCTTGGCGGCATAATTCTGTTGAAGACAACGCTTTTTAGACAATTGCTAATTTTTTTTAAGTACTTATGACTTAATTAAAACATACTTAGATATTCAAAAGTAGAAACTTAACACATAACATTTTTCAAAAAAAAAACTTCTTTATTCATTCATTATCAAACTCAAAAGATAGCATTTTACTATTTACATCATCATCTAAGAAGACAACTTCGGCATTTCACCATTAACATCTTATCCCATTATTTATATAAACTGGGATTTACATTCAAAATACTTGTTATAATATTATTTCTCTAATAACTTAGGAAGACAACCCTCGACGCACAGCCTCCTCACGTTCTTGCTCCATGATGCGAACCATAGTGCGGCGATCCACAAACCTCGGATGATCCTCTAACTGTGTTGGGTAATGGCGAACCCGGTCTTGAGCCCTATCTATCGTCGTGTGGTAAATATACTCCATGTCATCGATCTTGAACTTCTTCGCATGAATCTCCCCTTCAGCATGATCCAATCGTTGTGAAACCCTAATGTGAGCGTTTTCAACCTTATTACGCATAACAGTTTCCTCCTTCAAAGCTTCTTTTAACTCCTCCATCGCAATCTTCAATTGGCCGATCTCAGACTTTAATTCATCATTCTCATTTTTCAGTTCACCATTTTCAGCCTTCACCACCTCATTTTCTGACTTCACCTTTTCATTTTCATCTAACAGTTACTCCTGCTGACCCTCTGCGTGAACTAATTTCCATTCTACATCACCCAACCGTACTTATAAATCATAGATCTCTTCGTCCTTCTCCTCGATAGTAATTCGGCGCGTCTCTGACACTTCCTTCAAAACTCTGAGTTGCTCCCGAAGTTCAACATTTTCATCATATAACTGCTCGTACATCAGCTCCTCGGGATCCTCCTCCTCTTCCTCCTCCTCCTGAACAGTGACCAGCCTCTGCCGAGGTGCTTCCACAGTCACCAACCATTCGCTGACTACATGAACATCTCTGGCATCCTCGTCTCCAGGCTCTGGGATATCCTCCCTCAGCACTGGGATCTGCTCAACTCGAATCTGACTAGTTTGTCCAACCTCCGACATCCTGACAATAAAACATTTTAATTATTTAATCGATACCACTCACGAGCACATTGGTTATTAAGCATATAAGCACATAGAGTGTTTTATTATCTTCAATGAATTCCTTAATTCATCCCTTAATACTCGATAGGAGTTCAACAACACTATCTTTGTGATTTCCTAAAAGGTTAATTCCTAAGGTTTTTCCCCACCTAAGGTTCTTAAACCTACGGCTCTGATACCAACCTGTGACACCCCCAAATCTGGGTTACCTCAAACCGCATAGATTTGGTGCTCACTATCCATACACAACCACTGTTTACCCATAAACAAAAGGTTTTAAGTAAAGTAAACTGAATAATAAAGAAATATCTCCCATAAGAGGGTTACATAGTTTCGTAAAATAAGTCCCAGGTTCTCTAACCTTTATTACATCTCTTAAAATGCGAAAAAGTAATTAAATAGCTAATAAGTCTTGATTACACAACCATAAAAATAAACCAGTCTTCTTATAACAGCAAGTCATAGTCATTTGTTCATTTTCCCTTTTCCTTTGCTAGTAGACGACTCACTTGGTATTTTAATTTTAGCTGCAAGGGTTTAGTATGCAAGGGTGAGCAAAACAAGTGCCCACTAAAATAACAATGAACAATTTAATAATTAAGAATGGAAACATCTGAAAGCTTGATAGAACAGAACAAAACATTAAAATATACTGAGGGTCACAAGACCTCGAACCATGTCCTAGGTTAACAGATAAGTAACTGTAACCTTTAACAGTTTAATAAACTATAAGTGGACTATTCATCTCGTACTTAGGGTGATCAGCCCGTTGTATAATGTATTGTGCACAACCATTCAACGATTTCGCATAAACATTCCCCCTATACTAGGGTTGTTCTTCTCAGTTTTGTCATACAAGAATTCAGTTCAGCAAAAATAGAATTTTAATAACTTAGATTATGATCAAAGATCACAACAGTGATATACAATGATATAGATTTTGTATATCGAAGATATTAGAATAATGACTTTAATTAGCTTGAGCTTTGAATAACAAGATTCCAAAATCAGAAGTTTAAGGCATACAATGATAACTTGCTAGATGAGAAAGTAGGATTTAGAAGCTTGCATAAACTGGAATCGAGATAGGATAAGGACACTTGCGTCAAGTAAATTTAAGATTGAAAACATATTTAATGTGAAAGAGTTGAGAATAGGAAACTTGCCTCGTGCGTAGTTTTCCTAATTACAAACCACGTACAATAAACAACCTACATATTCCGTTTGTATAGCAACAAAAATAATTAGTTACAATATTCACATACATTAACACTCCAATCCTCATCTCAGTTTCCAATTAATCATTGATTATCAATCCTATTTCAGAAGCTACAAGCTTAGCTACAACAATATAACACTTTACGAATCACCAAAACTTATCTTTAAGTTAAGGTATAACAATTTTATATTTAATCATCATTAAATATTCACTTAGAATCCATCTTAACATCTTGGTATTCATTTATTATATTATTTTAAGTTTTAACCCTGCATAGAGTGAGACATCACAGTTACCAAAACAAAATAATAAAAAAAAATAACTTTCCCAGCAATGATCTCGCCGAGGCGAGAATTTGCTTTACAAATTTTCTCGCTGGGGCGAGCTCTCGTCGGGGCGAGCTCTCGTCGGGGCGAGAGTTTGCTCTACAATTTTCTCGCCGGGGCGAGAGTTTTTTATACAATTTTCTCGCTGGGGCGAGAAACTCGATTGCAACCTCCCACAGTTCGTGAACCAGCAAAACACAGACCAAATTTTCCAAATTCTATCATCCAACTCACAAATTAAACACACCCATACATCAAACATGTTGTAAAACAGCTACCCAACATGTTTCTAACAATTCTAAGCTTTATTAGAAATCCTGGGTTTAATTACACATATTCAATATGTTGGTCTAGTTATAATTTGGTTCAAACTAAAAGAATTTGAGGCTTAGGAAGGATAGAACAACCTCTATGGCTCAGTTTATTGAGTATTTTAGGAGTTAAAAAAACAAAATAAAACCTTGACTAGTTGTCTTTATGGCCCCTGTTACTTGAATAAGTAAGCCCTTAGGAGTGTCTCTACACTTAGCGCCCTAAAATCAACTGGTTTGGGAGTCGTTGCCGAAAGTTCGTTACATGGGTATCTTTGAAAAGCCTAATAAAGATTAACATTGCACAAGTTAAGAAAGTTAAAAAAAACCAAGATGTAGCGCAAGACGCACTCGTTAGAAAAAATAGAAAAAATAAATAAATAAAAATAATAATAATAAAAAGAAATTTTTGAAATACGGGGTATCTAAGTAATAGAGGTAAATTAAAGTTATATCTATGATTATCTTTCATTGAGCCTTATGATTCATGAATTCGGTTGAGTTGTGATTAGGTTGGCATGTTGATACACACATACACACACATTATGGGTTGAAATGAAGTAAGTTGGTGATATTTTGAGTTTTAACTTCCGTTTGAGTTTGAACGTTCATTTGAGTTGTGATTAAGGATCTTTGAGGCTAGTTGTGGTTATTTGTGTTGATTCGTGCTTGAGTTGGTAGAATCATGTTAGTTAGTTGCATTTATTTCTGCTTTAGTTGTTTGCATTTCTTGAGGACAAGCAATTGTCTAAGTTTTGGGGATATTTGATGAGTGGGTAATATACCCATGAATTGAGTATTTTTGGGCTTAATATATTGTTTGTTTTTGAGTATTTTGGGACATTTTTAGATGTTTAAGTGTTATTTTGTAGGTTAAGGCAAAGCAGGGGCAAAACAGGAATTTTTGGCAAGTAAAAGGGCAAAGTTATAATTTTTGGCAAGCTACTAGCACCAGGGTGCTATTCCTTAGTATAAACCGAGCGTCGGAGCATTTGGGTCAGGGAGAGTTGATCGAGGCTTTGAATAGCAGGGGATTCTAAGGCCAATTTTTAATCTAATTTGGATTCTAATTTGAAGCTGACTTGGAGGAGGGTTTCTATATAAAAAAGTAAAGAGGCTCTTCATAAAAAAACACACAGAGATTGAAGCGGATTGCTGGAGACTAAGGATTGAAGATTTTGAAAAAGCTCATAAAGAATTCAGACTGAAGACTAGAAGCAGAAGAAGACTTACTAGGTTCTTTCTTACTTCTTTATTCAGTTTTATAATTCAATTGTGATGACTTATTTGAGATTTTTGGTTTTAAATTTCAGCATGAACTAAACTTATAATTAAGACTACAATTGAACCTTTTATGTGTATGGATTAATTATCTATTTAATTCGAATTATTTATTCATATTGAGTTGTCTATCATATTTTGTATTTATTGATTAATTGTCTAGCCAACAATTAGCGAGATACTCTAGGTGAATTCGAGAGATAAAATCTAGGGTTAGATCTGAATATGATAGCATGTATTCTTAGTTATTTGCATGGGATGAATAACTAAGGTTATGAATTGAATAGGAATATCTCTTTTCGCTGCATGTAACTTTTGAGAATTGATGCTTAATGAATTTAACTCTTTTATTTTGCATAGAAATATTGCATAATTAATTGAGTTAGATAATTTTATTTGATCACTTGGGAAAAGGGCTTATAAATAATTTTGAATTCCTGTTAACAACTCTAATGGATTTAATAATTGGATGATTTGGATAATTGATTCATAGTGCATAATTGGGGATACTGTAGTCTTAAGCTTTTGCATCTAAATTTCAACCTTTGTGTTAGTTTTTAATCTTAGTTTTCATTTAGTTATTTTTAATCATTATTCACAATTTGCGATTATTTAAATAAAATTGAATTGGTAAAAATTAGTAGTTGGGATATATTAAACATAGATTCTAGTGGGTTCGACACTCTTTACTTACTCTTTATTACTTGTTGATCGTATATACTGATGAGTGGGTTTTATACTTACAAATTGAGTACGTTTTACTTGATAATTTGTTAGTTCTTAAGTATTTTAAGTTAATATTAGATATTTATAGTGTTTTTATGCTATTTTGTAGGAATGAGCAAGGAAACGCAATTCGAACATCTTTTGGAGTACAATATGCGAGTAAATGAAAGAAAGGAAGATTGCAGGGCTTTTAACACTAAATTGGATTAATGTTCTTGGTTTGAAACCTCGATTTTATTGTAGATTTACTTCTTAACTTTCCGGAACATCTTGAATCGCCCCAATCGGAGTTCGGATGAGAAAGTTATGGCTTTTTTATCAACGGAGATCAAAGCTCAGAGTTGTCATGCTTTCCATTACATAGCAGCCACTTTAAGCTCAATTTCGACTTTGATCCAGTCCGAATATCTCAATTCTCAAAGAATGAAAATTGTAGATCTCGCCGAGAGATTTGATTTGATAGGTGGTAAGCCCCGTAACTCCTCTCGGATCAAAAGTTATGACCATCTTACCAACAGATGCTGCAGCAGAAAATAGTCGGGCGCGGTCGCGCTGGTCTGCAGAGTGAAAAACTTGATTTCTGGCACTTGGGCGCGGTTGCGCTGCTTTCTAGGCCAAATATGGGCGCGGCCGCGATGGGTCTGGTTGTTGAAAGCTTATATTTGACACAACTTGAATGAAACAAAGATTGTAACTTCTAATTAGTTTAGGACTTTAACTAGGACCTATAAATACTTGATTTGAAGTATAGAATAAAGGAGATCTTGCTACTTTTTGCTAACCCTAGTTTAGGAAAAAGAGATGGAGGCTTGAAGCAATTGCAAGAGCACGAAGGATTCATCATAGGAGCTAAAGGAAATATTCAAGGATTACGTCTACAGATTCTATTCTCTTCTCTATCTCTTATTTTGTATTCTTGAATGCTATTTCAATTGTGGATTATGGATTTTAATTCAATTATGAACTAATTTTTTTTAAGATTACAATGGATCTTATTGCGTAGCTTTTATTGATATGCTTCCTTGTTAATTATTATTGATTATTATTGGATTATCTATTATGATTTATGATTAATTACTTAATTGCCTGATCATCAATTACCGTGGTAATCTATATAAACTCGAGAGATGGATTATAGATTTAGACCTAATCATAATAGCATGTGATTGTATTTTTTGCATGGTGATGGAATTCATAATTGTGTCTAGGATAGATATATACCTATACGCCGCATGTAATCTGATAGGGAACCTATGCTTTAAATCCTTTTTAACTGTAATTCATATAGAGATATAGTGAATTAGTTAACTAGGGTGTTCTTTCTTAATTCTATCATACGTGGATTTAAGTTGATTCATTTATGATACATCGAGACATGGTTATAAATATTGATGAGTTCTTGATTAACAATCTGAAATAGTTAGCATATCTTAATAGGAAGTGTATTAATTCAAGTGAAACATTTAGGGAAATTGTAATCTTAAGCCTTTTTATATGAATTCAATTCTTGGTAGTTAGTAATTAGTTAGTTTAGTACTTTATTTTTAAAATTCAACATCTTTTATCGAATTGTTTAAATAAAATTAATTTGATTATGTGTTAGTATTTGGTAATTATTATTAAATAATTTTATGTGGGTTCGACACTCTCTTATCACTTTATTACATGTTGACCGTGTACACTTGCACGTATTTATTGATTGCTAAATCGACAAACAAGTTTTTGGCGCCATTACCGGAGAATTAGTTTAATAATTTTTGCCATAATTAATTTCAATCAAATTAGTCTTAATTTAAACATTTTTGGTTATCTTTTAATTCTCTTGTTATTTTTCTCTCTTTTCAGGTACCATAGATGACTTTGCTTATCAATGGTCATACATGAGTATGACTCGACCAAGGGAAACAAGGCTTAAAGGACTCAATATAATTTCTGCATTATCAGCACATGTTGAGACACTTTCGAGGAAGTTGGATGCTTTAGCAGCAGAAAGCAATCAAAGTATAGCAGTTACTTGTGATTATTGTGCTGGTAATCATCTGATCCATCAATGCACCATCAGTTACAGACCGGTACAATACGGTGGTGATTACTTCAACAACTATACTTATCCCGATTATCACCAAGATTGGGTATCACTCGGATTCTACATAGAGCTACAATTATGAAGATCAATACTATGCTCCAAGTCCAACATACCCACTGAAATTCTCATGTCCACCTCCACTTCAATAAGAAGAAAATTCAAATGTGCGGGAATTCATGTCTAGGATCATAGCAAACCAAAAGGAGATGATAATGAGTCAAGAAACATCAACCCAATACCTTAATAATCAGATGGAACAACTCATCAATACCTTAACCAATGGTCCTCAAAACACTTGGATTTATGACATGGAATCCGACATAGATGGTAAGCCCAAAACAAATCTGCAACTGGATGAGCCACAAGATATCGAAAGACGGGAGACAAATGGGGATAAGAAAAATGAGGCCATCAAAGATCTATCTTTAAGTGCTAATGAAGATGACCCTATTCTGTTAGTGCCCCAAGTGTCTTCTCCACCAAAGTTCAAGAATCCAGTCTGTTTTACAAAACCGTGCCCACTTGGTAGTCATATTGTCGGTAAAGCTCATTATGACATGAGAACTAAAACTACATTACAACCATGGTGGGATGAGAAAGAGAAGATAGAAGAACCCGTGGTGTTTGACAAGATTTAATGCCCCAATCTAATTACGAACACAACGGATGAAGCACCTAGCTATTTGACAATCGTAATTAGGAACCTATCTACAAAAATAAACTAGGTGACTTTGAAACAATGGCCCCTACAACAGAAAAATCTTCAAACGTTATATTGCTACTAATGGATGGAGGGTTACTTAATTATCGAAGGGGAATTGGATGGAAATTGAAGAAGTCAGGCTGAGACTATAAAACAAGCGCTACTTGGGAGGCAATCCAAGTTTAAAGTTTAATTTTTAGTTTTTAGTTTTATTTATTTATTAGGTTTCATGGTAGTTAATAAATTTACATTTATTAGGATTTAATAAACTTTCTTCTAATGTGTTTACAGGTTAATTGAGTCCAATTTAAGTGCAATGCCTTATTCAGTCAAATGTGGTTAGCTTATTCTTCAGATTTAGCAGACAATGAGGAAGATTGCTATATTTTCAGGGAAGTCCTCTATTTTAATTTTTTCTATCTTAGCCATTGAGGACAATGTCTAATTTAAGTTTGGGGGTGTTGTTCCATGTTTTTATTTTATTTGGTACTTGATATATGTTTTAGATTTGCATTTTAGTTAGTATGTTTTAGGATAGATGAGCAATGGGTTGATTGAATTTGATTATGGCCAAGGATGAGAAAAAAATTGTGATTAATTTTTTTTTAACTCTTGTAAAGTTGAGAAGCATGTTTAGTTTATATTTTGACTGATGAGCTGGGTTTACACTGTTTGTGATCTTTTTAAACTTCAAAGCACATATCCATCTGTTTAGCTAGTTGTGACTTAAATTTTTTATTTATTTTTTGTTGAATACTTGTGACAGATATCATTGAAACTTTAAAATCTTATTTGAGTATCATTCAAAGCGAAATTTAGGCATTAACATAACTTTGGGGGAAATCTTGGGTTACTGAAAATTTTGAAAATTGTGAAACCTTCCTGAGTTAGAATGATGAATCATGTGGTGGGTTGAGATAAAGTGTAAAACGCACTCACCCATAAACACAAGCACGAGAAGGAGCGTAAAACGCACGCGTGCGAGAGAAAACGAGAGGGAGCGTAAAACGCACTCATTCAAAAGAAAGTGAGATGGAGCATAAAATGTACTCACTAAAAAGAAAAAAAGAAAAAAGATATTTTTAAAATACTTGGGAAGGGTTCAAGTGTGCTTAAATATAAAAATATCCTTTTGATCTTTTAAATTTATGTTTTGCCTTTATTAGCGGAGATTTATGTGAAAGTTAGTTTATAGAGTTGATTTGAAAATCTTTTATGAGTATTTGATTATGTGAGCTTATCTGAGTCATGACTAGTTTGAACATTTGGATGCACACACGCACTTAAAGGGTTATGAGTAGTTGTGGAACTGATGATTAGGTTGACATTTTAGGCTTTACACGTTTTTAAAATTTTTCTTGAGTTAACATTAGAAGAAATCTTTGAGGCTATTATGCAAATTTGTATTGATTCATTGCTCGAGTCGTGTGAGTTGTTATTTAGAATTAGTTGTTATAGTTGTTGTTCTTAGTGTTTGCTTGAGGACAAGCAAAGATTGAAGTTTGGAGGTATTTGATGAGTGAGTTTTATATTTACAAATTGAATAAGTTTGACTTGATAATTTGTTAGTTCTTAAGTATTTTAAGTTAGTATTAGATATTTATAGTGTTTTTATGTTATTTTGTAGGAATGAGCAAGGAAACGCTTTCGAGTACAATATGCGAACAAATGAAAGAAGGGAAGATTGCAGGGATTTTAACACTAAATTGGATACATGTTCTTGGTTTGAAACTTTAATTTTATTGTAGATTTACTTCTTAACTTTTCGGAAACACTTGAATCACCCCAATCGGAGTTCGGATGAGAAAGTTATGGCCTTTTTATCAACGGAGATCAAAGCTCAGAGTTGTCATGCTTTCCATTTACATAGAAGCCACTTTAAGCTCAATTTCTACTTTGATCCAGTCGGAATATCTCAATTCTCAAAGAATGAAAGTTGTAGATCTCGTCGCGAGCTTCGATTTGATAGGTGGCAAGCCCCGTAACTCCTCCCGGATCCAAAGTTATGACCATTTTACCAACAGATGTTGCAACAGAAAATAGTCGGGTGCGGCCGCGCTGGTCTGCAGAGTGAAAAACTTGATTTCTGGCACTTGGGCGCGGCCGCGCTGCTTTTTAGGCTAAATATGGGCGCGACCGCGTTGGGTCTGGTTGTTGAAAAGCTTATTTTTGACCCAACTTGAACGAAACAAGGATTGTAACTTCTAATTGGTTTAGGACTTTAACTAGAACCTATAAATACATGATGCGAGGTATAGAATAAATGAGATCTTGCTACTTTTTGCTAACACTAGTTTGGGAAAAAGAGATGGAGGCTTGAAGCAATTGCAAAAGCACGAATGATTCATTATAGGAGCTAAATGAAAGATTCAAGGATTGCGTCTACAGATTCTATTCTCTTCTCTATCTCTTATTTTGCATTCTTGAATGTTATTTCAACTGTGGATTATAGATTTTAATTCAATTATGAACTAATTTCTTTTTAAGATTACAATGGATCTTATTGCGTAGCTTTTATTGATATGCTTCCTTGTTAATTATTGTTGATTATTATCGGATTGTCTATTTAGATTTGTGATTAATTGCTTAATTGCCTGATCATCAATTACCGTGGTAATCTATATGAACTCGGGAGATGGATTATAGATTTAAACCTAATCATAATAGCATGTGATTGTGTTTTCTGCATGGTGATGAAATTCATAATTTGTGTCTAAAATAGAGATATACCTATACGCCGCATGTAATCTGATAGGGAACTTGTGCTTTAAATCCTTTTTAATTGTAATTCATATAGAGATATAGTGAATTAGTTAACTAGGGTGTTCTTCTTAATTCTATCATATGTGAATTTAAGTTGATTCGTTTATGATACATCGAGAGATAGTTATAAATATTGATGGATTTTTGATTAACAAACTAAAATAGTTAGCATAACTTAACAGGAAGTGTATTAATTCAAGTGAAACATTTAGGGAAATTGTAATCTTAAGCCTTTTTATCTGAATTCAGTTCTTGGTTATCAGTAATTAGTTAGTTTAGTACTTTATTTTTAAAATTCAATATCTTTTATCGAATTGTTTAAATAAAATTAATTTGATTAGGAGTTAGTATTTGGTAATTATTATTAAATAATTCTCTGTGGGTTCGACACTCTCTTATTACTTTATTACATGTTGACCGTGTACACTTGTACGTATTTATTGATTGCTAAATCGACAAACAAGTTTTTGGCGTCGTTGCCGGGGAATTAGTTTAATAATTTTTGCCATAATTAATTTGAATCAAATTAGTCTTAATTTAAACATTTTTATTTTTCTTTTAATTTGCTTCCTATTTTTCTCTCTTTTCAGGTACTATGGATGACTTTGCTTATCAATGGTCGTACATGAGTATGACTCGGCCAAGGGAAATAAGGCTTAAAGGACTCAATATAATTTCTGCATTATCAGTACATGTTGAGACACTTTCGAGGAAGTTGGATGCTTTAGTAGCAGAAAGCACTCAAAGTATAGCAGTTACTTGTGATTATTGTGCTGGTAATCATCTGATCCATTAATGCACCATCAGTTATAGACCGGTACAATACGGTGGTGATTACTTCAGTAACTATGCTTATCCCGATTATCACCAAGATCGGCGGTATCACCCGGATTCTACGTGGAGCTACAATTATGAAGATCAATACTATGCTCCAAGTCCAACATACCCACCGGAATTCTCATGTCCACCTTCACTGCAAGAAGAAGAAAATTCAAATGTGCAGGAATTCATGTCTAGGATCATAGCAAACCAAAAGGAGATAATGATGAGTCAAGAAACATCAACCCAATATCTTAATAATCAGATGGAACAACTCATTAATACCTTAACCAATGGTCCTCAAAACACTTGGATTTATGACATGGAATCCGACATTGATGGTGAGCCCGAACCAAATTTGCAACTAGATGAGCCAGAAGATATCGAAAGACGGGAGACAAGTAGGGATAAGAAAAATGAGGCCATCAAAGATCTATCTTTAAGTGCTAATGAAGATGACCCTATTCTGTTAGTGCCCCAAGTATCTTCTCCACCAAAGTTCAAGAATCCAGTCAGTTTTGCAAAACCGTGCCCACTTGGTAGTCATATTGTCGGCAAAGCTCTTTATGACATGAGAACTAGAACTATATTACAACCATGGTGGGATGAGAAAGAGAAGATAGAAGAACCCGTGGTGTTTGACAAGATTTAATGCCCCAATCTAATTACGAACACAACGGAGGAAGTACCTAGCTATTTGACAGTCGTAATTATGAACCTATCTTCAAAAAATAAACTAGGTGACTTTGAAACAATAGCCCTACTATAACAAAACCTTCAAAAGTTTAATTGCTACTAATGGATGGAGGGTTACTCTATTATCGAAAGGGAATTGGATGGAAATTGAAGAAGTCAGGCTGAGACTATAAAACAAGTGCTACTTGGGAGGTAATCCAAGTTTAAAGTTTAATTTTTAGTTTTTAGTTTTATTTATTTATTAGGTTTCATGGTAGTTAATAAATTTACATTCATTAGGATTTAATAAACTTGCTTCTAATATGTTTACAGGTTATTCGAGTCCAATTCAAGTGCAATGCCTTATTCAGTCAAATGTGGTTAGCTTATTCTTCAGATTTAGCAGACAATGAGGAAGATTGCTATATTTTCAGGGAAGTCCTCTATTTTAATTTTTTCTATCTTAGCCATTGAGGACAATGTCTAGTTTAAGTTTGGGGGTGTTGTTCCATGTTTTTATTTTATTTGGTACTTGATATATGTTTTAGATTTGCATTTTAGTTAGTATGTTTTAGGATAGATGAGCAATGGGTTGATTGAATTTGATTATGGCCAAGGATGAGAAAAAAATTATGATTAATTTTTTTTAACTCTTGTGAAGTTGAGAAGCATACTTAGTTTATATTTTGACTGATGAGTTGGGTTTACACTGTTTGTGATCTTTTTAAACTTCAAAGCACATATCCATCTGTTTAGCTAGTTGTGACTTAAATGTTTTATTTTTTTTGTTGAATATTTGTGAAAGATATCATTGAAACTTTAAAATCTTATTTGAGCAGCATTCAAAGCGAAATTAAGGCGTTAACATAACTTTGGGGGAAATCTTGGGTTATTGAAAATTTTGAAAATTGTGAAACCTTCCTGAGTTAGAATGATGAATCATGTGGTGGGTTGAGATGCAGTGTAAAACGCACTCACCTATAAACACAAGCACGAGAAGGAGCGTTAAACGCACTCGTGCGAGAGAAAATGAGAGGGAGCGTAAAACGCACTCGTTCAAAAGAAAGTGAGATGGAGCATAAAATACACTCACTAAAAAGAAAAAATGAAAAAACGAAAGAAAAAAGATATTTTTAAAATACTTGGGAAGGGTTCAAGTGTGCTTAAATGTATGAAATATCCTTGTGATCTTTTAAATTTATGTTTTGCCTTTATTAGCGGAGATTTATGTGAAAGTTAGTTTATAGAGTTGATTTGAAAATCTTTTATGAGTATTTGATTATGTGAGCTTATCTGAGTCATGACTAGTTTGAACATTCGGATGCACACACACACTTAAAGGGTTTTGAGTAGTTGTGGAACTGATGATTAGGTTGACATTTTAGGCTTTACATGTTTTCAAAAACTTTTCTTGAGTTAACATTAGAAGAAATCTTTGAGGCTATTATGCAAATTTGTATTGATTCATTGCTCGAGTCGTGTGAGCTGTTATTTAGAATTAGTTGTTATAGTTGTTGTTCTTAGTGTTTGCTTGAGGACAAGCAAAAATTTAAGTTTGGGGGTATTTGATTAGTGAGTTTTATACTTACAAATTGAATACGTTTAACTTGATAATTTATTAGTTCTTAAGTATTTTAAGTTAGTATTAGATATTTATAGTGTTTTTATGTTATTTTGTAGGAATGAGCAATGAAACGCAATTCGAACATCTTTTGGAGTACAATATGCTAACAAATGAAAGAAAGGAAGATTGCAGGGCTTTTAACACTAAAGTGGATATATGTTCTAGGTTTGAAACTTCAATTTTATTGTAGATTTACTTCTTAACTTTTTGGAACATCTTGAATCGCCCCAATCGGAGTTCGGATGAGAAAGTTATAGCCCTTTTATCAACGGAGATCAAAGCTCAGAGTTGTCATGCTTTCCATTTACATAGCAGCCACTTTAAGCTCAATTTCGACTTTGATCCAGTCTGAATATCTCAATTCTCAAAGATATGAAAGTTGTAGATCTCGTCGAGAGCTTCGATTTGATAGGTGGCAAGCCTTGTAACTCCTCTCGGATTAAAAGTTATGACCATTTTACCAACAGATGCTGCAGCAGAAAATAGTCAGGCGTGGCCGTACTGGTCTGCAGAGTGAAAAACTTGATTTCTGGCACTTGCGCCCGGCCGTGCTCCTTTCTAGGCCAAATATGGGCGCGGCCGCGGTGGGTCTGGTTGTTGAAAAGCTTATTTTTGACTCAACTTGAATGAAACAAGGATTGTAACTTCTAATTGGCTTAGGACTTTAACTAGAACCTATAAATATATGATGTGAGGTATAGAATAAAGGAGATCTTGCTACTTTTTGCTAACCCTAGTTTGGAAAAAAGAGATGGAGGCTTGAAGCAATTGGAAGAGCACAAAGGATTCATCATAGGAGCTAAAGGAAAGATTCAAGGATTGCGTCTACAAATTCTATTCTCTTCTCTATCTCTTATTTTGTATTCTTGAATGCTATTTCAATTGTGGATTATGGATTTTAATTCAATTATGAAGTAATTTTTTTAAGATTACAATGGATCTTATTGCGTAGCTTTTATTGATATGCTTCCTTGTTAATTATTGTTGATTATTATCGGATTGTCTATTATGATTTGTGATTAATTGCTTAATTGCCTGATCATCAATTACCGTGGTAATCTATATGAACTTGAGATATGGATTATAGATTTAGACCTAATCATAATAGCATGTGATTGTGTTTTCTACATGGTGATGGAATTCATAATTTGTGTCTAGGATAGAGATATACCTATACGCCACATGTAATCTGATATGGAACATGTGCTTTAAATCCTTTTTAATTGTAATTCATATAGAGATATAGTGAATTAGTTAACTAAGGTGTTCTTCTTAATTTTATCATATGTGGACTTAAGTTGATTCGTTTATGATACATCGAGAGATGGTTATAAATATTGATGAGTTCTTGATTAACAATCTGAAATAGTTAGCATAACTTAACAGGAAGTGTATTAATTCAAGTGAAACATTTAGGAAAATTGTAATCTTAAGCCTTTTTATCTGAATTCAATTCTTCGTAGTTAGTAATTAGTTAGTTTAGTACTTCATTTTTAAAATTCAACATCTTTTATCCAATTGTTTAAATAAAATTAATTTAATTATTAGTTAGTATTTGGTAATTATTATTAAATAATTCTATGTGGGTTTGACACTCTCTTATCACTTTATTACATGTTGACCGTGTACACTTGCACGTATTTATTGATTGCTAAATCGACAAACATATACTTGTACGTAATTGTCGTTATTTAAATCAGACAATATGCTCAGATGTGGAAGAAGATGGCAACCCAAGTACCCTCCAATGGATGAGAATGAAATGGTGATGACATTTATTGACATCCTAGAGGCATTGTATTATGAGAGAGTATTGGCGGATATCAGTAAGCCATTTTTAGAAATGATTAAGCACAGGGATATGACAGAAATAGGATTGCAGTCTAGAAGCTGCAGCTGAGCACCTCCAGGTAGGGAATTATGGAAGCACTGCTAAGAGAACAAAAGAAGAAAGAAGAAGATGTATCCCTCATATTTCTGCAAAGGCAATCTAGAAGATCTAGCAACAATCCTCCAATTTGAGCGCAAGAGAACAATCTACAACAACAACCCACATTTAATCAAAACTAGGACATGTGAACAAGGTTCGAGAACAAGCAAGGTCGGGAGTTCACCCATTTAGGTGATTCCTTATGTAAGACCTTGACTTTTATGAAATAAAAATTTATTTTTCTTTATGATTATTATTTTAAATAGTAATGTATTTAATTGATAAATGTTATAGTTAAAGTTGATATATACAAATTATCAGGTATATAGTATGTCAGGGAATATTCTTTTTGTCAAAAAATATTTTTTTTGTCGGGCAATTTTATATTCGATAAAGTACGACGGCGCCGAAATAACAAAATATTGGTGGGCCCAACAACGACTAATTGTCGGATACAAAAAATGATAGTATTAATATTTTTATACAAATTATCAACGGTACTATCACCTACAACTGTTGAAATACCCGGTAATAAAAGAATAGTAGAACGCATTATTCCACAGTAGTATGCGGTATTCCACAATAGCACACGATATTGCATAATATTTCATATTATTAATTCAATACTTGTTACAGTAACATTTGCATAGCGTTTTATATTATTTGTCCCGACATTGTAACTCATATTATTTGATATGATATTATCAAACCAGTTAGCATTATTGACAATGTCTAGAAGTTCTGTCAAGGAAAGGGGTTATTTAATTGCACGCCGTTTTTATGGAAAGCCTCTCTTTCCTGGGAATGATCTAGTTATCAATATTGTATGTCTAATATATTAATGGTAAATAATTGTTGAAAGATTAAAAATTTATTGATTAAAGATAAGTGATGTGTGGTGTGACACCCCCAAATCCAGGTACTTAATTTCCACAAATTTGGTGTTCACTATCTCATTCAAATACATCCAACTACCCAATATGAAGAACAATAAAATAAACTTAAAGAAACATCTTCCCAAAATGGGTTACATCACCAAACTATTAAACATTCAAATCCCAGGTTATCTTAACCTTAATACATCAAATGCGGAATAAAACATAATTTAAACAAGTCTGTGATACAAATAAACATCAAGTGAATAATAAATCTCTTGCTACTTTGGCATCTTGCCCTTGCCTTTACTCGTGGACGGTTCGTCCTGCTTTTCTGGCTTAGCTGCAATGATTAGTGCAAGAGTGAGCAAACAATTGCTCACAAATACGATAACAATAATATTTAAATGAAATGGATTTCAACTGAGGAATAATAAGTTTCTGAATCTCAGTCAATAGATGGTCAAAGTCTAAAAGCTCTTTAGAATATTTGATTCAAGGAAAAAATAGATTTCAAGATTTAGAAATTATATCTGAGGGTCACAAGACCTCGAACTATGTCCTAGGTTAACAGGTATTTCTACTGCAACCTTTAACAGTCATATAGACTATGGACCAACATCTCGTACTCAGGGGGATCAACCCTTTGTACAATGTATTGTGCACAAACATTTTAACGTTGTCGCGTAAGTAATCCCCTATATTAGGGTTGTTCATCTCAGTTTATCGTCTGAATCCGTACCAAAATGAACTTGGCTTGGAACGAGTATAGAAAATATTCTAAGTCTTTGAAATCGCTCATCAACCAAGGACTAGCTGAATCAATAAGGGTTTGCTAGTCTAATTCATCAATAGAGTTTGTTCACTAGAAACTATACTCGGAATTTGAATAATAAACAATGATTGGAATAAAGCTTAAGTACGTAACATGATAGTAACCTTGCTTGAATATCAAAAAGCTAAGGTCCATAAGCTCGCTCAATATAAATAAACTTGCATTGAATAAATTAACAAGTTAAAAGGAAAGAACAACTTGCTCAACGTAAAAGTAATAAATTGAGATAAGGAACTTGCCTCAAGCGTAGATTACAAATTAAATACCTCACGATCCTTAAACAACCTATACATTTAATTATAAGATGGTAACAAAATTAGTCACAAGACTAAAAGCATTCTAGGCTTGCTTTCTATCCCATTTTATTATAATATCTCATTTTATATACATTAATCAACAAGTACTAGTTTAACAACCATCTTGGCAATTCATTAGTCACTAAATACATTAATATAAGTTTTAAACTTGTTTATAGCATCATAGTAAAAGTACAAAGAAAATAAAAATTTTTAAAAATTTCAGTACTGTTCCCTCGCCGAGGCGAGGATTTACTGAACAAATATCTCACCGGGGCGAGCTTTTCCCTAACAAAATTTCTCGCCGGGGCAAGACTTCGTCGGGGCGAAGATTACCAGTACATTTCTCTCGCTGGGGCGAGAGACTCGGCAGTCGTCTCTTACAGTCGCGAACCAGTGAAAACTTAGGCCAAATTTGGCCAAATTTTCCGAATTCTATCATCCAGTATACAAATTAAACATACCCAGACATCATATATGATACAAAACATTTACCCAACATGTTTTCTAAACATTTTAATCATTCTAACACATAAACAACCAATTTAAATCAAAAATTCTCTGTTAAAACCAAATATTCAAGTTTTAACCATTCTCATGAAATTAAACTCTGTAAATTCATTTTTCGACCAATTAAAACCATTCTTCTTGCTTTATTCTTGTTTTTCATCATATAATCATAAACAATTATTAATAACCAATTAATAACCAAATAAAACATCAATTTTCATACATATTAACCATTCATGAAATAAAACTCTGTAAAAACTAAAAACTCAATTCCAAAACATGATTTCATGGATTAATCATTCAAATTAATCTATAATCATCACATAATCATCTAACACATGCTTTCTAACATTTATATCAAATATTTCATCTTTTGAGCAATTGAGTTCACTTACAGAAAACTAGAAACCATATACAGTAAAGTAAAACAAAGAGGAAAAGAATTATACCTTCTATTGCTTTGATTAAACTCCTTGGGTCCTAGAAATTCCACTTTCAATTTCCAAACTCTCCTTCTCAATTCTCTCTTTTCTCTCAACTCTCAAATTCACAGAGTTCTCTCCAGCTTTGTTCTTTTCTTTTCTTTTTCTTTAAACTCTGTGTTTGTTTTCTTTTCTTTAACAACTGATAAGCTTTAACAAAAATATAAAAACTGATAATAACGTATTCTAATATTAACTCATCAGTTACACAATTCAAAAGCCTCTAAGGCTTGTTTGGTTAAATTAAAATAGAATAATCCATTATTTCCAACCAAATGTCATAAGGCCTTGTTTGGAAAAACTAAATTAAACCATTTTCTCATTTATTTTAATAAATCATTATAACATATAGTTTTAAATGTCACACTTCTAATTTAATTGAACTTATTATTAAATAAATTCAATTAAATCTTACTAAGTAAATTAATAATTTTCATTTAACAAATAACAATAATACCAAATAAATTCTCTTATTCAAATAAATCATTTATTCAAATAAACCTTTTCATCATCTAATTTAATTATTAAATTAAATTAGAATAAACATAACAAATCACATTCAGATAACATTTAACATTATTAAACTTAACATATACCCATTCCACAAAAACTTAATAATTTATTTATTTAGCTCAATAAATTAATAAAAATATTTATATAACTCAATAAATATTTTTATTCAATCACAAAATTTGCATTCGTTACATGTGGTAGTTATTTGTTATAAATAAAGGGGTTTGTCATGAAGCGTTTGTTATAAGTTTGATTTATTTTTAGAGGACCCATAATAATTCACATTAAGCAAACTTTCAAATAGATGGGACTCTCAAACATCTTAAAACCACTGCCACTTTTCTTTCAAATAGATGAGACCTACAATAATACAAAACTCTTACAAACCTTCAAAATGGGTGGGACCCATAATTGATTCCTTTAAGCTTTTTTTTCCTGGGATTACTGATAACCCGTGATTGTATATCCCCCTAAACTTGCCTATATAAAGGAACACCTTCAGAAGATTAGATACACCATAAACATAAAACTCTTTTACAATAATATTATGAGTATTTCTTTTGAGTATAAATATACTCTGAGTATTACGAATAGTGTCAGAATCTCTTCAGTTAATCTCTTTTATACCAGTCAGATCTATTCTCCTAAGGTAAGGGGTATCATTTCTTTTATACTCGTATGCAATATCAATTGTTTTCACATTCGTAAGTGATATTATTTTACTTCATACTCATAAGGGTTGTTATTCTATTCCATGTATTAACTTATGGGAATAACCTAACTACGCGGACTGCCGCATGCCTGGTGAATAACCCTTCGTATTCATTCATTATTAATTTATGGGAATAACCTGACTAAGTGGACTACCACATGCATGGTGAATAACCCTTTTATTCATCTCTTATTAGTCTTTTGTGAAAATGATCTTTTTACACGGATTACCGCATGACGGGTGAAAATTCATTTACAGTTTTGTACATTCTTTCATACTCATAAGTGATATTATTTTCTTTCATACTCGTATGAGATATCATTTCTTTTATACTCATCAAGGGATATCGTTTCTTTCATATTTCTCCATTTATGGTAAGAAATTATTGTTTGTTTTCATAACCTTATCATTAAATGGTAAAAATTCCTGAAATTAGTAGAATATCATTAATAGTTCGTGTTTCATCTAATATCTTTTCACCTGAATCTTCCTATTGCACTTATACGTGCTTCATCTAATATCTTTTCACCTGAGTCTTTCTATTTCATTTTACACGTTATAGTTGAATCGTGAACTTTATTTATTTTATTTTGAGTTATAATCAAATTTATAATATCATGTTGGCAATTTGGATAATCTTTGACACTGGATAAATTAAATTACAATCTCTATTATTTATTCTTATTCTTGATCTCATTGTTTTGTTTCTATTCGTCCTTTACATCACTGTTATAATCATCAGACTTATATTGTGGTGAAAAGTTTTCTTTGGCACATAGTGCAAAGATGAACTGGTGATGTGCATGATTACAACCAGAAACTATGTATTGGTATAATCCTGACCCTTGGTGTTACAAAAAAAGGCTTGTGGTGAAAGTTTTCTTTGGCCCGTAGTGCAAAGATGGACTGGTGTTTAGCATGAACATGACCATTGGTGTTACAAATGAATATCTTTGGCCCGTAGTGCAAAGATAAACTGTTGATTCGGATGATCATAAACAGAAACTATTGATTGGTGTTACAGGGATAAAATATCGATGGTGAACTTCTAAATTGTAGAAGATAGTAGACATTATGGTCTATTTAACTCTTCTAATGGATTGCTTATTCTGCTGCAGTTAGTGCTGAAAACTTATATTATTTTTAAATCTCTGATTTATCATTGTTAAAGGCTAAAAATAATTATTTTTTTGCTAAATAAGGCTAAAGATAATTTATTTTTCATTATCTTAGTCATGATATTCTTTACTGGGCTATTTGTGCTCACTCCTTTCCTTTTTGTTCTATTGTTCTCTTCAAGAAATGAGAATGTAGCTGGGACTAGTCAGGGAATGGAGTGATGGTCCAAGACTGTAGAAGTATCTCAATACATTATAAAACAGTGTGACAATAATTGTATTGAGAACTTAAGTTGGGTGTGATTATTGTTATACTAGTTTCGGTACAATATTTGTATTGAAACTTATAGTATGCGTGTTGTCGTATTTTGCACGACAGTTTAATAGTTGTAAATTTAAATTTTCATATTTGTATTTGGATTTTGTAGTTTGTATTTTGGTGACTTAGAATGGATTGTATGGACCTATTTTGGGGGCATCATAGTTTGTCAAATTATCTCGATTTGCGCCCTATTTAGTGGACAATAAGGAACGGATGACGCGAATATTTTTATGAGGTTTGAAACCTAAAATTCGTCAACATCTGATTTCTCATAAACTTTGTCTATGTTTAGATATTATGGATAGAGCTCAATTGGTAGAACGAGAGAAAGAAATACTACAACCAAGAGACAACACCTAACATCGAGAGAGAAATTACGATAATAATCATAACAATGGCAACAATCAGCAGAATAATGAGAACCAATGAGGTGGAAACTATCATGCCAAAAATGGTAACCACTTCGATGGTAATCATGGCCCAGATAATAGAAGAAATAAGTTGAGTGGAAATAATTTCAAGAAAAGAACATTCACCAATGACGATGGAAAGGCACCAGCATCGACACTAATTTCAAAGGGAGGAGAACGAACACCAGTCAGATGTTACAAGTGCGAAAAAGAGGGATACATTAGTTCAAACTGTACACAACCACCCCAGGTGTGTTACAGTTATGGAAAGGAAGGCCATATAGCTTAATTGTGTCCTGTAGCAAGATCAAGTCCAGCTGCAATGATGACACCAAAGGCTGTCATGGACAAGTCAAAGTATGTGGTTCAGGGGAGAGCTTTTGTCGTGACATCCCAAAAAGTGCGGAACCCGAACGAAGTTATCACGGATAAACTATTTATTAACTCTTATGAAGTCTATGCCTTATCAGATACTAGTTCTACTCACTCTTTTATTTCACCTACATGTGCTCAAATTCTGAACTTGACTCCTGAGAAATTAGATTTTGACTTATCTTTTGAAAACCATTAGGACAAACTTTCGTTACATTTACAGTCTATAAATCTTGTTTTGTTCAAATCGGCACCCTCACATTACTTATTGATCTTATCTCCTTAGACATGTATGAATTTGATGTGATTTTAGGAATTGATTGTTTTCGTAATGTCATTAGTTTTCATATTCCTAATCAACCTGTTATGCTAATTCAAGCAACCAAACCGTTGAAATCAATAACTGTCATTTCTAGTCACAAAGTCAGTCATTTATTGAAAAATGGGTGTGAAGCTTTCTTAGCCCATGTAACTGATTTAAACAAAAGTATGTCAGATTTGAATAGTATTTCTGTTGTTAATAAGTTCCTTGACGTATTTCCCGAAGAACTTCCTGGCCTACCCCCATACTGTGAAATTGAATTTTGTATTGACCTTGAACCCGTTATAAATCCCATTACTAAGACTCCATATCGAATGGCTCCTATTAAACTTCAGGAGTTAAAAGTCTAACTACAAGAGTTGTTAGACACTGAATTCATACGCCCGAGTACATCGCCTTGGGGTGCTCCTATCCTATTTGTAAAGAAGAAAGATACGAGTATGAGACTTTGCATTAATTATCGGGAGTTGAACCATATCATTATCAAAAATAGGTACCCGTTACCTCGCATTGATGACCTGTTCGACCAGTTCCATGGTGCTCAATTATTTTCAAAGATCGATCTTTGTTCAGGATATCATCAGTTAAAGATTAAAGCTAATGACATTCCCAAGACAGCCTTCAGAACTCGATACGGGCATTACGATTTCCTAGTCATATCTTTCGGATTAACTAATGCTCTTGTTGCGTTCATGGATATAATGAACTGAATATTTAAGAAATATTTAGATCATTTCGTGGTTGTCTTTATTAATGACATCCTCATATACTCCAAGAGTTGTGAAGATCATGAGTAACACTTGAGTCTGATACTCCAAAAGTTTCATGAAAATAAGTTATATGCCAAGTTAAAGAAATGCAAGTTCTAGCTTAAGAAGGTAGCATTACTTGGACACGTGATATCTAAACAAGGAATCTCAGTTGACCCGATGAAGATTGAAGCAGTATCAAATTAGGAGCAACCTAAGTCAATAATCGAAGTACGAAGCTTTCTAGGCCTAGCTGGTTATTATCGAAGGTTCGTAGAAGGATTCTCTAGAATTACCATTCCATTAACTCAGCTTACTCAGAAAAGCACAAGATTCAAATGGAGCAATGAATGCGAGAAGAGTTTTTAAGAACTTAAGAGAAGACTCATTTTAGCACTTGTTTTGGTAATACTATCAGGATCGGAAGGATTTGTTATCTATAACGATGCTTCAGGTAGAGGTCTAGGTTGCGTTCTCATGTAATATGGGAAAGTTATAGCTTATGCCTCTCGATAACTTAAGGAATATGAGAGGAATTATCTTACTCATGATCTAGAGTTAGTAGTGGTCGTTTTCGTGTTGAAGATTTGGAAACACTACTTGTATGGGGAGAAGGTGGAGATCTATATAAACCATAAAAGTCTCAAATATTTTTTCACCCAAAAGGAACTCAACATGCAACAACGACGTTGGCTCAAGTTGTTAAAGGATTATGACCATACCATCCAATACCATCTTGGAAAGGCGAATATGGTAACTGATGCGTTGAGTAGAAGATCATATGCGAGTATTAGTGCGATATTATCAACACAAAGGCCCCATGTTGTATGATTTATAAAAGATGGAGATAGAGTTAAAGATTCCAGGAACCCACGTGAAGATGGCACATATACGAGTAGAAATGGCTTTAATCGACAAAGTTAAAGCTGCTCAAGCTACAGACCCAGAACTAATGAATATGAAGAAGAAAGTACAAGAAGGTGCTATTTTAGAAGTAAGAATTGACGAGGAAGGGATACTTCGAGTTAACTCTAGACTTTGTGTTCCTAACGACTCTGATTTGAAATTTAAAATCATGATGGAGGCACACAACACACCATTTGTAATCCACCATGGAAGTACCAAAATATATCTTGATCTTCGACATATATTTTGGTGGAGCAATATGAAGAAAGAGATTGCAGAATTTATCTTAAGGTGTCTACCTTGTCAACGTGTTAAGGCAGAGCATCAAGTACCAAGGGGTCCATTGCAACCACTTAAGATTCCAAAATGGAAGTAGGAATATATCAACATGGATTTCATGATGGGTCTCCCCAAAGTTTCTCAAGGCTTAGACGCAATTTGGGTCATTGTAGATAAATTAACTAAGTCTTCTCATTTCTTGCTCATACGAGAAAACTATTCACTTGAGCGTCTAGCTAGTATGTACATAAGGGAGATTATAAAATTGCATGGTATGCCAGTATTCATAGTTTCTAATCAAGACCCTAGATTTACTTCACGATTTTGGGTCAGCTTGTAGAAAGCTGTGGGCACTGAATTATGATTCAATTCTGCATACCATCCCTAGACAGATGGGCAATCGAAAAGGACCATTCAAATTCTCGAAGATCTGTTGAGACTCTATATACTAGACTTCAAAGGAAGTTGGGACAAATACTTACTATTGGTGGAATTCTCCTACAACAATAGTTATCAAGCAAGTATAGGCATAGCTCCTTTCAAGGTGTTGTATGGACGAAGGTGTCGTGCTCTAGCATGTTGAGATGAAGTAGGCGAGGCAAAATTATTGGGACTAGAATTGATATACATGACTGTAGAAAAGATTCAAATGATCCGACAACTTATACAAATAACACAAGATCGACAAAAGAGTTATGCTAATTTTCATCGAAGGGACAAGGAATTCAATGTCGGAGACCATGTATTTTTATGTGTTGCTCCATGGAAAGGAGTTACGAGATCCAGAAAAAGAGGAAAGCCCAACCCTTGATTTATTGGTCCATTTGAAATCCTCGTCCGAGTAGGAACTGTGGCCTACATACTCACCTTACCGCCAAACATGTCTCGTGTACATAACATCTTTTATATATCAATGCTATAAAAATATGTGAAAGACCCGAACTACATTATTGAATTAGAACCAGACAAGATAGCAGGGGATTTAACGTATGATGAGGTACCTGTCAAGATCTTGGATAAGAAGGAACATATTTTACACTCAAAGGTTATACCTCAAGTCAAAGTTTTATGAAAAAACCATGATATTGAGGAAATGATCTAGGAGTTAGAATCTGAAATGAGAGCAAGGTAACCTCACCTCTTCGAAATGCCAGGTACGTACATCAATTTTGAGGACGAAATTTCATAAGGCGGGGAGATTGTAAGACCCCGACTTTTATGAAATAAAATTTAATTTTTCTTTGTGATTATTATTTAAACAGTACAGTGTTTAATTGATAATTGTTATAGTTAAGGATGATATATGCAAATTATCAGGTAAATAGTATGTCAGGGAATATTCTTTTTGTCGGAGAACATTCTTTTTGTCGAGAAATATTATATTTGGTAAAGTACGACGGTGCCGAAATAATAAAATATTGGTGGGTCCCACAACGACTAATTATCGGATACGAAAAATGACAGTATTAATATTTTTATACAAATTGTCAACGGTATTATCACCTACAACTGTTGAAATACCCGGTAATAAAAGAACAGTATAACGCGTTATTCCACAGTAGTACGCTGTATTCTACAGTAGCACTCGATATTGCACAGTATTTCATATTATTGATTTAATAATTATTATAGTAGCATCTGAATAGCGTTTTACATGGAATTCAAGTTATTTTATTTGTAAGTGGTAATAAGGTGGATACATAAAAAAAGAGTAAACAAATGGAATAATGATTAATGATTATTCTATTAAAGATTATTCATGAACTTGAAGGGACATATAGAATAATGATTATTTTATTTGTGAGATAAATCATGAAAGTGTTTTAAAAAAAGTATTAATAAAGAGTTGTTTAGTAAAGAATGACTAAACGAATGAATAATAACAAAGATTATTTCACTCATGTAAGGAAACTACGAAAAGAAATAGATGAATATTTAAGACAACGATGAAGACTATTAAAGAAGGATTGAACAAATAGAATAAAGTTATTTTATTTGTGAAGATGTTTGATAATGATCAATAATGTAAGGAAGTGCTTAAGTAGGTAGAGTAATAAAGATTGTTTTACTTGTGGAAGATCAATAAAAGGGATTATCTAGTAAAGGTGACGAATAGAGGTGAAGTAAGTAAGATGATGATGGAGGATTAGTGTGGGGATTATAGAGAAGGGATATAAAGTAATGTTAGAATGATGTAAGTGTCATTATACAGTAGAGACTAATTAGTAGACCGGAATACGACTTATGTAGGTCGACTGGAGAGCACTAAGCTTAAGGAAGGAAAAGTAGATATATCAGGCAAGTTCCTAACTTACACAACTTTGTATATTGAGCAAGTTCCTGATTATTGTTATGAAACCATATACATTGCAAGTTTCTTAACTTGTACACTCATTGTTTTGTACGAGTAAACTAGATGTTAAATAAATTGCAAATACTTCTTACTTGTACACTCCTGTTGTTTTGTATAAGTTTATAGTTAAAGAAAATTGTTGAATTTGAAATGTTATAGATTGAATAAGATTATACTTATACTTATGCTTAATAAGATTTCCCAAACAAGATTATTAAACATTGAGAAGCTGGATTCATATCCATTATTTAGAGAATAAGTCTATACCATTTGATTCGGCTAGACTAATGATGACATAAACTGTCGATTAAGATATTTTAAAAGAGCTATCCAAACCAATTGCTTTGGTACAAAATTCTTGTATGCTGAGACGAACATTATTTATAGTCGTGGATTCGACTTGTGCGCACAGATGATTAAATGTTATGCATAATGTAAGGTACGACGGGGCTGATCTGTGATGAATGAGATTTTTGTAATTTAATTTAAATATTTATTGAATTAAATAAATATTTTTCGATGATTTAATTGTTGAATTAAATAATTAATTGATGAATTTGTGACAAATTAATTTAATTGTATGTGTTACATTAGTTAAATTAACGTGAAGAATTTTATATTCAAGTATGTGTTTAATTGAGCATATTTGATTAAATGCATTATTTAAATAACCATAATATTATTCTAATTAATTTAATATTAATTAGAGATTTAATAATTTGTCATAGTCAATAAATGAGAATTTTAATTATGTGACTATGTGACTTAATGTGATATTATTCTATTTTATTTAATTGATTTAAATGATATTATTTAGTTAGTTAAATATGTGACATTAAACTATATTATAAGCAAGTTATTAAAATAAATTAGAAAGGAGGAATAAATGATTAGCCAAACGAGGCCTTAGTAAGAGTTGGTGCCAGTTATTAACTAACACCATGTTCTGCCAGTTTATTAGTGCGTATTATTTTTTTAAACCAAGTCAGAGAGGAAAAGAGAGAAAATCTGTGAAATACTGAGAGTTGGGAAGGAAATTGGAGAATTGAGAAGAAATCTACTCAATTGTTGCATAATCTAAGCACTAATCAAGGTAATTCCTTGAATTCAAACTTTAATTCATGTTCTTTTAAGTTTTATTCTATGAGCGTATATTTTAAGTTTTATGTAATCTGAATTCTAATGCTAAATTCTTAATAACTTGATGTTAGATGTTTGTAAGCATGCATAAATGTATTTTATATGATTTATATATGATTTAGAATAATTAAATCCATGAAATCACGTTTATATTAGAGTTCTGGAATTTACAGAGTAGTAAATATGGCTTAAATGTATGAAATTGATGCTTGTTTTGCATGTTAATCGGTTAAATTGATAATTAATTATGTTTATGCATGTAAAAACAAAGAAAACGAAAGTTAAACGGACTAATTTGGTTAAGAAACGAGTTCACGGTGATTGATTACGTTAATTGTATCAAAATATGAACATAAAATATAAACAGTAAATTTTTAGCCTTTAAATTAGTCATTTAGATTGTTTACGATGTTAAAATCATGGTGTATATATTGGGTTTTGGTTTTATAACACATATGATGTATGGGTAGTAATTAAATCAGTGAATTGTGAAAAACTTTGGCCAAATTTGGTATTTTTCTGTGTTCTTCGCAAACTGCAGGAACTGGATTTCAAGTCCACCGCCCTGGCGGTGGAATTACTCTAGGATTGCTGCCCCGACGGTGTAAATGAAATAAAGTTGCCGTCCCGGCGATGTCCTCGCCCTGGCGCCCAAAATGAACTAAATCCTACCGCCCCGACGGGAAATTATGAAGGAAACCACCGCCCCGGCGGTAGAATAGGAAATGAAATTTTTTATTCTTTCTTTGTGCTCATGTTATGTTACCATGTGCATGTTTAAAGCTTAGACTAATGTATTAAATGAATAATAAGATACTATGATGGATGATAAGCAAATACCTATTGATTATCAGACGACAATTGAGATATTAAAATGAAATTGGATGAGAATGAATCATGAAGTGTTTATAATACTGTAACTAATTATTGTTACTGCTTTATAAATGAAATGTATAGGTTGATTAAGGAACATGAATTTTTAAATTGTAATCTACGCACGAGGCAAGTTTCTGAACTTCACTCTTACATTGAGCAAGTTTTCTATCCTTAGTCTTTTATTTCGTTGAAAGCAAGTTTCTTAACTCCACTTTTCATTGAGCAAGTTCTAAAACTCTATATCTCTTTTATGGAAGTTTCTATACTCTATTTCATATTGAGCAAGTTCTTTATCATAGTTCATTCAAGTTCATGAATTCAATGTGTTATTCTGATTCTTTTTAAGTAATACTTCAGTTATACAGAATTTATTTGATTGTATGCCTTTGAGATTTGGTCTCTTATTCTTGAATATCTTTCATATTAGATTATTGAACCTTGATTGACTAGTGAACCCTTATTGATTTGACTAGTCCATAGTTGATGAGCGTTAAACGTTATTGAAGTAAATCCAAACCAAACTTCCTTTGGTGCGGACTCTGATGTCAACTGAGATGAACAACCCTTTTATAGGGGATTATATTTACGCGTTAGCGTTAAGATGTTGTGCATATACATGATACAAAGGGCTGATCCCCTTAAGTACGAGGAGTAAGGTCCATATAGTCTTACGACTATTAAAGGTTTAAAGTAGAAATACTTGATAACCTGGGACATAGTTCGTAGTCTTAAGACCCTCAGATATTCTTTTGATTCGTATCTTATAACCTTGATTCAAAAGCTGAACCTTCGATTATTCGATATCCATTGATTATTTCGCATGTTATTATTATTGTTGTTGTTATACTTGTTGGGCAATCGTTGCTCACCCTTGCATAATAACATTGCAGCTAAAGTTGAAAGAACTGACGACCCATCCACTAGTAAAGGCAAAGGAAAAGCAAACAAGTGATGAAGACTTGTTAAATTTGTTTGAATGATGTTATATAATAGACTTATGTTACTTATGTTATATTTTCTCCACTGATGTTTCATTTAAGGTTAGATGACCTGGGATTTATTTGGTTAAAGATGTTGTAACCCTTTAATGGGAGATTTCTATTTTAATTAAGAGTTTTCATTTATATTTCAATGGGTAGTTAGATGTGATGTAATTTATTAGGATAGTGAACACCGGATCCTGTGGAAATAAAGTACCCGGATTTGGGGGTGTCATAGGTTGGTATCAAAGCTGTAGGTTATGATCCTTAGGTGGGGAAACCTTAGGGTAGTAGCCTTTAGAAGATAGAGAACATAGTGGTGATAAACTCTTATCAGTTCTAAGGAATGAATTAAGGAATTCATTAAAGATAATAAAAGACTTTATGTGCTTATGTGTTAACAACCTATGTACCGCGAGTAGTATCGAGTATTAATTAAAACTTAAACTTTGTTGTCAGGATATCGGATGTTGGAGGATTTAGTCAGCCTATGGAGGTTGAGCCTCGAGTAGCTAGAGAGGAGGAGCCCTGTGATATTCATGTTATCCGGGAGCAGTTGAAATAGAGGGAGCCATCTCCATTGATCACTGTTGTAGGTCAGGAGCATGAGCTTGAGTTTGATTCAGAGGAGGATTCTGAGGATGTAGAGATAGAGGCTGAGCAGGATGATGAGGATCCCGAGGAGGTACCCTTTACCTCTATCAATGTTGAGATGTACGATGCATTATATGATCGTACCATAGAGTTGCAGGATAGAGTCAGTGACTTGGAGGGACTGACAAATAGATGTCAGACTCTTATAGACTAGAAGAATAAAAAGATTGAGGATTTTGATATACGCCTTGGAGACGTAGAATGGAGGCTAGTTCAGGCAGAAAGTCAAAAGGAAGATCTGTTAGCTGAGAATGAGAAGATGAAACTTTAGATTCAGAAATTGAAGGATGTCTTGAGTGAGAAGTCAGCAGAACGTAGGAGAGCAGAGGATACTTGGATGAATACCGCTCGACGTGCAGAAATTTCTGAAGAAGGCGAATGGGCAAAGAAGGCTAAGATTGAGGAGACAGACTATACTTTTCAGACAGCGATTGATAGGGCCCAGGATCGAGTTCTCCACTATCTAATTCAGTCTGAGGACTTGCCATGGTACATGTTGGATCACAGGACGATGTTCCGTATCATGGAAGAAGAACGCATAAAGGCGGTTCGACGCCTTAGTAGGCCGTGATAGGAGAAGTATTGAAATCTATGTAAATATTTGTGGTAGCTAGTAATGTAAATTCCAGCATGATTATACACAATGGAATATGACTATTTAATCCTGAAGATTGTTTGATCTCGGGATAGTTGATGTAAATAGCAGTGATGCTATCTTTCTATGTTTAAGACTTTTTAAATGAATGAAATATCAAAGTTTATTTGAAGATGTTATGTGTTAAGTGTTTAATTCTAAATTATTTAAGTTAAGTATGAAATACTTAAGAAATTGAGTGATGAACTAATAAGCGCATATTCTTAAATAGAAAATGTCGCCGAGATGCCAACCACGTCAACAAGATCAGGAGAGCTCTACCAATAACAACAACGACACCAATGCTAATCCTGTACAGTAGTTGGTGAACCTTTTGGTTAGAGCACTTTTGAATCAACCGCAAGCTCCACCAGTGACGTCCTTTAAGGATTTCAAAGCGGTAGGACCGCCAGAGTTTAGGGGTTCCCTGAACCCGATTGAAGCCCAAACCTGGGTGATGGAAATGGAGAAAGTATTTGACATTGCTAGGGTTAGTGATGACCAAAAGACTGCCTTTGCAACGTTCATGCTTAAGTTAGAGGCCAGATATTGGTGGCAAGTGAATAAGGTTCGAGGAGGTCAGGGTGTAATCGCATGGGATAGGTTTAAGGAACTGTTCTTTGAAATGTACTTTCCGACAAGCTCACGTAATCAGATGGAGATTCAATTTCTGGAGCTGAAACAGGGTACTATGACTGTTCCAGAATATGCTGCGAAGTTCAACGAGTTGGCTAGGTTCGCAACCTATCAGGTGAATACCGATAAGAGGAAGGCGAGGAGATTCGAACAGGGATTGAAGCCATGGTTGTACAACAAGGTGTCAATGTTCCAATTGTACACTTTTGCCAGAGTTTTGGAGAAGGCGATTATCGCAGAAGGTGGGAGTGATGCACTGACTAAGTATAACCAGGAGCAGAAGAAGAAGAAGAAGAAGAAGAAGGGTGAGAATAATAATAACAAGGCAAGTGGTAGAAATAGTGGTGGTCACAACCAGAAGAGAAAGTGAAATGACAATGGATCTGCGGGAAATCAACAGGGAGGTTAGAAGAAGAAAGTGGAAGCGTGTGTTATATGCAGGAAGAATCATGTGGGGATATGCCTGAAGGGGAAGAGGGTTTGTTACAATTGCAATCAGGAGGGCCACATAGCACCGAATTGTCCGAATCCAAAGAAGGGCGCTTGCTTCACTTGCGGATCAAAGGATCATCTAGCTAGGGATTGTCCCAAGAAGGTAGCAGAAGGAGCAGGAACAGGAGGAAATAGGGGAAACAGTAGTGGTGGCACGTTAACCATAACTGTACTAGCACCAACAAACCGACCTACAGCCAGGACTTTCAACATGACCGTACAAGATGATGTGCACTCTCGCGATGGTGTCAGGTATCATTCTGATCAATAATATAGATGCTTATGTATTGTTTGATTCGGGTGCTACTTGTTCATTTATATCTGATAACTTTGCTAAGAATCTAGATTTGCCTAAGGAGGAATTACATTACCCTTTGAACATAGAAATTACGAATATGGAGGTAATTTCTGTTAGGTACGTACACAAGAACTGTAGAGTGGATATTAAGGGAAACGTGATAACTGTAGATTTGATCCCAATCAAACTTGGGAAATTTGACGTTATTTTGGGAATGGATTGGTTATTCAATTATGGGGCGATAATTGATTGCCAAAAGAAACGTATTAACTTTATGACTCCGTCAAAGGTAGTATATTACGGCAGTAAGTTGCCTAGGCAAGCGAGTTGTCTAATGATGATGCAGGCCAGGAAGTTGTTAAGACAAGGCTGTGTGGGATACTTAGCTTACATAGTTGATACTCAAAAAGAGTGTCCGAAAGAGGAGATACCTGTCATAAGGGACTTTGTAAACGTCTTTCCAGACGATTTGCCAGGACTTCCGCCAGATAGAGAAGTTGAGTTTGTAATCGATTTGGTGCCAGGAACCACCCCGATATCGAAAGCTCCATACTGTATGACCCCAGTAGATATGAAGGAATTGATGGTGTAACTACAAGAACTTTTAGATAAGAAGTATATCCAGCTGAGCGTATCACGGTGGGGAGCGCCGGTATTATTTGTCAAGAAGAAGGACAGATCGATGCAACTTGGCATTGATTATAGAGAGTTGAACAAGGTCACGATTAAAAATAAATACCCGTTACCAAGAATCGATGACTTGTTTGATCAATTGAAGGGAGCTAGGTATTTCTCAAAGATAGATTTAAGGAGTGGTTATCATCAGTTGAAGGTGACGAAGGAAGATGTACCGAAGACAGCATTCAGGACTCGTTATGGTCATTACGAGTTTTTGGTGATGTCATTTGGTCTAACGAATGCTCCTGTAGCATTCGTGGACCTAATGAACAGGGTGTTTAAGCCGTTTTTGGACAAGTTTGTAGTAATATTCATTGATGATATTCTAATATATTCCAAAACCAAGGAAGAGCATGCAGAACATTTGAAGGCGATGTTGGAAGCATTAAGAAGAGAGAAGTTGTACGCTAAGTTTTCAAAGTGTGAATTTTGGATAGAGCGAGTGCAATTTCTTGGACATGTGATAGACAAGGATGGGATTTCGGTAGATCCGTCAAAAGTTGAACTAGTGCTTAACTGGGATCAGCCAAAAACACCGTCAAAAGTAAGGAGTTTCCTAGGATTGGCAGGTTACTACAGAAGATTTATTCAGGACGTTTCCAAAATTACGACTCTGTTAACGAATTTGACTAGGACGGCGGTGAAATTCGTTTGGACGGAGAAGTGTGGGGAAAGTTTTCAAGAATTAAAGAAGAGGTTGAGTACGACGCCTGTGTTGTCTCTACCGGATAGCACAGAAAATTTTGTAGTGTACAGTGATGCATCGCATAAAGGACTAGGCTATGTGCTTATGCAGAACGGTAAGGTCATTGCGTATGCGTCATGAGAATTAAAGGACTATGAGAAGGGGTATCCGACCCATGATTTAGAATTGGCCGCGGTAGTATTTACCTTGAAGATCTGGAGGCACTATCTTTACGGGGAGAAGTGTGAAATATATACGGACCACAAGAGTGTGAAATATATTTTCACACAAAAGGACTTGAACATGCGATAGAGGAGATGGTTGGAATTGATAAAAGATTACGACTGCGAGATTTTATACCATTCGGGTAAAGCGAACGTTGTGGCTGACATCTTAAGCAGAAAGGTTTAGAGAAACTGTCTACGTTAACCGCTTAGGAGGAATTAATTGCAGCAATGGCGAAACTAGAGTTAGAGGTGAATGTAAGGTTTGTATATTACGCAAGCATGTAATCAAATTACACAAATAAGGCGGAAGCATGATAAAACGAATTTTAAAATTTTCATACAAACCATCACCATGATCTATCCTTGTGTTCAATTATCAATTAAACGAAAGAGAAAGAGAATAAGAATTATACCCTCATAGATCAAAGCTTCCTCGGGTACAAGTTCAACTCCTAATCCTTCGTGTTCTCCTCGAATTCCACCGATGAGATTCCTTCCTTTGATCAACGTTAGTCACCCAAGTGTTTGGCCTTTAGAGGTGATCCACCAAGGAAGAATAGGTATTCAAGAAGTTGGGTATTGGCAAAACCCTAGTTTCTATCTCTATAGAAATTGGTATACTCTCCACAGTCTAATGCAAGAGTGTGTAACCCTAATCTATGATAAGACTCTTCTTATTTATAGATGTAGGAATAACCCTTCCCTAAACAATTTAGGATTAAGGTTTCTATTATAATTAAACTCATTTAATTAATTATGCTCCTAATCCAATTAGGAATTCATGAGAGAGTAATTCTATTAATTAATTCTCAATCCCTATTAGGAGTTAAATAATAGTAATAGTAATAATAATAATAATAATAAGACTCCTCTTATTAATTTATATTTAATATTTCCAAAATATTAAATAATAAATATTAAGCTATTTAATTTATTCTATCTCCATAGATTAAATTAAATACAGTTAACTTATTATTACAATTATGATATTTACTTCTTAAATAAATATTTTTCTTTTGCGGTGTGACCCTTTAGGTTCTCCATATTAAACTGGTTGTGAATAAATCAATTAGAACAATTCTAATCTTATTTAAATAAATAAATTAAACTATTTAATTCATTTAAATAAATAGTATTTATTTCACAATAAGGGTAAGCCCCCCTAGCGATCAACGACTATTCAGATAATATAGATTTCAACATTAATCACAAAAGAACCTTTCAGTGAATAGTTACCATACAATTCAATCCTTCTACCATACAATGTCCCAATTAAATATAAGACATAGATTTACTGTCAAGTCTTATTTTATTTAATTATATTTATTTCGATTCTCAAATGCACAACTCTAAATGATGCAAATTAGAAACTCCTTTCTAATTTCATTCTGCCTTGGCCAAGGACTACTGAGTTGTCATTTATCGAATCACATAGGACATTCACATCTTTTACTAGACGTGGTAGATTCTTTGTTGATCATTCACCTATCTCCATGTACAACTTATTATTATACTCAATCATACCCTTTGATATACCCCAAAGGTCTTAAGGGACATGTCAAAGTATAACTCATCATACACAAGATACTATGATGATCTCAAGTCCAAGGATCACTTGTACTACTATCACTAGAAGAATTCCTATTAATAGGCGAGTAAAACTCCATTAGGTATTCCTTAGCGAGCCACATTCAGTGAACTTATTCTCTAATAAGCACTTACATATTTGCTTTAGTGTCTCCACACAAATAATTATGAGATCAATCATCCTCTTCTTAAGAGCAAGCAACGTATGTACTAATCTATCCGGATTCACTAATCCCCTTTTAGTAATCCAACGATTAGGAACGATTTTAGTTTGTGAGCTATCTAGAATTTAGATCTCATTAGCATGATCACCATCATGATTCTAAAAGCATTGCTCAAAACTATAGGTTTATCACATTTAATATAACAGCATTATGTAGATAATATAAAATGCCTTTTAAGAAAATCAATTCTTTTATTAATAAATGAATAAGATTACAAAGTATATTGTTGTCCGATTTATATAACGACAATTTACGCGCAAGTATACGCGGTCAACAAGTAATAAAGAGTAAGTAGAGTATCGATCCCACGAGGAATTATAACTAGTCTTTTCCAAGTACTAACCTTTTATCATCTCAATCTTATTTAAACAAATGAGAATTGTTTTTGTTGTTTTGCAATAACGAAGATAACAAATAATCAAAGAACTATAGAAAGCATTAATATAATCAAATCTAATATTAACAAGTCTAAGATTGCAATTTCCCCCAACACTTCATTTGAATGTCCTAACTCTCTCTTTTCAACTAGTTAAATCACAAGAATTGTTATCCGAGAAATCACTAGTATGTCTAAGCCTCTCTCGATGATCAAATACGTATTCCCCATTACGGTGTATAGATATATCTCTATTCTACACACTAGCAAGATTCTCATATCAAGAACAATTAGTAAGGTGTATGTCACAAAACCTCATTAACTACTCCATCGATTACCAACTTTCGCAATAGAAATCATTAAGCATGGATTCTCCAATGGATACATGTGGTATTTAGGTATATGTCTATCCTAAATACAATCAAATTATCCATTCATGAGGGTAATAAATAAAACACACGTCACTTAATTTCATAAATTACCCATAGGAATATCTAATTCTCACATGATATTATAACAAGGTCTCAACCTATACTTCCTCTATCAATTCCATATAAGTTCCCAAGGTAATTACTAGCTAGGTAATTAATATATAAAGCACAAATTATGATATCCAATCACAAATAATTAACCAACATCAAAGAGAGAGCATTCAATTCAAACTATGTATTAGGTTCCATTGAAATCTTAGAAAATTAGTTCTAGTTCATAGTAACTACATAAAACATCATATTTGATCTATTCATCATGATGGAATTACAAATTAAGAAGGAAATGCAAGAGATAGAATGATAACACCCCTTTGTGGAGATATTCAATTGTTGCTTAATGGTTTGATGCTTCTTCTCTAGCTTTCCCTCAAGAATTGATATTCCTTGCCTTACTTGCTCCTTGGAAATTGCTAGAAAATCCTTGTATTGCAGCCCATTTCCTTCTTGATGATGTATTTTGTAGCTTCCTCCTCACTAGATTTGATGTTAGAATGAGTTAGAATGAGTGGGTATGTGTTTCTAGCCGCCCCCTTGAGGTTATATCAGATGGGTGTCCAAAACCCTAGCTTAGATATCAAAAATAGGCCAAAAATCGCGAAATCCGAAGTGCATCCAGGGGGTTCTCGCCCCAGCAGCCCGCCCCGGCGAGGAGCTCGCCCCGGCGGGGAAATAGTACTAGAAATTCTCGCCCCGGCGAGCTCACTTCTGCTGCCCGAATCAGTTTCGATGTCTGTTGGTAAAATGGCTATAACTTCTTAGTCCGAACTCGGATTAAGGCGATTAAGTAGGCTATGGAAAGCTAAGAAGTAGCTCTAAAACTTTCATAACTGGAGCTCTTTGAGATAATGGCGGGCGTAAGGCTCAAATGGAGCCCGAAGCAACTGCTATGTAAATGGCATGCAAAATCCGATGGTAAAATGACCAGAACTCGTTCATACGAACTTAAAATGGGATGATTCCGGATGTTCTGGAAAGCTGAGATTAAGATCTACAACTTTTGTTCTTTGAGTTTTGAGAGATTCGGATTGCATCATGGGTAAAATTGAGAAACAAGCAGCTGAAATGCCAAATTCAAGCCCAAAACACAACGATCCAAGGGGCCTTTATTTCAATTCCTACAAAACAAAGTAAAAACACATAAAAGCATACAAAAACATATAAAAGTAATACAAAACTACATTACACAATAATAAGATGAAAACACATAAAACTAAACGAAATAGCTAAAGACTTACAAATTATCAAGGCTAAAAGTACTCAATTTGTGTGTATAAAACACACTCATCAAATACCCCCAAACTTAAACCTTTGCTTGTCCTCAAGCAAAACACACAAACTATAAAAATTAAACATTTCTAATAAAACATATCTTGAGCAATGAGTTAATAAGTTTAAACAATGGTCTCAAAGCATAAACACATAAAAACTCAAGGAAACTTTCAAAACGTTGCAAGTCTAGATTTATAATGAGCTAGTCATAGCTTGCTTTAGGTATCTTCCGTGTGTGTGTGAGTACCCAATAGCACTAAACCAATCAAGTTCGGATGAAGTTATGCAACCACATTACCTTATGAAATAATCAAAATAAACCCCAAAGCAGCATGCTTAACACATCACTCAATACAAAGGTATACAAATCACAATTTCCAAAAATATGAAATCAAAGGACTCTAGGTAAGTGCATTTTATGCTCCATCTTATCCTAAATCCACTCTTGTGGGTGAGTGCGTTTTACGCTCCATCTCAACCCAACGCAAGATTTGATATATCCAATTTTCTTTCTTTAATCACAATTATAAGAGAGTGCGTTTTACGCTCTATCTCTCCTACGCATGTGTCCATGAGTGAGTGCGTTTTACGCTCCATCTCGCTCACCACATGACCATCAATCCAAACACAACAAATTTGGACACCTTGCTTCGAGTGATGTTTAAACGAGTTCTAGAGTTTATAGATATATCCCACAAGCATTCGGTTGTAAAAGCCTTCTAAGCATGCAACTAGCTCAATACCTATGGGTAAGTGCAAAAGAGTGAAAGGACGCATAAGCAAAACAATAACCAACAATAACGATTAAGCACAAGGACTAAGTAACACTATCCATTTTCCATGAGTTTGAATCAATTAGATCAAGTTCTTATCATTAACCACTAATTATAGTTCAAATCAAATTAAAACAATACTCAAGAGACACATCTTAAAAATAATTTTTTTTTTCAAAATAGCAAACAAACATTAAAATGCACTAATAACTAAGACATGCTATGTAGCCATGATGCCAATGCTATATGATCCACCCCCAAACTCAAAGTGAACAATGTCCTCATTGTTTATAAGATAAAGAAATGAAAACTGAGAACTTCCCTGATTAGCCAAGCGTCATGCTCGACCATAGCCTTCTAAACATTTGAGTCTGATGGTGGATAAACTGGTAACGGTTGTGGCTCAGGAACATGCATTGGGGCGGCATTCGGATAATAACCAAGCAATTCCTTACCAAACAATGCTCAATCAAGCCAACATTCTTTTAGATAATTCGTTGACTACGTGATGTGCACTGACTGAAATTGTTCATTAAATACCTCCCCCAAACTCAGTTTCAACAAAAATTGCTAAGTTATTGTAATATTCAATCAAATCATAGCAATGAATAACCCAAAATTCTCCAATTGAGCCAACACAAACTCAATTGGGTAACCAATTTATATTTATGCAAATTTGAACAATATATGATTACCCAAAGCAAATCCAAGTATAACAGTTTAACTAACCAAGAATACCCATCACAATTTATAAATTTATTTCACTTGTATGCAAAAATTTGAGCGAGTACCTTGCTTTGTGTTGGCAAAAGAAGTTGTTTGTTAGTACCTTCCATTTGGAGATGAATCCTTTTTAATGCTCAGTGGGTTGAAGATGAATCCGTGTAGGAGAGGGGAAGAATGAGTTTGGAAGCTATGACAATACAATCCAGCTTGGGGCTATGACAATAAAATCCAAGCACATATGTTATAAAATTCGAATCTCATTAGGGCTTAAGGTTTTAAACTTCTCGACACCAAGTTTTAGGTCACTAAAGTAACCTCTAACCATATACGATCGTATTTATAATCCTCATAAATATTCAGCGTATTACATTCATCCTTACTTCAAAGAATTTCGTCCTCGAAATTAACTTTACAAATAACTTTAGTCATTGAATATCATATTTATATGTTCTATAAATATTCAGGATATTACATTCTCTCATCCTTATAAGAATTTTGTCCTCGAAATTCCAATATAAGCATTTTTAACCTTCTTTTTACGAGTTTTTCTATCTCTAAAATTTTATGTATGCTATATCCTAAGGTACTCTTACCCTAGAGCTATAACCTAATGCTCTGATACCATAATGTCACGCCCCGAAAATCAACCTACTAGCTTCTTTTAGCCAGGTTAGACTTCGTGCTGACTTGTACAACCTTATTCAAAACATTCATTAAATTAAAGGTAATGTATATGATAAGTTTCTATAAAAACTCGCAATATAATGGATTTGAATTGTATATAGAAATCTTAACTTCTAATAATCAGAGTATAATGCGAAAAAGTGATAATATTATAAAATATCATTTGTTTATTATTACAATATTCGAAGATAACTTGTTCTTATTATAAATAAGTCCTAAAAGACTTAAAAACAAATCTCCATTTATCTATCCGAGACTTGCAGTATTAGCAACCAGTTAGTTCCCAGGAAAGAGGGGGCTTTCCGTTAAAACAATGCACAATTAAATAACCTAACCCCTTTCCTCGTCAGAAATTTTTAGACATTGCAAATAATGTTAATCTATCATAGTTTAAATGACTTCTACATCTTCAACTTTCTTTATACTGCCAGAATCGTCTGGTAATTCTTCCTTAGCTGTAATTTGTTTTAAGATAATTGTAAGAATGAGCATAAGAATGCCCAACAAGTCTAACAGATATATATATATATATATATGAGAAGAGAATCACCTTTTCAAGATATATATATAGAATAAGTTGATACAAGATTTCAACGATTATCAATATACTGACCTGAGTGGTTCCCCACCCACGAACTAATGAATTAGTTCCCCGTCTCATCAACACTGCTACAATTGTATCAACAGTGTATATCGCTTCTACGATATCTCTTCACTGCGACAAATGTTACCTCAATGAGTTAGATCGGTTTCCTAACACATCTTAAACTCATACCCATACAAGAGAGTTGTTCAACTCAGATACTAACATGGTTTTCAATTAAAATTCAATAATCACTAACATGTTGAATATAACAGATAACAAGCATGTTAATGCATGGGGTGCAAAAGAAACAATACTTGCATAACAATAAACTTCATAAATAAGACACGTTATTGCACGGAGTGCATTTCAACAAATAAATAGACTTGCCTGAATATGGATAATATGTTAACGCTAATTTTTCATTCCTCGCTAAATCTCCTGAAGTGTAAGCTCTAGAACTTTGATCATCAAAGCTTTTCCTTTCCTTTGATTATGCTAGGCTAATTAAGCATTTTAACGATTAAATCTTTTAAGTTTTATTTCGGGTATTATAAATGCTTATAAATAAGACTCCTTCTAATATACATGAAATAATTTCAGCATTATAACTGCTTATAAAATTAATATTCATCAACTATATTTAAAATAAATTGAGCATTATAACTTCTTGCAAAATGAATATTTGTTTACTATGTTTGAAATAAATTGGACATTATAACTGTGACACCCCCAAATTCGGGTACTTCGTTTCCTCGGGATTTGGTGTTCACAATTCAAATACATCACATCACATCTAACTACCCATTCAAATATAAATGAAAACTCTTAAATAAAATAGAAATCTCCCATTAAAGGGTTACAACATCATTAATAAATAAATCCCATGTCATCTAACTTTAAATAAAACATCAAATGCGGAAACATAATCAAGTCTAATACATAAACATCATCAAAGCAAATACAACAAATCTTCATCACTTGTTTGCTTTTCCTTTGCCCTTACTAGTGGATGGCTCGTCAACCCTTTCAACTTTAGCTGCAATGTTATTATACAAGAGTGAGCAATGATTGCCCAGCAAGTACAACAACAACAATAATAATAACATGCGAAATAATTAACGGATATTGAATAATCGAAGATTCCGCTTTTGAGTCATGATTATAAGACAAGATTCAAAAGAACATCTGAGGGTCTTAAGACCACGAACTATGTCCCAGGTTATCAAGTATTTCTACTTTAAACCTTTAACAGTCGTAAGACTATATGGACCTTACTTCTCGTACTCAGGGGGATCAGCCCTTTGTACCATGTATGTGCACAACATCTTAACGTTAATGCGTAAATAAAATCCCCTATATAAGGGTTGTTCATCTCAGTTTGACATCACCATGTATGTGCACAACATCTTAAGGTTAATGCGTAAATAAAATCCCCTGTATAAGGGTTGTTCATCTCAGTTTGACATCAGAGTCTGCACCAAAGGAAGTTTGGTTTGGATTTACTTCAATAACGTTTCTAGAATTTAGAACGCTCATCAACTATGGACTAGTCGAATCATTAAGGGTTCGCTAGTTAATCAAGGTTCAATAAAAATGTAATTGATATTCGAGAATCAAAGACTGAATCTCACAAAAGATATAATTGAATGAATTCTATATAACTGAAGTATTCTAAAGAGGAAATTAGAACATCTCATTTAAGTTCATGAAATAGGATGAAATAGAAATAAGAACTTGTTCAAGTAAGTAATAGCATTATAAAGCTTGCGTAATAAAAGAATGAAGTTCAAGAACTTGCGTAGAAGTAATAAGGATAAAATATTTGCTTTCAATGAAATAAAAAGATTAGGGATAGTAAATTTGCACAATAAAGAGTGAAGTTAAGAAAACTTGCCTCGTGCGTAGATTATACGTTTACTATTCACGTTCCTCACTTAATCCTACATATTATTTCAAGTTACGATACCAATTAATTATAACATAATTAGTATCATGAGTATATTCTCTTTTATCTTATCTTAACTCTGATTATATTAATGATATTTACAACATCAACTCTTAAACACATTAGTAAACCTTACAAATAACGAGTTTTAAACGAAATCAACTTACTCATTAATCTCATAAAACATCATTTAACATCAAAATGTATGATTATTACATTTTCATATTCATTAGATTAGGTTACAATTACATTCTCTGGGCTTGAATATTTAAATAAAATATTCTGGGTCAGTCTGCTAACCGGCGCGGCCGCGCCACTTTTGTTCTTGGCACCAGCGCGGCCGCGCTGTGCCTGACTTTTGGCTTTGGTCTGCATGTGGCGCGGCCGCGCCACTTTTGTTCTTGGCACCAGCGCGGCCACACTGGTGTGCAGACTCAGGTACTGTAGTTCTCGCAGAACACAGAAAATGCCAAATTTGGCCAAAGTTTTATCCAAGCCACAAATCAAACACTACGCATGGGTTCTGGACTTTATAGAAATACAAAATAACAATCATAGCATGATTTCACTAACTTAAACAACCTAAACATCTGAATTTAAACCCATAAATCTAATACTTTTGTAAAAACTCTATTTTTAAACATATTTAGCGAATTCATTCACCATGGATTCGTTACACAACCAAATCAATTCGTATAACTTGCATTCTTTTCATATTTAAATGTATAAACATAATAGGTCATCAATTTACCGATTAATATGCATTTAAAACATGAATTTTCATACATATAGTTCCTATTCATACATAATTACTCTGTAAATTCCAGAACTTCCAATTAAAGGCATAATCTCATGAATTAATCCAATTAAACAATTTATAAACATCATACAGTAAATTATACATGCATTTAAACAATTATAAACAATTTATAACCAATTACACATGAAGCGTCATTATCAGAAAACTTACAGACTACTTTCATGGAAGAATTTAAAACGTAAATTAAACTTAGTTAGAAGAATTACCTTCAATTAATAGTTTAGGATACTAGAGAATGATGAGAAATTCTACAATTCTTCCAATTTCTTCTCCAACTCCAATTTCTTTTCTCTCAATTATCTCTCTGACTTGGTTTTTAGGAATGAATGTGCTGATATTAAGAATTAAGAATACGTAGAATAAAAGAAACTGATATAATCATGGGTGTCAGTTAATCCATAATTGTTAACTGGCTCCAGCTTCCCTTAAGGCCTCGTTTGGCTTGCTTAAAAAAACTCTTCTTTTGGTTTATTTTAATAAATTACTTATTATAAAGTTCATGCCACATATTTAAATTAACTAAATAATCTCATTTAATCAATTAAATAAAATAAAATAATACCACATTAAATCACATAGTCACATGATTAAAATTCTCCTTTACTAATAATGACAAATTATTAACTCTCTAATTAATATTAAATTAATTAGAAATAACATCATGCTTATTTAAATAATGCATTTAATCAAATAAATTCAATTAAACACATACTTTGAATATAAAAGTTCTCCACATCAATTTTACTAATGTAACAGATATAATTAAATTAATCTACCACAAATTTATCAATTAATCAATTAATTCAACAATCAAATAATCAAAAAATATTTATTAATTCAATAAATATTTAAATTAAATTATAAAATTCTCGTTCGTCACATCTTTCCCCCTTAAAAGGATTCTGTCCCCAAAATCACGACTCAATTAACTTGTCCCGTTACATTCTCCCCCCTTAGAAAGATTCTGTCCCCAGAATCGCTACACATAGACTAAGCAAATAACTGAGGATAATTTCTCATCATCTGATCTTCGAGTTCCCACGTTGCTTCTTCAGCGTTGTGGTTCCTCTAGATCACCTTAACAGAAGGTATAATTTTATTTCTTAGCACTTGCTATTTCCTGTAAACTATCTGAACAGGCTCTTCTTCATAAGATAAATCTTTCTCAACTTGTAGGGGTTCATATTCTATAACATGCTTGTAGTCGAGTTTGTACGGTCATAACACTGAGACATGAAAGACATTGTAAATGTGTTCCAGCGTTGGAGGTAAAGCTACCTCATATGCGACCTCACCAACTCGTCTTAACACTTCAAAGGGTCCAATGAACCTCGAGCTCAGTTTTTCCTTCTTACCAAAACGAATCTTCCCTTTCCAGGGAGATACTTTCAAGAAAATGTAGCTACCAGACTCAAATTCTGGATCCTTACGATGTTGATCGGCATATTTCTTCTGTCTATCCTGAGCTGCTATCAATCTTTCCTTGATCACTTTGACGATTTCTGCGGTCTGTTGTACCAGTTCTGGTCCTAGCAATTGACGTTCGCCAACTTCATCCCAGCATAATGGAGTTCTGCACTTTCTGCCCTATAATGCTTCGTAAGGCAGCATGCCAATACTTGCGTGGTAATTATTGTTGTAAGCAAATTCCACCAACGGTAGATGATCGTCCCAATTTCCTTTGAAGTCCATAATGCAAGCTTGTAACATATCTTCCAATGTCTGAATCGTTCTTTCGCTCTGTCCGTCGGTCTGTGGATGATATGCCGTACTCATACGTAACTGCGTTCCCAAGCATTCCTGTAGTCGTTTCCAGAAGTTCGATGTGAAGGGCGGATCCCTATCTAAGACAATAGATATTGGAACACTATGCCTCGAAACAATCTCCTTCACATATAATTTTGCCAACTGGTCTAGGTTGAATCTGATCTTGATCGGTATAAAATGTGTTGATTTCGTCAGTCTGTCCACGATAACCCATACTACGTCGAAAATTTTCTGAGTCGTCGGAAGACCTACTACGAAATCCATGGTGATTTGCTCTCATTTCCATTCTGGGATTTCTAACGGTTGTAATAGCCCACTTGGCCTCTGATGTTCTGCTTTAACTTTCTGACATGTCAAACACTTGGCTACACAATCGGCAACGTCTCTCTTTATATTCGGCCACCAAAAATACTATTGGAGATCTTGGTACATCTTCGTACTATCCGGATGAATCGAATATCTTGAATTATGAGCCTCGCTTAAAATTTCTTCCTTAACCTCTTGTACTGGCGGAACCCAAATTCTTTCCTCAAATCTTAATACTCCGTCGTTCTCCACCTTGAATTTCACTTCGCCACCTCCAGATATTCTTTTCCTGATTCTATCACATTCGTCGTCTTGATTTTGTATTTCCTTAACCTTATCCACCAAAGTTGAATCGATTCTCAACTGAAATAATTTTTCGTCACACTCTTCTGAAAATTTCACCTCCAACTCCAGTTTCTCCATTACTGTAATTAGCTCCTTTTGAGTGGTAATCATAAACAATTTCTCCCGTCCTTTTCTACTTAAGGCGTCGGCCACAACGTTCGCTTTACCCGGATGGTATAAAATCTTGCAGTCGTAATCTTTTATCAATTCCAACCATCTCCTCTGTCGCATGTTCAGATCCTTTTGTGTAAAAATATATTTCAGACTTTTGTGGTCTGTATATATATCACACTTCTCCCCGTACAGATAATGTGTCCATATCTTCAAAGCAAACACCACTGCGGCCAATTCCAAATCATGGGTAGGATACCCCTTCTCATAGTCTTTTAATTATCGTGATGCATACAGAATGACCTTACCATTTTGCATAAGCACACATCCTAGTCCCTTATGCGACGCATCACTATACACCACAAAATTTCCTGTGTTATCCGGTAGAGACAACACAGGCGCCGTACTCAACTTCTTCTTTAATTCTTGAAAACTTTCCTCACACTTCTCCGTCCAAATGAACTTCACCATCTTCCTAGTCAAATTCGTTAACGGAGTCGCGATTTTAGAAAAATCCTGAATGAATCTCCTGTAGTAACCTGTTAATCCGAGGAAACTCCTTACTTCTGATGGTGTTTTCGGCTGATCCCAGTTAAGCACTACTTCAACCTTTGACGGATCCACCAAAATTCCATCCTTGTCAATCACATGTCCAAGAAATTGCACTCGCTCTATCCAGAATTCACACTTTGAAAATTTAGCGTACAACTTCTCTCTTCTTAATGCTTCCAATGTCAACTTCAAATGCTCTGCATGCTCTTCCTTGGTTTTGGAATAAATTAGAATATCGTCAATGAATACTACTACAAACTTGTCCAAAAATGGCTTAAACACCCTATTCATTAAGTTCATGAATGTTGTTGGAGCATTCGTTACACCAAATGACATCACCAGAAACTCGTAATGACCATAACGAGTTCTAAACGCTGTCTTCGGTACATCTTCCTTCCTTACCTTCAACTGATGATACCCACTCCTCAAATCTATCGTCGAGAAATATCTAGCTCCTTTCAACTGATCAAACAAGTCGTCGATTCTTGGCAACGGGTATTTATTCTTAATCGTGACCTTGTTCAACTCCCTATAATCAATGTAAAGTCGCATCGATCCGTCTTTCTTTTTAACAAACAACACCGGCGCTCCCCACGGCGATACACTCGGTTGAATATACTTCTTATCTAAAAGTTCTTGTAGCTGCACCATCAATTCTTTCATCTCTACTAGGGCCATACGGTACGGACGATATCGGGGCAGTTCCTGGCACCAAATCGATTACAAACTCAACTTCCCTATCTGGCGGAAGTCCTGGCAAATCATCGGGAAAGACGTCTACAAAGTTCCTTACAACAGGTATCTCTTCTAATTTCGGACTCTCTTTTCGAGTATCAACTATGTAGGCTAAGTATCCCACACAGCCTTGTCTTAACAACTTCCTGGCCTGCATCATCGTCAGACAACTCGCTTGTCTAGGCGACTTGCTGCCGTAAAATACTACCTTTGACGGAGTCATAAGGTTAATACGTTTCTTTTGGCAATCAATTATCGCCCCATAATTGAATAACCAATCCATACCCAAAATAACGTCAAATTCCCCAAGTTTGATTGGGATCAGATCTACTATCATCACGTTTCCCTTAATGTTCACTCTACAGTTCTTGTGTACGTACCTAATAGGAATCACTTCCCTATTCGCAATTTCTATGTTCAAAGGGTAATCTAATTCCTCCTTAGGCAATTCTAAGTTCTTAGCAAAGTCATCGGATATAAATGAACAAGTAGCACCCGAATCAAATAATATATAAACATCTATATTATTGATCGGAATGATACCTGACACCACATCGCGAGACTGCACGGCATCTTGCACGGTCATGTTGAAAGTCCTAGCAGTAGGTCGGTTTGTTGGTGCTGATCCGGTTATAGTTAATGTATTACCACCACTGTTCCCCTTGTTGCCTCCTATTCTTGCTCCTCCTGCTGCCTTCTTGGGACAATCCCTAGCCAGATGATCCTTTGATCCGCATGTGAAACAAGCACCCTTCTTTGGATTTGGACAATTCGGCGCTATGTGGCCCTCTTAGTTGCAATTGTAGCAAACTCTCTTCCCCTTCAGGCAAATTCCCACGTGATTCTTCCCACATGTAATACACACTTCTACCATCTTCTTCTGACCTCCTTGCTGATTTCCAGTAGATCCATTATCATTCCACTTCCTTTTCTGGTTTTGACCTCCACTATTACTACCACTCGCTTTGTTATTTTCATTTTCGCCTTTCTTCTTCTACTCCTGGTTATACTTAGTCAGAGCATCACTCCCACCTTCGGCGATGATCGCCTTTTCTAATACTCCAGCAAAAGTGTTCAATTAGAACATTGACACCTTGCTATACAACCACGACTTCAATCCTTGTTCAAATCTTCTCGCCTTCCTTTCATCCGTATTCACTTGGTAAGTTGTGAACCTAGCCAACTCATTAAATTTCGCCGCGTACTCCGGTACAGTCATGGTACCCTGTTTCAGCTCTAGAAATTGAATCTCCATTTGGTTACGCGAGCTCGTCGGGAAGTACATCTCAAAGAATATCTCCTTAAATCTATCCCATGCGATTACACCCTGACCTCCTCGAACCTTATTCGTTTGCCACTAATAACTAGCCTCTGACTTAAGCATGAACGTTGCAAAGGCAGTCTTTTGGTCCTCACTACCCTCGCAACGTCAAATACTTTCTCTATTTCCATCACCCAGGTTTGAGCTTCGATCGGGTTCAGGGAACCCCTAAATTCTGGCGGCCCTACCGCTTTGAAATCTTTAAATGATGTCACTGGTGGAGCTTCCGGCTGATTCGCAAGTGCTCCAGCCAAAAGGTTCACCAACTGCTGAACAGGATTAGCATTGGCGTCGTTGTTGTTAGTAGAGCTCTCCTGAGCTTGTTGACGTGGTTGGCGTCTCGGCGGCATTTTCTTTTCAAGAATATGCGCTTATTAGATTAACACTCAATTTTCATAAGTGTTCAACATTTAACTCAAACAATTCATGTTAAACATTTAACACATAACATCTTCAAATCAAACTGATATTTCATTAATTCAAAGGTCTTAAACATAGAAAGATAGCATCATTGCTATTTACATCAACTATCCCAAGATGAAACATTTTTTAGGATTAAATAGTCATATTCCATTGTGTATAATCACGCTGGAATTTACATCATAAACTATCATAAATATTTACACATACCTTAAAATGTCCCTATCACGGCCTACTAAGGCGTCGAACCGCCTTCCTACGTTCTTCCTCCATGATACGGAGCATAGTCCTGCGATCTAACATGTACCATGGCAAGTCCTCAAACTGAACTGGATAGTGGAAAACTCGATCCTGGGCCTTATCAATCGTTGTCTGAAACGTGTAGTCTGTCTCCTCAATCTTAGCCTTCTTTGCCCGTTCGCCTTCTTTGGAAATCTCTGCACGTCGAGCGTTGCTCATCCAGGCATCCTCTACTCTCGCACGTTCTGCTGACTCCTCACTCAGATCATCCTTCAGTTTCTGAATCTCAAGTTTTATTTTCTCATTCTCAGCGAAAAGGTCTTCCTTTTGGCTTTCTTCTTGAACTAACTTCCACTCCATGTCTCCAAGACGTATATCAAGATCCTCAATTTTCGCATTCTTCTAGTCTATAAGAGTCTGGCGTCTATTTGCCAGTCCCTCCAATTCTCTGACTCTATCCTGCAACTCTATGGTACGATCATACAAGGCATCGTACATCTCGGCATCGATAGAGGTAAGGGGTACCTCCTCGGAATCCTCATCATCCTCCTCAGCCTCTACCTCCTCAGGATCCTCTTCTGGATCAGACTCAGGCTCATACTCCTGACCCACAACAGTGATCAATGGAGATGGCTCTCTGTGTATCAACTGCTCCTGGATAACATGGATATCACGGGGCTCCTCCTCTCCAGCCACTCGGGGCTCAATCTCCCTAGGCTGACTGAATCCTCCAATATCCGACATCCTGACAACAAAGTTTAAGTTTTAATTAATACTCGGTACTAGTCGCAACATATAGGTTATTAACATATAAGCACATAGCACATAAAGTCTTTTATTATCTTTAATGAATTCCATAATTCATTCCTTAGAACTCGATAAGAGTTTATCACCACTACATTTTCTGACTCTTAAAAGGCTACTACCCTAAGGTTTCCCCACCTAAGGTTCATAACCTATAACTCTGATACCAACCTGTGACACCCCCAAATCCGGGTACTTCGTTTCACCAACCTGATCAAATGAATATTCATCAACTATATTTAAAATAAATTAAGCATTATAACTGCTTGTAAAATGAATATTCGTTTACTATGTTTGAAATAAATTGGACATTATAACTGTGACACCCCCAAATCCAGGTACTTCATTTCCTCAGGATTTGGTGTTCACAATCCAAATACATCACATCACATCTAACTACCCATTCAAATATAAATGAAAACTCTTAAATAAAATAGAAATCTCCCATTAAAGGGTTACAACATCATTAATAAATAAATCTTAGGTCATCTAACCTTAAATAAAACATCAAATGTAGAAACATAATCAAGTCTAATACATAAACATCATCAAGCAAATACAACAAATCTTCATCACTTATTTGCTTTTCCTTTGCCCTTACTAGTGAACGGCTCGTCCACCCTTTCAACTTTAGCTGCAATGTTATTATACAAGAGTGAGCAATGATTGCCCAGCAAGTACAACAACAACAATAATAATAACATGCGAAATAATTAACGGATATTGAATAATCGAAGATTCCGCTTTTGAGTCAAGATTATAAGACAAGATTCAAAAGAACATATGAGGATCTTAAGACCACGAACTATGTCTCAGGTTATCAAGTATTTCTACTTTAAACCTTTAACAGTCGTAAGACTATATGGACTTTACTTCTCGAACTCAGGGGGATCAGCCATTTGTACCATGTATGTGCACAACATCTTAACGCTAACGCGTAAATAAAATCCCCTGTATAAGGGTTGTTCATCTCAGTTTGACATCGGAGTCTGCACCAAAGGAAGTTTGGTTTGGTTTTACTTCAATAACATTTCTAGAATTTAGAATGCTCATCAACTATGGACTAGTCGAATCATTAAGGGTTCGCTAGTTAATCAAGGTTCAATAAAAATGTAATTGATATTTGAGAATCAAAGACTGAATCTCACAAAAGATACAATTGAATGAATTCTATATAACTGAAGTATTCTAAAGAGGAAATTAGAACATCTCATTTGAGTTCATGAAATAGGATGAAATAGAAATAAGAACTTGTTCAAGTAAGTAATAGCATTATAAAGCTTGCATGATAAAAGAATGAAGTTCAAGAACTTGCGTAGAAGTAACAAGGATAAGATACTTACTTTCAATGAAATAAAAAGATTATGGATAGTAAACTTGCACAATAAAGAGTGAAGTTAAGAAAACTTGCCTCGTGCGTAGATTATACGTTTACTATTCACGTTCCTCACTTAATCCTACGTATCATTTCAAGTCACAATACCAATTAATTATAACATAATTAGTATCATGAGTATATTCTCTTTTATGTTATCTTAACTTTAAGTCTGATTATATTAATGATATCTACAACATCAACTCTTAAAACACATTAGTAAACCTTACAAATAACGAGTTTAAAACGAAATCAACTTAGTCATTAATCTCATAAAACATCATTTAACATCAAAATGTCTTATTATTACATTTTCATATTCATTAGATTAGGTTACAATTACTTTCTCTGGGCTTGAACATTTAAATAAAATATTCTGGGTCAGTCTTCTAACCGGCGCGGCCGTGCCGCTTTTGTTCTTGGCACTAGCGCGGCCGCGCTGTGCCTGACTTTTGGCTGCATGTGGCGCGGCCGCACCACTTTTGTTCTTGGCACCAGCGCGGCCGCGCTGGTGCCCAGACTCAGGTACTGTAGTTCTCGCAGAACACAGAAAATGCCAAATTTGGCCAAAGTTTTATCCAAGCCACAAATCAAACACTACGCATGGGTTGTGGACTTTACAGAAACACAAAATAACAATCATAGCATGGTTTCACTAACTTAAACAACCTAAACATCTGAATTTAAACCCATAAATCTAATACTTTTGTAAAAACTCTATTTTTAAACATATTTAGCGAATTCATTCACCATGGATTCGTTACACAACCAAATCAGTTCGTATAACTTGCATTCTTTTCATATTTGAATGTATAAACATAATAGGTCATCAATTTACCGATTAATATGCATTTAAAACATGAATTTTCATACATATAGTTCCTATTCATACATAACTACTCTGTAAATTTCAGAACTTCCAATTAAAGGCATAATTTCATGAATTAATCCAATTAAACAATTTATAAACATCATACAGTAAATTATACATGTATTTAAACAATTATAAACAATTTATAACCAATTACACATGAAGCTTCATTATCAGAAAACTTACAGACTACTTTCATGGAAGAATTTAAAACGTAAATTAAACTTAGTTAGAAGAATTACCTTCAATTAATAGTTTAGGATGCTAGAGAATGATGAGAAATTCTACAATTCTTCCAATTTCTTCTACAACTCCAATTTCTTTTCTCTCAATTATCTCTCTGACTTGGTTTTTAGGAATGAATGTGTTGATATTAAGAATTAAGAATACGTAGAATAAAAGAAACTGATATAATCATGGGTGTCAGTTAATCCATAATGGTTAACTACCTCCAACTTCCCTTAAGGCCTCGTTTCGCTTGCTTAAACAAACTCTTCTTTTGGTTTATTTTAATAAATTACTTATTATAAAGTTCATGTCACATATTTAAATTAACTAAATAATCCAATTTAATCAATAAAATAAAATAAAATAATACCACATTAAATCACATATTCACATGATTAAAATTCTCCTTTACTAATAATGACAAATTATTAACTCTCTAATTAATATTAAATTAATTGGAAATAACATCATGCTTATTTAAATAATGTATTTAATCAAATAAATTCAATTAAACACATACTTTGAATATAAAAGTTCTCCACATCAATTTTACTAATGTAACAGATATAATTAAATTAATCTACTACAAATTCATCAATTAATCAATTAATTCAACAATCAAATCATCAAAAAATATTTATTTAATTCAATAAATATTTAAATTAAATTACAAAATTCTCGTTCGTTACAATAACTGTTTATAAATGACTATTCGGCTATTATATTTAAAATGATTTTAGCATTATAACTGCTTATAAAATAAATATTCTTACTAAATACTTGAACAAAATTGGACATAGTAACTACTTATAAAAGTATATTTTTAACTTTATAAAAGAAATAAATCGGACATTATAACTGTTTGTAAATATGATTTTTTTACAATATACTTAAAATTATTTGGGATTTATAACTGCTTATAAAAGTATATTTTTACTAAATGTATAAAGAAGAATGAAAATAATAACCACTAGAGTAATACCTCTTGTAGTTGCAAGCTTTACTTCCTATCGTGTAGCGCTTCGATGCTTAGAAAGTAGTTTTTATCTCATAATATCTCTCAGAATATAAATATAGAGTGTTTTTGCTCTGGAACTGCTCTTGAAAAATAGTAAGGAATGAATTAACTGAGCTTGCTATTTATAGAAAAATTAAGTTTCACTAATTGCACGTTAGGGGCTCGGCTTATTACACTTTGCACCATATCATATTCTTAAGATATTCTTTTAAGCTCCTCAATGAAAATATCTTCCAAGCTCGACAATGCAGCTTCAACTGAAAATATCTTCTAAGCTTCTCAATGAAAATATCTTCTAAGCTCGACAATGCAGCTTGCAATTGAAAATATCTTCCAAGCTCCTCAATGAAAATATCTTCCAAGCTCGACAATGCAGCTTGCAATCTAAGTTCCTCAATGAAAATATCTTCCAAGCTTGACAATGCAGCTTGCAATTGAACCTATCTTCTAAGCTCCTTAATGAAAATATCTTCCAAGCTCGACAATGCAGCTTGTTACCGTAAGCACGACAAATCACTTTGTCATTCTCAAGCACGACGCAACAACTTGTCAAAATTAATTTGGCAGGATGCCTCTTGGTGAAATCATGGAAAGCACGACAAATTATTTTGTCAATGTAAGCAGGACTAAGCAGCTTGACAAAAAAAATTATTTAACCTAATTCATCGTTTACATAATAAAATCACAAAACACCTGCTTCGAAATATCATTTCAATCTTTATTAAACACATATGTTACAAAATTCAAATCTCATTAGGGCTTAAGGTTTTAGACTTCTCGATACCAAGTTTTAGGTCACTAAATTAACCTTTAACCATATACGATCGTATTTATAATCCTCATAAATATTCAGGGTATTACATTCACCCCTACTTCAAAGAATTTCGTCCTCGAAATTAACTTTAAAAATAACTTTAGTCATTCAATACCATATTTATATGTTCTATAAATATTCAGGATATTACATTCTCTCCTCCTTATAAGAATTTTGTCCTCGAAATTCCTGTATAAGCATTTTTAACCATCATTTTATGAGTTTTTCTATCTCTAAAATTTTATGCAGGCTATATCCTAAGATACTCTTACCCTAGAGCTATAACCTAATGCTCTGATACCATAATGTCACGCCCCGAAAATAAACCTGCTAGCTTCTTTTAGCTAGGTTAGACTTCATGCTGACTTGTACAACCTTATTCAAAACATTCATTAACTTAAAGGTAATGTATATGATAAGTTTCTATAAAAACTCATAATATAATGGATTTGAATTGTATATAAAAATCTTAACTTCTAATAATCAGAGTATAATGCGAAAAAGTGATAATATTATAAAATATCATTTGTTTATTATTACAATATTCGAAGATAACTTGTTCTTATTACAAATAAGTCCTAAAAGACTTAAAAACAAATCTCCATTTATCTATCCGAGACTTGCAGTATTAGCAACCAGTTAGTTCCCAGGAAAGAGGGGGCTTTCCGTTAAAACAATGCACAATTAAATAACCTAACCCCTTTCCTCGTCAGAAATTTCTAGACATTGCCAATAATGTTAATCTATCATAGTTTAAATGACTTCTACATCTTCAACTTTTTTTGTACTGCCAGAATCATCTGGTAATTCTTCCTTAGCTGTAATTTGTTTTAAGATAATTGTAAGAATGAGCATAAGAATGCCCAACAAGTCTAACAGATATATATATGAGCTTTTTCAAGATATATATATATATATATATATAATCACCTTTTCCTATGTTACTGAAAGTAGTATGCACACAAGCCAATCATATTTGATATGATGTAGCATATACTTTGTAATCTTATTCATTTATTAATAAAAGAATTAATTTTTTTAAAAGGCATTTTACATTATCTACATAGTGTTGTTATATTAAATGTGATAAACCCATAGTTTTGAGCAATGCTTTTAGAATCATGATGGTAATCTAGATAGCTCACAAACTAAAATCGTTCTTAATCGTTGGATTACTAAAAAGGGGACTAGTGAATCCGGATAGATTAGTACATACGTTGCTTGCTCTTAGGAAGAGGATGATTGATCTCATAATCATTTGTGTGGAGACACTAAAACAAGTATGTAGGTGCTTATTGGAGAATAAGTTCACTGAACGTGAATCGCTAAGGAATATCTAATGGAGTTTTACTCGCCTGTCAATAGAAATGCCTATAGTGATAGTAGTACAAGTGATCCTTGGACTTGAGATCATCATGGTATCTTGTGTATGATGAGTTATACTTTGACATGTCCCTTAAGACCTTTAGGGTATATCAAAGGGTATGATTGGGTATAATAAGTTGTACATGGAGATAGATGAATGGTCAATAAAGAATTTACCTCATCTAGTAGAAGATATGAATGTCGTATGTGATTCGATAAATGACAACTCAGTAGTCCTTGGCCAAGGCAGAATGAAATTAGAAAGGAGTTTCTAGTTTGCATTATTTAGATTGTGCATTTGGGAATCGAAATACATAGAATTAAATAAAATAAGACTTGACAGTAAATCCATGTCTTATATTTAATTGGGACATTGTATGGTAGAAGGATTGAATTGTATGGTAACTATTCACTAAAAGGTTCTTTTGTGATTAATATTGAAATTTATATTATCTAGAAAGTCGTTGATCGCTAAGGGGGCTTACTGTGACGCCCCCAAATCCGTGTATCATTAAACACAAGATATGGTGCTCACGATACATCTTACACCATCATTTTACTAGATAAACTCCATAAATTAATAATAATAATAATAAAATATATAATAACATCCAAATAAAATCCCAGGTTTACATAACCTTAAATAACCTTAAACTTAAACTTAGTGTTTTTCGCTACAATACATCTGTCGACGCCGGGTTTTTTCCTCCTTTGTGATATTTACCCTTTCCGATTTTAGCCTTTTCATTAGATGATTCTTTGGAAAAGGTCGGCACTAATGTCGACGGGGTTTTGAAAGATCGTTTTTTATGATGAGCCAATTAACCAGAGTCGCCAGTTGGTATATTTGAAATGGATGTACCAACTCATCCGAGTTTCATTTTCGTAAATCGCTGGCTCATACGTGACTCCAAATTAATTGGTCTGCGAACCGAGATTCATAGAGTTCGGGGGCTTGCTTAAGCGAGAGGAAGGTGTTAGGCACCCCCCGACTTCCGTGAAACACGGTTACCGCAACCTTGATGTTTTCCTATCCTTTAATTCATGAAATGTGTATGTGTGCGTGTGTGTGTGTGCCTAATGAATGTTGTGGTGAGTTTTGTATAAAAATGAATTCTTTTTGTTGTTTTATGAAAGAGACGTGTTTTATTTTGAGAATGCTTTAAAATGTCTTTTGGCCTATTCGAGAAAGCTTTATTTCTTTATGAGAAAGATTTGATTTTAATTGGCAAAAGCTATGAGATTTTTTTCATTAAGTGTTGTTTTGGCAAAACATGAATTTGTTAAACCTTAGCTAAAATAAGAATCGAGATTTATACGTTGCTTTCATAAATGATGGGCAATTTCTAGGATCTCTTTCGCCCTATGTATCAAGGTTTAGTAAAAACGGTTATCTCTTTTCATAAAACCATCTTTGTGACATTTGGAAACAACTTCTCTTTAGCTTTCTCGTAACATAGGAATCGACTTTCATTAGCATTTCCAATTCTTAGCTTCGTGATGCTAATATCCTACTTTGATTGATTTTAGAAAAATCTTTATTATTTTGGCCTTGAAATCTTTTGTTTGGTGTTACGAATCAAATTAAACATCAAAACGCGTAGGGGCTATTCACGGGCATGTAAGCCATCAAAATATCCCCGAACGCCAACAATCACATATTTCACTACTACGGGGCCTTAAATCCGATTCTCGCCTTAGCGTCGTTTTAAGGCCCGACGGTTACATGTTACAAAAACTAGCACCTTAAATCTATTACATATATCAAAACGTCCATCATCGGATTAGGACCACGGGGTCACGTTCCTAGGCTCACACCCGAAGTTGCTACATACCCACAAAATGAATACTATGAAACTAACCAACACGGATTTGCCTAATACACCATGATATCCGAAAATGAAAGTCTAAATAGATTACATCCAATACATCACCCTAAACAAGCTAGAAATTTCACCAATTGGATATCCTCGGATTATTAGGAAGAATTTTGTTCCGATGGAACCCTCACTAATAATCCCTAATCCATTATCCCACCATAAATTACATGAAAACTACATTTAATTTAACCAAATAATATGATATGAATTGCTATAATAAAGGGAAATTTCACCTTGCAAATGATCTCAAATGGATGTAGATTTGTGTATTTGAATAGGATAAGAAGTATATTTGGTACAATCAAAATCAAAAGAGTATAAATCCTCTCTTTTTTCTCTCTTTTCTTCCTATTTTATTGCAAAATTTGCTATTTTTCCCTTCTATTTCCGTGCTTTTCTACTGCTGAATCCTCCTCCTCTTTCAATCTCTCAACTCCCCCAACTCCCTGTATGCTGAAGCGAAAAATGAGCTGAAATAGGCTGGCTAAAGCCAGCCGCCTGCCTTCCACTCACCTGGTTTCGAGTTTCGTGTTTCGAGATCCGTATTTTCAAAAGGCGCACTTATTGGCCGCAGATCAATCCGCGGCTGGACGGTTTGACTTTCTCGATTTTCGTGCTACGCCTCAATTTTCGTGCCGTGACATCGGCTTTCGCTGACAGGCTTGCATTTTACAGTCCGGGAATTTCCGGGAGACGTGCCACCTTATTCGGGAATGCCCGTTTCGGCTGGCCTTATTGTCACGTCAGCTTCGGTTGTAAATCGTTGCGGTGGCGTCGAATGTTCGCATTTTGTCCATCCTTTGCTCTCGCAGGCCGGTTCATTTCTCGATTTTGCCCTCCTGTCAGGGTTAGTATCCGAAGTGCAAAATTTGGGTGTCTACAGCTGCCCCTCTTTATTATGTTCATGAAATGTTAAATGAAATGAACAGGATAAAGAATAGACACTCGATGCATGAATGACAATGCACAAGAATGACAATACATACGTGATGCAACACATATGACTTATGATGCAACGTAAGATGCAATGGATGCAAAATATTCGTAAAAGGGTGTCAATGCGGATGATCATCTCATCGGGGCCGGGTTTCGTCGCCGGTCACCCATCTCGTAATCGCCGGTTATCGTCGCCGGTCGATCGTCTCGTCGGGGCCAGGTTTCGTCGCCGGTCACCCATCTCGTAATCGCCGATTATCGTCGTCGGTCGATCGCTTCATCGGGGCCGGCTTTCATCGTCGGTCACCCATCTCGTGATCGCCGGTTATCGTCGCCGGTCGATCGTCTTGTCGGGGCCGGGTATCGTTGCCAGTCACCCATCTCGTAATCGCCGGTTATCGTCGTCGGTCGATCGTCTCGTCGGGGCCGGGTTTCGTCGCCGGTCACCCATCTTGTGATCGCCGGTTATCATCGCCGGTCGATTGTCTCGTTGGGGCCGGGTATTGTTGCCGGTCACCCATCTCGTAATCGCCGGTTATCGTCGCCGGTCGATCGTCTCATCGGGGCCGGTTTCGTCGCCGGTCACCCATCTCGTAACCCCCGGGTATCGTCGCCGGTTGGTTGTCTCGTCGGGGCCGGGTTTCGTCGCCGGTCACCCATCTTGTGATCGCCGGTTATCGTCGTCGGTCGATCATCTCGTTGGGGCCGGGTGTCGTTGCCGGTCACACATCTCGTAATCGCCGGTTATCGTCGCCGGTTGATCGTCTCGTCGGGGCCGGGTATCGTCGCCGGTCACCCATCTCGTAACCCCCGGGTATCGTCACCGGTTGGTTGTCTCATCGGGGCCGGGTTTCGTCGCCGGTCACCCATCTCGTGATCGCCGGGTATCGTCGCCGGTCGATCGTCTCGTCGGGGCCGGGTTTCGTCGCCGGTCATCCATCTTGTGATCGCCGGTTATCGTCGTTGGTCGATCGTGTCGTTGGGGCCGGGTATCGTTGCCGGTCACCCACCTTGTGATCCCCGGTTATCGTCGTCGGTCAATCGTCTTGTCGATGCTGGGTCCCGTATCCGGTCACTCGGTTGAATTGAGAAGCCGTGTTTGACACCTGATTCATCAAAATCTTGTCTTTATTATCACATTATGAGTCAAATGGGCTTTAGAATTGATTAAGCTTGCAATGGACCAATGGGGGAGCACTAGGCCCAGCCGCAGATGGATCTGCGGCCAGCCGCAGATTGATATGCGGCCAAGATCGGGGCTTTAAGCGGCCAGCCGCGTCCCTGATCTGTCACTTTCATTCGTACCCCACGCGACTTTTTGACCTTTGCATGCTCTTTTGCTGAGTTCTCCAACCTTTTTTGCAAAAACCGCTCCGGTTAGATCGATTTACGCGTTACAGGTAACACTTTGACCGATCGTTTTTCAATTTCGTCAATGTTTTTCTATACATTTGGCTATTTGCATGCTTAGAGATAAAAATGTATGCTTTATAATGCTATGCTATGTGTTATTGTATATACATGCTATGTATCAACTGTGTGAGTCCTATTTTATGCATCATGATGCGGTCCCACATATTTGTTTTTCCTTTTTTGAAAGAAAATCAAGCATTATGGTCCATTTACATGCTTTAATTACACATATGAATGCAACTTTGATCTGTTGTGGCTTGGATTTAATGGAAAACATGTTTGGCTTATGCCTGGGATGTCCTTTTTACAGACGGAACTCTGTCGAATTTTTTTTTTTTTCAAACACATATAATAAACATGCATCATGTTGCATTAATTCTACGAAAAACAATGGAATATTTGTGACATAATTAGAAAAGGGAACTTACCTTCCTCTTTGCCTGTTCACTTCCAGCTATGGATCCCGACGCTCCTAGTAGCTCTTCTGCGTCTCGGACCTCGGGGGTTTGCCGTCGCAGGGCTGCACCTGCCCCTGCTTTTCCTCGGACCCGTCAGGCTCGTCGCTTGGCGGAGGCTGTCATCCGTCCCGATCACCCGGACGTTGAGGAGGCTGCTCTTCCGGAGGTTGCGGCGGAGGGGCCATCCTCTAGTACACCGGCCCCATCTCCTCACCGCGCCCTTTCTGGCGCCCTTGTGCAGATACCCGATCTATTGGGTCGGGATCTCAGTCGTCACCCCTCGGCATCTCTTGTAGCTAATGAGGTACATTCAATTCTATTCTCATTTCATTTTCAATTTCTCAATTTCCGTTCTACCTGGACTGACCCATTGGTGATCGCCACAGGTGCCGGAGTTTACTCAGCCGAGGGGCAACTGGTTCAACATCTACTCCCTCTATACAGCTCTGCACAGCAATTACCGGGCGGTGGTGGATTCCTGGGGCTTTCGTCATTTCTTCACCATCATTCCCCGCCAGTGTCCCTGGGGTTACATGAGGGCCTTATCTGAGCGCTGGTTCCACCAGACGCAGTCTCTTCATCTTCTTGACTGCGAGGTTGTGCTGACCCCCTGGGATTGGAGGTACATCACGGGCATAGAGTTTACCGGGTCCCGCGTCCCTTTGGATCTTGACATCACTCCCGCAGAGGTCAGACTTTTATTGGGTTTCGCTGCCGATGACCGGGTCTTCAAGGCCCGCAGCATTCGGTCTGGAGCTTTGGCCGTGGACGCTGTTGGAGGCATATATGCGGCGCCATTCCCAGCAGATCGCACTACTCGTGATATTCTGCTTAGATGTCTGTTCTTGACCATTATGAGGGGTTGTTTCTTAGGGAACAACTCCTCTACCATTCATTTCAGCGTCGTCGGAGCTGTCAGAGACGTGGACCGGATCAGTGACTATGATTGGGGGTCTTTCACCTTTGCTTATTTCCTCCACGGTCTGCGTCTACGTTCGGAGGGCCAGACAGATGCTTAGCTCGGATTCTATCATTTTTTGCTGGTGAGGCTTCTCTTCCTCTCTTCTTACTGGACTTTCCTTCATTTATTTCTCTTTTCTGCATTTGTCGGTTAGTTCATGCTTTTCACTGTTTCTGTTCGCAGTTCTGGGCCTACGAGCGTCTCCCATGTCTTAGGCCTGTCACTACTCTTGGCCTGGACACTTATCCCCGGGGCCGGTGATGGCATCATAGCACTTTGGAGGAGGTCCCGGTATCTGGCAGCTTTGCACACTGCCGCATCCAGCTGGAGCTGATCACGGCTGCTGATGTTGTCTGGGTTCCCTACCTCTCAGAGCATCTGACTGTGGGGTTTGCTGATGGGCATCCCTCTGGCCCGGAGTTCGAGCTTTCCACCCGTCGCCTCACTTTGCAGAGTGTTGGAGGATGGGTGATGTACCTGGGGGTGCGCGCATTCAGATGCGTTACTGGAGAGATCCGCATCCCGCATTCCCCTCCTTTTACTACCTCCTGGCCGCTGGATTCTCAGCCTTCAGAGATCATGCTCGCAGGGGAGGATGGCCGGATGCTTTCTACGGGTCCCAGTACGAGTGATGCTTTCCGTACTTGGTGGGTGCCCCGCACTATCGGTCCTCAGACCCAGGCCACATTCTTCCTCGGGGATATGGTCCCCGGCTCGGTGATGATGACTGACTGGGCAGCCTGCGTTCGGAGCCCTACCCATGCTGAGCAGATCGCCACTCTGACCCGCCAGGTAGACCAACTGTCTCTATATCTTCGGGTGTTGGGCCGGACTCCAGAGGATGCTTATGCCTACGATCCTGACGGTGCGGGTTATGATGCAGGCCCGAGCTCATCTGATGCCGCAGCGCAGTCATATATTCCTGACATGAACTTTGGGCCTTCGACTTCAACGACTCCGGGGGATCAGTTTGAGGATCCCTCTTTCATAGATGAGATTGATTTTATTTAGATCAGGATAGGATAGGGCTTTTGTACCCGCACCTGTTTAGATTTATTTTTTTTTCATTTTATGCACTATGTACTGAACTCATTTGCACATTTTTTTATCTTTTATATCTATGAAATTCATTTGCTCTATTATTAACTTTATGATGCATGCTTTTTATTTATGGATAGAGAATGACCCCTGTACAGTCTTTTTGATACTATTCTTCCACAGATGTCGTCCTCAGATGTCGTGGTACGTTTGGATTCCATTCCTCCCACAGGGTTGGTTGGCAGTCTCCTCCGCTGGTTGGACACTTTATTGTCGGCCGACAGGGTTATCGCAGATGGTCTTTTGGGCCATTCTTGGTCCTTATTAACCTTTCAAGTGCCAGCGGGCTTTGTAGATGGTATTCTGAGCTATTGGGCCCTTGCCCGTCAAGTGTTCAGGTTAGGGACAGTAGAGCTTACCCCCACCCTCGAGGAGTATGCTCGCTTCACCGGCTTGCCCTTGGATAGACCTTGTGCTAGGGTCACATCTGGTTCCATGCGCCGTCAGTTCCTAACTTTCACCGGTTTGCGGAGGACAGTCCTGTTATCGGTGATCACATCAGACCATACGGTTCCCCTTCAGTTCTTGATTGACCGATTTGGCTCACCCGACAGCTTTCGTCTTTTCTTCGGTGATTTTTCCATGTCCGAGGAACGCTGGGGTGCCTTGAGAGTAGACATTCTGATGGCCTGTGTCGTCTCAGTTTTGTACTTGCCCGCAGGACCCGATCAGTTGGACATGTGGGTTGTCGCGGCCGTTAGAGCCCTTCAGGAGGATCACACCATTCTTCCCATGATATTGGCGGATACCTACATGTCCGCCACATATTGCCAGTCTTTCCGAGGCAGAGTCTTCAGAGGGAGCTCGACTTTGCTGTACGTGTGGTTCATGAGTCATCTCAGTCCCATCGGCCATTTCCGTCGCCAAGGGTTTTGCTTCAGCCATGACATAGCCACACAGTTTTCATTTCGTCCCGTGAGCTGTACTGATGTGGCTTCCTGGACATCCTTTTTGTCGGTCATTGAGGATACCTTTCATCTCCTGGTCTATTCGGGTTATTGTTCCTTTATGCGCTTCTTGACTCACGTGCCCCACCTGGATTTTATCCCCATTTCTGGCTTGAGGGGCGTGACGACTTATCATCCCCTAGCGGTCATGGGGCAGTTTGATCAGACACAGGATTTTCACCCTTTCACGGGTGCAGCCGCCTACCGATTCCTTATATCATCCCAGACAGAGAGGGAACTACTGCGGGTATACGATCTTTGGTCTAGCAGGATCCTTGCCGAATATAATGAGGGTCGCCACCTCCAGACATTTGCATACGTGCAGTGGTTGCGCGGAGACCTGGATCCGACTGGTTTGAGTCGGACTGGGCCCTTGATGACTCTAGAGTGATTTTTTCAGATGATACCACAGATCATTCCTTCTCATCTGATTCTTCCCCTAGTCGGGTCACTGAAGACAGCCGGATCCGACTTGCCTTGATTTCTATTGAATCTGAGAGGGATGCTGCCATTGCTGAGAGAGATGCCGCTATTCTGGTCAGAGATGCTGCCATTGCTGACAGAGACGCCATTGTATTTCAGGCCATGAGAGTTATAGATGCTCATTCTGGGACAGTCAGCCGAGCCACTGCTTTGTTGGACCGCATCGACCTGATGGGACAGCAGATTGCAGGGGACGCTGATGCTTCGGATCTATCCACCACTTTATCCACCCTGCTTCAGTTAGTTTCAGATTTGTAGATTGTTTTATTTCCTGCATAGACTATGTTAATTTCATCGCTTATTGAAGAAGAAATCTTGTAACAAAAGACTTATATATGTAGACATGTATTTAAATTTAGTCATTTTCCCTTTTTGTCGTATCGTTGCCTTTCATTGGATCTTCATTTTATCCAGTTAATCATGATTTTGACATTTTGCCTTCTTTCTCTTCTCAAGTCTTGATGGAGATTTGACAGATATTGCCGTACCCCTGTTGATTTCATCGGACTAGGTCTTGGATTTTGGCTATCTGTTTTGGTGGGATCAGGGTTATGTCATTTGGGATGAAGCTGGTTAGGCGATTGGTTTTAGGGGTGTAGGAAGGTTTATCTGGCTGTTGGGAATTGGTTTTGTTTAGGGAAAGGATTATTTTTAAGGGATCGGACCGCGCTATGATGGCTGCCTACGTACCCCCACAAGTCGGGAGATCAGGTCCTACGTAGTTCGTTTCTTAAAGAAAAAGGAGAACTGATGATTCAAGCGTAGAACCGCTTCACCGAATCGGAATTGAGGGGTTGTGGAAATACCTCACCATCCATTTCTTGCAATATGAGGGCTCCTCCGGATAGCACCTTCTTAATCACAAATGGTCTTTCCCAGTTCGGGGCGAACTTCCCCTTGGCTTCGTCTTGACAAGGCATGACTCTTTTCAGCACCAAATCATTTTCCTTGAACCTCCGGGGTCTTATCCTTTTGTTGTATGATCGAGAGATCCTTTGTTGATATAACTGACCATGCCAAATAGCAGCCACCCTTCTTTCATCAATTAGGGCTAATTGGTCGTATCGACTTTGCATCCAATTCTCCTCGCTTATCTGAGCATCAATCACTATTCTGAGGGACGCCATCTCAACCTCAACTGGCAGAACGGCCTCCATTCCATACCCCAAAGCCTAAGGGATTGCCCCTATAGAAGTACGCATTGACGTTTGGTATGCTAGCAGGGTGAGGGGTAACAAATCCGGCCATCCCCGATGATTAGCAGACATTTTCTCCATGATCATCTTGATGTTCTTGTTTGCAGCCTCCACTGCCCCATTCATCTTAGGACGGTAAATGACAGATTTGAGGTGTTTGATCTTAAACTGGTCACACAATCCCTTCATGAGGGCGTTGTTCAAATTCTTGGCATTGTCGGAGACCAAAACCTCAGGTTGCCCGTATCGACAAATGACATTATTCCTGATGAAGCCGACGATGACCTCCTGAGTTACTTTGGGGAAAGAAGCTGCTTCTACCCATTTGGTGAAATAATCGATCATGACGAAAATGAATCGGTGCCCGTTGCTTGCTTTGGGCTCTATTGGTCCGATTACATCCATTCCCCACATTGAAAATGACCACGGGGAGGTCATACAGTGCAGTTCATTGGGAGGCGTATGGATCACATTACCGTGCGCCTGGCATTGATAACACCGTTTGACATGATCATCGCAGTCGGCCTTCAGTGTTAAACAATAATGCCCTATTCTCAAGATCTTCTTGGCCAGCATCGGTCCACTCATGTGTGGCCCACACACTCCACCATGTATTTCGTTCATAATCCTTTGGGCTTGTGTCTCATCTACGCATTGTAACAGTCCCAACCCAGCATCCCTCTTCTAGAGTGAATCTCCACTCAGGTAAAATTTCATTGCCATCTTTTGAATCCTCATCCTCTCAGCTCGGCTGGCCTGGTCGGGAATGGATCTATCCCTCAGGTACTCCCTTATGTCGTGATACCAAGGCTGCTTTGGTAGAACCACCTCGTCTGATAATACTGCAACATGTTCCTCGTATGTCGGGGCATTCTGTACTGCTATCTCAATCTGTGGAACATCTTTTCTTTTGCTTATATGGATTAAGGAAGCCATAGTTGCCAATGCATCGGCAAAATCATTCCGTCCCCGGGGAATATGTCGGAAAGCGATATCTTCGAACTCTTGCATCAACTGGATAACACAACGATGATATGGAAGTAACCGGAGCTCCTTGGTGTTGTACACCCCGATCGCCTGTCTGATTACCAGTTCTGAATCCCCAAACACCGCTAATCTCTTCACTCCCATGTTGCGGGCAAAGCGGAGTCCCAATATACATCCCTCGTATTCAGCTGTGTTGTTCAAATTGCTGAACTGCAGTTTAGTGGCCACAGGGTATTGCTCTCCGGTGATAGAGACCAGGATCGCTCCGGCTCCTGCCCCCTCGGCATTCATGGCACCATCAAAATACAGCTTCCAGAATTGTCCCTCGTCATCACATTTCGCGTGTGATACCCAAAATATATCTTCACCTGGTAGAGGAGTTTCTAACGGCTCCATCCCTCCGGACGGGGTTTCTGCCAATTGATCTACAATTCCCTGCCCTTTCATGGCTTTCTGAGTTACGTACACCATGTCGAACTGCTGTAAGATTAACTGCCATCTTGACAACCGACAATTTAGCATGGGCCTTTCAAAGATATATTTCAAGGGATCCATCCTCGATATCAGGTACGTGGTATGCCCATGGAGGTAGTGCTGTAATCTCCCTGCAGCCCAGGCCAGAGCACAACAGGTCTTCTCGATGGGAGTGTAATTATGCTCACATTGGCTAAATCTCTTGCTGAGATAATAGATGGCCTGCTCTTTACCTGCTTCATTTTTCTGTCCCAACATACATCCCATCGCGATGTCATTGACCGATATATACATAAACAGAGGGATCCCGTCCTTCGGGGGTACCAGCACTGGTGCCTCTGTCAGCTGCTTTTTAATGGTCTGAAAAGCCTTCTAACATTGCTCGTTCCATTCTTGGGAAGCACCCTTCCTTAACAATTTGAAAATTGGCTCGCATGTAGTCATCAAGTGGGATATAAAACGGCTGATGAAGTTTATTCTTCTGAGGAATCCTCTTATCTCCTTCTCTGTGTGAGGTGCCGGCATATCTACAATGGCCTTAATCTTTGCTGGATCCAACTCAATGCCTCGATCACTAACCAGGAATCCCAAGAGCTTACCCGACTGCACTCCGAAAGCACACTTTGCTGGATTGAGCTTCAAATTATACTTTCTGAGCCGATCGAATAGCTTTTTAAGATGGGTTATATGGTCAGACTCTATCCTTGACTTCACGATAATGTCATCTACGTAGACCTCTATCTCCTTATGCATCATGTCGTGGAACAGGGCCATCATGGCTCTTTGATAAGTAGCCCCTGCGTTTGTGAGACCAAAAGCCAATCGTCTATAGCAGAAGGTGCCCCAAGGGGTGATGAACGCGGTCTTTTCCCGATCTTCCTCCGCCACCATTATCTAATGATACCCCGCAAAGCAATCCACAAAAGAGTACATCTCGTACTGGGCTGTGTTATCTACCAGGATGTGTATGAAAGGCACCGGGAAGTTATCTTTGAGACTGGCCTTGTTTAGATCTCTATAGTCTACACACACCCTCACCTTCCCTCCAGGCTTAGCCACTGGGACTACATTGGACAGCCATTCGGGGTAAGTGGACACCATAATGATTCCCGCCCTGAACTGCTTGATGATTTCTTCCTTCACTTTTAAGCTCCACTCTGGTTTCAACTTTCTTAGCTTTTGCTTGACAGGCCTGAAACCCTCCTTGATGGGCAACCGGTGCACCACAATGTCGGTGGATAATCCGATCATGTCCTCATGAGACCAGGAAAAGACATCCTCATATTGGCTTAGCAACTCAGTCATTTCTGCTTTTTGGCTAGGGGTAAGGTCCGTCCCTATCTTGAGTTCTTTTGGCTTGTCAGGGGTTCCAATATCTATAGTGATGGTTTGGTCCAAGTTAGGTTTGGGTTTATCCTCGACCCATCCTTTGATTTCGTCAGGCGCATCGTCGTAATCCGTCTAGTCTTGCTCAATGTCCATTAAATCGAAATCCAGCTCAATGTCAAAATCATAATCATCATTCAAATTTGAAAGACCGTTCGTTAGGCAAGGATTACTCAAATTGGTACACCTGACATAAAACAAAATACTTGTCATATATAAGTTACTTTCCACGATGATCTCATTTTCAAATAACACGAAGAAACGACATAATTATGCAAAAACAAAACAACAACAAAATAAACTTCTTCACCCTCCCATCCTCTGGGGTCTACCACCCTGATGTCGGGTTTTACCCTTGTTTGGATATCACTGGCCTCATGGTCCAATTGTCGACGGTCATATCAGATGAAATGTGCTGGATGAAATGTGGCTTCACATCGGACACTTCCCCGATGACTACAGCCACATCGCCTGAGTCCCTCTTCCTACCCTCTTTAGGAATAATTAGCCTTGCCCAATCGATGATAGGCACACCTTGTTGGGCCTCCGGTGGCGTGACAACATCCGTCCCCTCTCCATTGCTTGTTAATTGTCCGGGGATATAACACCTGGTTTCAAACTTTTGTGCGACCTCCTGTAGGAAACTTTCCCTCTTGGTCGACCTATCACTTGCGGGGGTTAATTCTTCATCCCCTGACTCCATCACAGGTTCGCTAGTCCCCCGCTCATTGTTGACCTTGGTCACCGGATTGCCAGCCAGTCGAATCGGGGCCACGCCCTGCCAGTGTCTCCGTGTCATGCCTTCATGATATCCCAACCCTGCTTTACCTATCTGATGGGGTAGTTGAATAGGCTCGGTGATTCCTTGACTGCTCTTTCCTAACCCCTGTCCAGGCTGGAATTTCATTTTTATCATTTCCTTTGCAACGAAAGTAAGTTCTGGAGAGACCTTAGGTTTCACGGCTGGGGTTCCCAGGCATCTGTAGTGGGGAGTGCTGATTTCCAACGCCTGAAAACTTGCAGGTGCCGCCGACTCGTCCACATTAATCACTGGCAGGCCATTCCTGGGAGGAGAAGGGTCATCACATTCTGCCGAGATCGTTACCAGGTTCCCGTCGATGATTAGCTTGATTTGTTGGTGTAGCGTGGAAGGAACTGCCCCGGCCATGTGTATCCATGGCCTCCCCAATAACAAGTTATAACTGGGCGCAATGTCTAGGACTTGGAAAGAGATATCAAAAGTACAAGGTCCTATCTCCACCGGCAATTCTATCTCTCCAATTGTATCCCTCCGGGAACCATCGAAAGCTCGCACCACTACATGATTGGCCCGTAGGCGCTTGGGATTGATGTTCATCTTCTGCAATGTACTGAGGGGACAGATATTCAGTGCCGATCCCCCATCAATCAGCACCCCATTCATGATATAACCCGAGGAGATTACCGCGATATGTAGCGGTTTTCGGTGCCCCCTTCCCTCCTTGGGGATGTCATCATCTGCAAAGGATATTACATCACTCTCCAATAGATGGCCCACCAGATGGCCGAACCCCTCATTGCTAATTTCTTTGGGCACGTATGCCTCCTCCAGGATTTTCGCCAGGGTTCTGCAGTGATCATTAGATGATAACACCAAGTCCATGATTGATGTTAGGGTCGACTCCTCATTTAAAATCTGGATCCCTCTTGCCTCCGGATGATCCATCCTCTTCAAGAATTCTATGGCTTTCTCCTCGGAGATCTCTTCATTTTTCTTTGTTTTGTTCTCTAGGACTCGTCCGGGAAGATACAAAGGATTCCCCCTCATTGTCACAGAAGCACAACTGGCCGCTTCCTCTGACACCCCCCATAATTCCATGGTACCGTCTTTAGACTGCTGACGGGGATTTGCGGTCTCGCTGCCAGGATGAGGGGTTTCGGGGCTGCTAACTTGACAGGCCCCTCCATGATATTTCTGCTTACCCCTGCCAATCTAATTGGTGCTCCCTGTGTATTCCCGTGATCACTTATCATGTTGATCATTTCATCGATTTTCTTTACATAATTTAGCCTTGACGGCCCCTCGGCTTCACTGGCTTCTGCTACATTGACCCTTCCTCCATCATGCCTCGGCAGGGGATTGACTTTGACATTCGGGGAGTCTGGCTGTTCCACCACAATTTCCCCACTATCAATCAAATTCTGGATTTTGTGCTTCAACGTCCAACAGTCTTGCGTATCATGACCAGGGGAACTTGAGTGGTATGCGCATCGCTTGCTTGGGTCAAACCTTCTTCCCTTCGGGTCACTTGGGGGTGCCAAATTGACAATTTTCCTCTGGGCTATCAAAACTGCCAACACCTTCTCGAGAGGATCCCCGAGTGGGCTGAATACTCGATTTTGCGAGGCCTCGAATGTCCTTCGCCCTTCCGCCCTCTGATCAGTGAAGTTAGGCTGTCGGGATGACCCCATTCTCTGCACTGTACTGGAAGATTGTTTTCTGCCTTTCTAGATGACCCCTGAAGGATGAGGGAAACATCCTCCTCCTTCTTCTTTTGCACCCTACGGGAAGTGCTGCCATAATTTCCACTCTGTATTTGTTCTGCAGCTGTTTCCAGAGCCGTGAAATCCCGAATCTTACCAGAATTAAGACCCATATCCACCATTTCTGCATGTTTAATCATCTCGGCGAAAGGCCTACCAATCCCTGATATAACCCGCTCATAATAAGGGGCCTCTTGAATATCTACGAAGGTCATCACCATCTCTGACTCGCTCATCGGGGGATTCACCTGTGCGGCCATACCCCTCCATCGTTGTGCATAATCCCTGAAGGATTCCCTGGGTTGCTTCTTAACTTTTGTCATTTGGTATCGAATAGGGGCCATTTGTGCTTGGAAACTATACTGTGTTAAGAAGGTGTGGGCCAATTCCTCCCAATTGTGAATCCGGGCATTGTCAAGACGGGCATACCAGACTCTCGCTTCTCCCGTCAAACTCTTTTGGAAAAGTTGCATTCTTAGACCCTCGTCTTCTGCATAAGATCCCAACTCCCCAATGTAGATTTTCAGATGTGTATAAGGATCCCCTTTCCCATTGTATTTTTCAAACTCGGGGATTTTAAATTTCTTCGAATATCTGGCTCCGGGGAAGACACAAAGATCTGAATAGTTCACCCTTCCTAGGGACCCTATGCCCTTTATAGATTGGATAGTTTCCTCCATTTATTTCATTTTCTTTCGCAGGTCATCCGTATCTCCCTCCTCCGGGATAGTAATCACTGTCTTGTTTGGTACGGGAATGACCTTTTGGACGACTGGCTCACCCTTAGGTTGGGGTGGATCCTCTTTAGGTGGATCCTGTCTAGGTATCAATTGCTCCCTCAACATTATGGCCATATCCAACATCTGTTTCTTAAAGTCATCAAATTCCTCACGAGATATGGCACCAGGATTAGTAGGTGGGAGATCAGCCATTTCAGATGTAGAGTTTTGGGCCCTTTTAGACTGCGAACAGGTTTGAGGAGCAATCCTACAAAAACAACAATTCGAAGTTTAGTCCGGGGTAACGAAAGGATATGGATGCATGCAAAAGCTGTAACTTTTGTGTTTTGGGTTTTTTAATCTTTTTCTGCAAGACAGCATGTTAGTAGTCCCTTATTGCAATAATACTTGATAGGCATGACTTATTATGCTTCCCCAGCTATTCCCTGTAAAACATAGAGGTTAGTAATCCTTTTTTGACAACAGGGGAGGCATATATGAATGGGATCATGACATTTATACACGTGAACGTAAAAGGGCATGAAGAGACTTTTCCTGCGTTGGGTTAATCTAAGGCTGACCTATCCTAGGATTACTCTCGCGGGCTTTTCGGCATGAAGGTCCCCAAATCTTCGCAATCTACTCGTCTGAGTCCTTTCGATTGGAGCGGATTTGGGTGGTGCGTTTCCTGAGCCATCTCCGGGGAGCAGCCCCTTCGAGTCCAGTAATAAGCAACCGACAGGTTCGCCTCAGGAGGAGGTACTCTCTCAACATACATTCACATTCATCGTCCTCACCGTATGCAAATGATTACTTTAAAGTAAAACAATCCCATTCAAATCATTCATTTATTCGGCAAAACACACATTCACACAACAAAAGAAAAAAAATCAAAATATCGCACATACACACATTTTATGAATTTTTAAAGGATAGGATAACATCAAGATTTGAACGCGGCTTAAGCCCTCTAATGTCCCCAGCAGAGTCGCCAGCTGTCGACGCCGGGTTTTTTCCTCCTTTGTGATATTTACCCTTTTCGATTTTAGCCTTTTCATTAGATGATTCTTTGGAAAAGGTCGGCACTAATGTCGACGGGGTTTTGAAAGATCGTTTTTTATGATGAGCCAATTAACCAGAGTCGCCAGTTGGTATATTTGAAATGGATGTACCAACTCATCCGAGTTTCGTTTTCGTAAATCGCTGGCTCATACGTGACTCCGAATTAATTGCTCTGCGAACCGAGATTCATAGAGTTCGGGGGCTTGCTTAAGCGAGGGGAAGGTGTTAGGCACCTCCCGACTTCCGTGAAACACGGTTACCGCAACCTTGATGTTTTCCTATCCTTTAATTCATGAAATGTGTATGTGTGCGCCCGTGTGTGTGTGCCTAATGAATGTTGTGGTGAGTTTTGTATAAAAATGAATTCTTTTTGTTGTTTTATGAAAGAGACGTGTTTTATTTTGAGAATGCTTTAAAATGTCTTTTGGCCTATTCGAGAAAGCTTTATTTCTTTCTGAGAAAGATTTGATTTTAATTGGCAAAAGCTATGAGATTTTTTTCATTAAGTGTTGTTTTGGCAAAACATGAATTTGTTAAACCTTAGCCAAAATAGGAATCGAGATTTATACGTTGCTTTCATAAATGATGGGCAATTTCTAGGATCTCTTTCGCCCTATGATCAAGGTTTAGTAAAAACGGTTATCTCTTTTCATAAAACCATCTTTGTGACATTTGGAAACAACTTCTCTTTAGCTTTCTCGTAACATAGGAATCGACTTTCATTAGCATTTCCAATTCTTAGCTTCGTGATGCTAATATCCTACTTTGATTGATTTTAGAAAAATCTTTATTGTTTTGGCCTTGAAATCTTTTGTTTGGTGTTACGAATCAAATTAAACATCAAAACGCGTAGGAGGCTATTCACGGGCATGTAAGCCATCAAAATATCCCCGAACGCCAACAATCACATATTTCACTACTACGGGGCCTTAAATCCGATTCTCGCCTTAGCGTCATTTTAAGGCCCGACGGTTACATGCTACAAAAACTAGCACCTTAAATCTATTACATACATCAAAACGTCCATCATCGGATTTGGACCACGGGGTCGCGTTCCTAGGCTCACACCCGAAGTTGCTACATACCCACAAAATGAATACTATGAAACTAACCAACACGGATTTGCCTAATACACCATGATATCCGAAAATGAAAGTCTAAATAGATTACATTCAATACATCACCCTAAACAAGCTAGAAATTTCACCAATTGGATATCCTCGGATTATTAGGAAGAATTTTGTTCCGATGGAACCCTCACTAATAATCCCTAATCCATTATCCCACCATAAATTACATGAAAACTACATTTAATTTAACCAAATAATATGATATGAATTGCTATAATAAAGGGAAATTTCACCTTGCAAATGATCTCAAATGGATGTAGATTTGTGTATTTGAATAGGATAAGAAGTATATTTGGTACAATCAAAATCAAAAGAGTATAAATCCTCTCTTTTTTCTCTCTTTTCTTCCTATTTTATTGCAAAATTTGCTATTTTTCCCTTCTATTTTCGTGCTTTTCTGCTGCTGAATCCTTCTCCTCTTTCAATCTCTCAACTCCCCCAACTCCCTGTATGCTGAAGCGAAAAATGAGTTGAAATAGGCTGGCCAAAGCCAGCCGCAGATTGATCTGCGGCTGGCTGGCCGCCTGCCTTCCACTCACCTGGTTTCGAGTTCCGTGTTTCGAGATCCGTGTTTTCAAAAGGCGCACTTATTGGCCGCAGATCAATCCGCGGCTGGACGGTTTGACTTTCTCGATTTTCGTGCTACGCCTCGATTTTCGTGCCGTGACGTCGGCTTTCACTGACAGACTTGCATTCTGCAGTCCGGGAATTTCCGGGAGACGTGCCACCTTATTCGGGAATGCCCGTTTCGGCCGGCCTTATTATCACGTCAGCTTCGGTTGTAAATCGTTGCGGTGGCGTCGAATGTTTGCATTTTGTCCATCCTTTGCTCTCGCAGGCCGGTTCATTTCTCGATTTTGCCCTCCTGTCAGGGTTAGTATCCGAAGTGCAAAATTTGGGTGTCTACAACATCAATGCGAAAATCTAAAACTATTACAAATATAAACTTTCAATTCTTCATCATAGCTTTTCCCTTGTCCTTGCCCGAGCCCTCTGCCTTCTAACCCTTAACTGAAATGTTTAAGCAATAATGAGCACAAATTGCCCAGCAAGTTTATAACATAATATGATAATGAATATCAAGGGTAAAATCATCTGTTTTGACATTTCTCCATAATCAAAAGAATAATCAAGAAATAGTGTCGAATTTCAAATACAAGAGTTCTAGAATTTTTAAACAGCATACTAAGGGGTATAAGAACCGTGGACATTGTTTTAATTCATCGAAAACCATCAGAAGTTTTGACAATCAAATAGACTGTAAAACATTCTCCGCAAGTACTCCAAGTGATCAGCCTTTCGTACCCTATATTGTGCACAAGTTTAAAGTTTAATCGCATAAGCGTAAATGGAACTATATGCCCGACATCAGTTTTACCCCGTTATTCGGGTTATTCATCTTAGTATTCATGCGGGACCGCACCAAAACAATTTGGATTGGTAAACGTTAAGCAACTACAATGAACTTGAATAATTCAAATGATAATCGTTTCGCATCATTAGTATCTAGCCGGAACAAAAGGGCCAGAAGGCATTCTAAAGAAACAGTTCATAATCAAATAAAACTTATACGCAATTGAAACTGAGTTATCATCGATTGAACTTGAACAAGATTTGAACTCGAATGAGATATAACTTGCAAATGAGAACTTTGTAAACAAATTTCATAAATTAGGAAAATTACTTTCGTAGAAACAGAATGAATTAAGATAGAATACTTGCCTTTCACTTAGTTTACGATTATTGCTTAACTTTACTGCAAATATCCTATATATATATATATATATATTCATATATAGATATTCATTAGTCACTCATTCACATTAACAAATTCTCAAATTCTATTCACTCAATACATACCTAACGCAACTGTTTCATGCTTATAGATATGTATTACAAACATACATTTAACCAAATATACATTTAAAGCAAATTATCATAAATCACAAATTGTTACTTTTGTTTTTTTTTTACTCCAAAAGTTTCGTTTATAAAACCCGTTTAAACCTTTTGCATCCTTGGTTTTATATAGCCATTACATACTTAGAGAGTACAAACATCTCAATTGACACATAACAAAGCCTATAAGGGTACAATATATATGTTCCAAGCCTCAGTTTACAAACAGAACCTCTTGGCAACTCTGCAGCACGGCGCGACCGCGCTGCTGTTATGCCTGGGAGTGGCGCGGCCGCACTACTCCCATTCAGGCCCAAAACTGGGCTTTCCAATGCACAGCTCTCTCTCTAGCATGTTAGGGTATTAGTACACAACAAATGACAAATATTCACATTATTCTGAAGATTTAAAACTAAATTAGGTCCATGCATACGATATCTAACATATCATTTTGAAATTTCTTTTCAAAAACAAGCTTAATAGCTCTTTTTCTTAAAGACTAGCCATGATCATACTTGTCCCTCATTTTATTGATACATAGGATTTGATACGCATGCTCAAATATCAATAAAACATATTTACGTCATTTCTTCAATTCAAGACAACTTTTCCTTTAAAAATTTATTTATAAATAAATTTTACCAAGTCACCACATGCATAATTAGCTTATACATTATAACAAATACATTTTGATGCATATAGGACTCTATTGCCCTTACTCAAAGACTTAGATTGCAAAAGAAATCAAATTACATTTCTGGGGACTAGCGCGGTCGCGCTGGTTTTGGCTGGGGAAGTGGCGCGGCCGTGCCACTTCGGGACAGACTCAGTAACAAGCTTTGCTTCCTATAGAACTTAAATTCAATTCAATTGGCTTTAGCTTTCATAACTCTAAACTTGAAAATCACTTATCATGACTTTGATTATCTTATATAACATGTATATACATAACACAACTTCAAACCTTAACAAATTTCCACTTTTTGATCAATTTAGCTTCTTAGATGCATTATTCCAAACATTGAGCATGCATAGCATAAATTTATGAAATTCAAAGCATACATGGCATGATTAATCCCAGAACTTTCGTTCGTAACCATCTATATTCATCAACAACTATCAACAACATGGCAATACAAAGCCACAAACAAATCATATACCACCCAACTTGCATTTTCCTCTTTACTTCTTTAAGAACATAAGACTAAGTTTATGGGTTACCAGTTTTGGATGAATTCTCCTTGAATTAGGCGTGCTATCTCTCCTTCCTTGCCTTCTTGATCTTCTGAAACTCCAAAAATCCGCCAAACCTTTTTCACTCACACTCAACTTCACAATTTTCTTTTAATAGAATTTATTTAGCAAAAGGAATAAGTATTTTAGAATGGGGGATTTGTAGAACTTGATTTCCCCTTTGATGATAACTCTGGATTCATCAGTTACAAGACCCTTAGGATTTCTCATGATCAGTTACAAGGATTAAAGAAAAATAAGGAGTTGAGAAAATGAAGAGATTTTAGACTTTAAAGAAAATAACTCCCTCCTCCTTAATTTCTATTCATAGCCGCACCTTACTTCATCTCATTTGTCCCAATTTGATAGTCACTTGGGTACCTCCAAATTTAGCTGATACAATTTTAATTAATAAATTATTTTATTAATCAATTAAAAAAATTATTTGACCATTTTGCCCTCTGGAATTTAATATCTTTGTTACTAATATCGATTCCTACTAAAATCGACGTTCCGAATGTCGTGGGAATATTCGTTTGGTCAAAATCATCCCCGTACACGAGTTTGACTTTTTATCCGTCAAAGTCAACCGGTTGACTGTAACGACCGGGAATTCTGAAATTTTCTTGTAATTCGAATTTTTGAATATTAATGAATATTTTATAATTTATTAATATTATATTTGTGTTACGTGTTTAAAGGTTGTGTGACAATCTAGATCATGTGAATGTATGAATTTTATGTGTTATAGTTTTGGTTTAAGTGAATAATTGATTTCGCGTAGCGTCGCTAAATCACTATTCACGGGGCACGTTTCCCGAGGCAATATTCACGCCATAAAATTTTTGTGTCTTTTTCGAAGTTAATAAATTTCATAAATACGTGTATGCGTACGAATAATTTTTCCAAGTGTCGGAAATTTTATTTGAGCTGATACGTGATTTTATCCGTATCCGAAATGTGTTATATGGGTGTTCCGAATAAATGGACAAATCCCATAATAATTATTTTTATACATCCCAATAATTATGGGAGTACCCATTTTAATTTTGGGTATGGTTATTTACCAGTTTTGGTACAAAAGTGGGAGTTTTCGGATATATTTTTGGTATTTTCTGGTATTTAATTTGGCTTATTGCTTCAAGTGGGATCCACCAAACCACTTTCAACCAATCAAATGAGAGCTTGGGGAGAGCATTGCCGGCAAGCCTTTGAAAATTGGCCACCTTGAGCCTTACACCCATTTCTCCCACTTCTCCTTAATTTCCTCCACTTCCCCAATAATCATTCATTCAACTTTCAACCCATTCCATTCCATTCCAAGTTGCTCAGCTGATAGAGAGAGAGAGAGAGAGTGAGGGAGAACTCGCCGGAAAAAGGAGAAGGAGAAAGAAGTCGCCGGAGCTCGCCGAAAATAGGAAGAAACTCGCCGGAAAAGAAAGGAGGAAGAAGAAGAAGGCACGGGTGGAGGAACCAAGCAAGGAGAACCCCCAAAACAAAGCCTAGCCGAGCTTCTTAACATCTAGGAAGGATTTACAGAGGTAAACAATCAACCAAATCCTTTCCATTCGATTCCTTGCCAAGTTTTTCAAGTTTTTCTTAGTTTTAAGCTCTTAAGCTTGTGGTTCGGATTTTTGGCGATTCTTGGTGTTTTTGTTTGTTGTGATTATTTGTAAATGTTGTTAAGAGACTATGTAAGCCATTAATAACATCAAAGTGGAACAAAAATGCAAGAAATCCTTACCTTGGCTTAATGGAGCAAGAACAATGGACTTTGGACATGAACTTGGACATTTGGACTTTTTAGAGGACTGTAAAGCTATGATTTTGTTTTTGTTAATTTTATTTGTTGCTATGGTGTTGTAGTTCCATGGGTTATGAAGCTAATCCAGTTGGAATGTAGTAAAAAGGAGTTAAACGAGTTCGTAGTATTGATTCTTGTAAAACATGTCAAGAACTCGAAGAACAGAGTATGAACTTTACACTTTGGCTTAGGATTTGACCATGTTAATGTTAATGGGTAGCTTTGCATTTTTGATATGTTGTAGCCCCATGAGTTAGGAGTCCATAGAGTCCGAAATGGACCAATTTGCTTGTGTATTCAAGAAGTTATGGAGGTTGGAATGGCCGGAGGTCGGAGTCGCGAACTGGGAAGAAACCCAGAATCCGGCTACTGGAGAGTCGCGCCGCAGTGCCACTCATAAGCCTTGCAGCTCACGCTGTAGCGAGGGGCAAGTGGGGAAAGACCGGGGCTCACGCCGCAGCGTGAGGCCCAAGCCTTAAGGCTCACGCCGCAGCGTGAGGCCCTGTCATTGGGAAAACACGGGACTCACGCCGCAGCGTGAGGCCCAGTGCTTGAGCTTGGCGCTGCAGCGCGAGCTCCGTGTTTGGGCCAGGTTGGGTTAGTCAGACCGGGTCGGATCGGGTCGGACCTAATGAGCCCATTTCAGCAGGGTCCAACACTTATATTAGTCTTGGATTAAATAAGCGAGACCCCCGACTGGGTAGTCGTAGTGGCAATCAGTGTGTTTTAATGATGCAACGTCCGTTTTTGAGCCATTATTTGGTATGCGACTAATTGTTATGTAAATATGTACTTAATTGTGTAGGATATTAAGGAACGTCTGTTGTATTATTGTAGCAGCGCTTCAGGCAAGTTCTCTAACCCTTGTCTAACCCTTGTGTTGGGCAAGTTTCCTTCATAGCTCGATTTAATATTGGGCAGGTTTCATACTTTATACAGGTGTTGTATATTGTTGCAAATTTCATGACTCAAATGGAGTTATTACTTTAAATCATATTAGTGGAGTAATTATTGTCAATTATTCCACCTCCAAGATAATTATTGATATTCGAAGCTTATGCATTTGAATTCATTATCTATTGTTGGATTGTGAAACGTTTAAGTTCTTCATTCATGAACTGTTTAAGGAGATAGTCTACGCCATTTGTTTCGGTTAGACATGTAAAGGTTATTATTTTAAAAGCTATCCAAACCGATTGTTGGTGCGGATTCTTGGACTGAGAGAGCAACCCTTATGTAGGGGATTATAATGTGTCGGTTATTCGATGCAGTCAGAGTTAAATGTTATGCATATACATGGTGTACGAGAGGCTGATCCCCTCGAGTACAACTGACGGGGCCAGGTTTTAAAAGAGTTAGTCGAATGATTGACTCTTTGGCCAAAAGTTCATGGTCGGTTGGACCACTCAGCAGTAAATAATCATTATTCATTGATTCATTTGGACTTTGATTATGTCATTTCAGCTATTTCATCAATGTTCATAAATTGTTGATCTATGCAGCTATTATTCTTATTCATTCATGATATATCTTCATTCTTGTTTTTAAACTTGCTGAGCAAAGTAGTTGCTCACCCTTGCTATATCATGAACCTATTGCAGTTAAGCCGGGGAGTTCCAAAGCGGACAAAGGCAAAGGAAAGCTTAAGGAATAGTTATATATACTATCCCGTTGTGTAATCGTGGAATAGTTTTGTATTATTAATGTATTCTGCGATGTATTTATTTAAGGTTGTAGACCTTGGGACCGTAGTAAACCTTTTGTAATGAACAACATATGTTTATTTTATTCCACATTAGTTGATTTATGTTGTTTAGAGGTGTATGGATGCATTTTATCGTGAGCACCAAATTCGAGGTATTGGTACCTGAATTTGGGGGTGTCACATTGACTTTGACCAAAAAGTCAACCCCAACACATTTTGTGATTACAGTCTATTCTGACTAATTTCGACGTTTCGGACTCAAATATATAGTCCGCATTTTCAATTTCCACTCCGAACTCAAATTTGAGTTTTAACTCCATTCCTTGAATTTAATAAAATTGTTAACTATTTAGTTAAATTCAAATAATTAAATGAATCCAAACCAACTATATAAATACATCTCATCATATAACTCAATAAAATACATATTTATATATCACACACACATATATTTATTAAAATCACTCAATAGATTCACATAAATTCAATTTATTAATTCCATCAAATTACATAATGATCTCGGGTATTACATTCACCCTTCCTTATTAGGATTCCGTCCCCGGAATCATCACAAAGCTAAACAAATAGATTAGGGTAATTTTTCATCATCTTCTCCTCGAGTTCCCATGTAGCTTCATCAGCATTGTGGTTCCTCCATACTACCTTAACAGGAGGTATTACTTTATTTCGTAAAACTTGCTCTTTCCTATCAATAATTTGAACAGGAATTTTCTCGTGGGTTAAATCTTTCTCAAACTGAGTGGGTACATATTCTATGACATGCTTGTAATCCTGCTTGTAAGGTCGTAAAACTGACACATGGAACACGTTGTGTACATGCTCCAGCTCCGGAGGTAAAGCTATTTCATAAGCTACCTCTCCTACTCGCCTCAACACTTCAAAGGGTCCTATAAACCTCGGACTCAGTTTTCCCTTCTCCCCAAATCTCATCTTCCCCTTCCAGGGAGATACTTTCAGAAACACATAAGAACCGGCGTCAAAGTCACGCTGCTGTAGATGTTAATCAACATATTTCTTCTGTCGATCTTGGGTTGTCACTAATCTTGCCCGTATTAACTTGACAACATCCGCAGTCTGCTGTACCAATTCTGGCCCTAGCAGTCGTCTTTCCCCTACTTCATCCCAGCACAGCGGGGTTCTGCACTTTCTTCCATACAGAGCTTCATAAGGTGGCATACCGATGTTTGCGTGATAACTGTTGTTGTATGCAAATTCTACTAACGGTAGATGGTCATCCCAACTTCCTTTGAAATCCATAACGCATGCTCTCAGCATGTCCTCTAAGGTTTGAATTGTCCTCTCGCTCTGCCCATCTGTTTGAGGACTCAATCTCAATTGCGTTCCCATACGCTCTTGGAAACTTTTCCAGAAATTTGCTGTGAACCGTGGATCGCGATCTGACACAATCGATATCGGTACTCCATGTTTGGAGATAACTTCTTTGATGTAGAGTTTTGCCAACTGGTCCAAGTTGAATTTGATCTTGATCGGTAAAAAGTGCGCTGACTTAGTTAATCGATCAACGATCACCCATACTGCATCATAACTTTTCTGTGTAGTTGGAAGCCCTACCATGAAGTCCATCGTAATATGCTCCCACTTCCATTCCGGTATTTCCAAAGGTTGAAGTAACCCGCTGGGTTTTTGATGTTCTGCCTTAACTCTTTGGAATGTTAAGCATCTGTTGACGCACTCTGCGACCTCTCTCTTCATGTTAGGTCACCAATAATGTTGATGAAGATCCCGATACATCTTTGTGCTTCCCGGATGAATCGAGTAACTTGAACTATGAGCTTCCTATAGAATTTCTTCCTTTAACTCAGTTACTGCTGGCACCCAAATTCTCCTCTCAAATCTTAACAGTCCATCACCATCCACATAATTTAAGCCTTTCCCCATCTACAATTCTTTTCCTCACCTTTTAACATTCCTCATCGCTGTCTTGCGCTTCTTTTATTCTGTCCATTAGAGTCGGACGAGCTTCCACTGCGAACAATTTTTCATCTGACTCCTTTGGACTTTTTATCTTAAGTTCCAATCTCGTTATTTCCTTGATTAACTCTTCTTGAGCTGTTAACAATGCCAACCTTTCGCTTCCCTTCCTACTCAATGCATCTGCAACCATGTTAGCTTTTTCCGGATGATATAAAATTTCGCAATCGTAGTCCTTAATCAGCTCCAACCATCTCCTCTGTCGCATATTCAACTCTTTCTGCGTGAAGATATACTTTAGACTTTTATGGTCCGTGTATATTTCACACTTTGCACCATATAAATTGTGCCTCCATATCTTCAGGGAGAACACTACCGCAGCCAATTCCAGGTCATGGGTAGGATATCCTTTTTCGTAATCTTTTAACTGCCTTGATGCGTACGCAATAACTTTACCATGTTGCATAAGCACACAGCCAAGTCCTTTGTGTGACGCATCACTGAAAACTACGAAGTCCCCCGAATCATCTGGTAAAGACAACACTGGTGCTTCACTCAATCATTTCTTCAGCTCTTGGAAACTCTCCTCACACTTCTCCGTCCAAACAAATTTTATCGACTTCCTTGTCAGATTAGTCAGAGTTACTGCTATTTTCGAAAAATCCTGAATGAACCTTCTGTAATAACCTGCCAAACCCAAGAAACTCCTTACTTCAATCGGCGTCTTTGGCTGCTCCCAATTAATTACGGCCTCCACCTTGGTTGGATCCACCGAAATTCCATCCTTGTCAATTACGTGACCCAGAAATTGAACTCTTTCCAACCAAAATTCACACTTCAAAAATTTTGCATACAATTTCTCCTTTCGTAACGCCTCCAACACCACCCTTAAATGTTCAGCATGATCTTCCTAAGTCTTAGAATAGATCAAAATATCATCTATGAACACAACTACGAATTTATCTAAGTATTGTTTGAATACTCGATTCATCATGTCCATAAATGCCGTCGACGCGTTTGTTAATCTAAATGACATCACCAAGAACTCATAATGATCGTAACAAGTCCTGAATGCTGTCTTAGGTACATCTTCCTTCTTCACCTTCAACTGGTGATAACTCGTCCTTAAATCGATTTTGGAAAAATATTTCACTCCCTTTAACTAATCAAACAAATCATCTATCTTGGGTAGTGGGTATTTATTTTTGATCGTTACCTTATTCAATTCGCGATAATCGATACATAACCTCATTGAACCATCTTTCTTCTTCACAAATAACACTGGTGCTCCCCAAGGAGACACACTCGGTTGGATATACTTCTTATCCAACAACTCCTGCAACTGCACCATCAGCTCCTTCATCTCCACTGCTGCTATTCTGTGTGGGGCTTTCGAAATCGGTGCTGTTCCAGGTACTAGATCTATAACGAATTCGATCTCCCTATCTGGTGGTAGACCTGGCAAATCCTTCAGAAACACATTGGGAAACTCACTTACAACAGGTATTTGTTGTGACCCCCCCAAATTCTGATGCCACTATCTCGAATTTGGTTCGTCACGCTCTAACACAATAATGACATAAAACTATTGCAGCGGAAAAGATAGAATGAATTACATTGATTTAATATAATTATTCTCGTCCCAAGGTCTCGCAGCCGATACCACAATACTAACCAAAAGTCTTAATTTAAACTACAACATAGTACTAATACATAATCCATGCCTAAGCTTATTACATAACCAATTTAGAAACTTAAGCAACATAGTAATATAATTTCCTTCCTAAGGAGGAACAAAGCTACTCCGTAGTTTTGCCCTTTCCCTTATCCTTGCCTGAAGGTTCACCTCGTTCTGCCTTAACTGAAAGGTTTAAAGAAAGCAAGAATGAGCAACAAATTTGCCCAACAAGTATATACAATGAGGGTGAACGATATAAAGTTCAAATTTCAAGGGTATGCTAGTAAAGGATAATTCACAGATAATAAGGAAAATCAATTGTTATACATAAGAGTCGCTATGGACGGAAGAATATCCATAAAATTCTTGCAGCTAATCATTTCAAGTCCAAGAATATGAACACTGAGTAGTAACTAAAGGACTAAGAACTCATGCTAGAATTAACAGTTTTTATACTGAAAATCTAATAAAAAACGAGCACACAGGTGATCAGCCTATAGTACTCCAGATTATGCATAACTGTCACATGCTTGTAAGTGCGCACGTCGGTTCCCCGACAATATATAATTTTTCCCCTTTTATGAGGGTTGTTCATCTCAGTAGATAAGAGTCCTCACCAAGACAATTGGTTTGGAATAGCTTTCTAACATATGTATATTAGTCTAACCGAAACAATGGTTTAGACAACTTTTATAATCTTATTCAATGATTTAATGAATACCAATACTCGCAATGTGGTTTAAGGGATATTAATCTTAAACCAATCCTTAAAATATGAATGACAGTTTATAAAGCATAAGAATCATTGTCACATACTTGTATGATACATGAATATACAAGTTTACATGCTTGCTTAATAAAGAGAAAAGGGTTCGAATACTTGCACAATATACTACATCCTGCTCAATGTAAATTGAGTAGGGTTAAAGGAAACTTGCGATATGTAAGAGGTTCACGGTAAGAGCTTGCTCAATGTAAGTTTGAGTAAGGTTAGGGAACTTGCCTTTAGCACAGTCTACGAATTTAAAGCTTAATGGCACGTTGTAATCCTATTGTATAATAGTTATATATAAGAATTCCATTAGTCATACAATTTCATACATCAAATCATACTACATCATACTTGGATGCCAAAAACATTACTACAACTTCTGCTCTACACTTTAGATTAACAATGCAAGCAATCCACAAGACTCAGACTACAAAAAAAAATTAGCTTAACCACTCTGTAAGAGGGCGCAGCTGCGCCCTGGTTAAGCTTAGGGACGCGCAGTTGCGCTGTCCCCTGGCCAGACCAGGGTTGAGCTTTTGCCTTCCTGGTTTCAGTCCACTATCTAGCATACCAATACATTAACAATTACTATGTACACATGTTAAAGTGGTTTGCATGCTCACATGATCATTTCAAGTTTATATTAGTACTCTATAATTTCTTAGTCCAGAAATAATGTCGGACAAGCTTAAGGATCCATGTGACTTACCATACCAAGTACTTATTCATATATAAAGGTTATAACATCGGAAATACGCATGCTCATGTGTTCATATCATCTATACTTAGTTAACATAGTCCACAACTTGGAAATTTTACCTAAATTCATGCTTGAATGATGCAATGTTATAACATACTAGAGGAACATATATACACATCGTGCCTGAGAAATATTAGAGTACTAACATGCATGTCCAACATCTCTTAATGAAATTATCATTATAATCATGCATGTTTGCTTTAAAATGTCCAAGTTTACCTTTAAAAGTCGTTTTAAACTATGTTGTGATCGTCTAGCACACATGAAGCATCTTGGAACCTTATGTCATGTATAAACATACAGTATACACATGCTCGTATGATCAGAACTTAAACATTGTAAGTTTCGGTAAAGTCTAGTTTCAAAATTATGAGTTTTCTTTCGAAAATCACATGCGAAATGAGTTAGGATGCTCATTCTATGCAAAGCTACTAATAAATAGGTTTTAACTCATTTATATACTTAATAAAGTCAAACTAACATGTCAAAAACTTTCAAAAATCAGCAGAACAAATTGGGTTTGTCTGGCACCCGGCGCAGCTGCACGAGTTTGTACTACAGAAGTGGCAAGGCTGCGCCACGTCGACTCAGTGCCCAGATTGACTCTGTTTCAGCAGAATCCTACAATGTGCATGGCTAAACCTTCCTGGATGCAGCTAAATTCAATCACATTGTGTTCTTAGCATACATATGGATTCATATAACAACATAGCATTAACTACCAACTAATTAACAAGAGTTTTTCGTGCATTTCTAAGATTTTGCCAAACTTGAAATTAAAACATACTAAAGCAATATTATTACCTCTTGAAGCTAGTAGCAGATTATCACTCCTAATGGACTAAAACTCAGATTTTGCAACCCAATTTTTGTGAAGTAAGGCTTCCAATTTATAGAGAAAGTATTATCCATGTCAAGCCATTATCCAATTTCGCGAACCAAAGGAAGAAGATAGAAGCTTGTGCTTAATGGGAAGTTGGTGGATTGCACTATTAGCACCACTCCCCCTTTCATCATTAATCTGAGATTGCATGGCTGATTATAAGGAGAAGAAGAAGAGCTAGGCTTGTAGCCTTTTTGTTCTTCACGTAAATTCCAATTGGGCAAGGAGGTGTCTCTTAATTTGGGACAAGGAACTCAGACATTCCAACAAGGCTTATTAGCACACTTTGATTTAAAATGTAACTTAGGTCACGTAGTGTATTAGATAATTAAATGCTACCACATTGTATCAATAAAGTCACATGTACAAATATCATATAATCCATGTACATTAATTAAAGTGAAATCAAATTAATCGACAGCACCCGAATATTCAATATACATTATTATTCCATTGTTCCTAGAATATTATTACAATAAACATTCTAGTATTAAAATAATTATTATCTAACAATTATTAGTTTACTTCCATTATTACCTCCTGTAATTAAAATGCACATTTAATAGTCCATATCGCACACCAATACGTCACATAGCATATTCATGCAATTTAAATGTCGCACATCCCTTTTATATTATTAAATGAATACCGAAACTTTATTACCAATAATACACATTTCATCACACGGTTATACCTCAAGTAGCATGGCACATAATAAATAATCTGATAGAGATTATTAGTCTCACAATAATTAATTAACATTAATAATTTCTTTTCTTAATAAATCATTCCTTTGATAAATAAACAAGAAATCATTTCATCTCGTCACTACCAAAATGACATATCACGTATACTTTCTAACTCCCACGTGGCCTCCTCGGCGTCGTGGTTCCACCAGACTACCTTCACGGAAGATATACTCTTGTTTCTCAAGGTCTGTTCTTTCTTATCTAGTATTTGGACAGGAATTTCCTCATAAGTCAAATTCTTCTCTACTTGAATCGGCTCATAGGAAATTATGTGCTTATAGTCGGGTTTGTACGGACGTAACACGGAGATGTGAAACACGTTGTGGATGTGTTCCAGTTCCGGCGGTAAAGCTACCATATACGCCACCTCGCCCACTCGCTTTAAAACTTCGAATGGTCCTATGAACCTGGGACTCAATTTTCCTTTCTTGCCAAATCTGATCTTTCCTTTCTAGGGAGATACTTTTAAGAATACGAAACTGCCGACTTCAAAATCTCGGTCCTGACGATGCAAATCTGCATATTTCTTCTAACGATCTTGAGCGGCTACTAATCTGGCTCTTATTGTGGTCACCACCTCAGCCGTCTGTTGAACCATTTCCGGCCCCAAAAGTCGTCGTTCTCCGACTTCATCCCAACACAACGGTGTTCTGCACTTCCTCCCGTAGAGAGCTTCGTACGGTGGCATACCGATACTCGTGTGATGACTGTTATTGTAAGCGAATTCTACTAAGGGTAAGTGGTCATCCCAGTTCCCCTTGAAATACATTACGCAAGCTCGAAGCATATCTTCTATTGTTTGTATGGTTCGTTCACTCTGTCCGTCTGTTTGAGGATGATAAGCGGTACTCAACCTCAGTTGTGTTCCCATTCTCTCTTGCAGGCTCTTCCAGAAATTTGACGTGAAGCGCGGGTCTCGATCGGAAACGATTGACATCGGCACTCCATGTCGCGAAACTATTTCCTTTACGTACAAGTTTGCTAATTGATTAAGGTTGAAACGAATCTTGAGCGGTAAAAAGTGAGCTGTCTTTGTTAGTCGATCCACGATAACCCAAATGGCATCAAAACCCTTCTGTGTGACTGGAAGTCCCACCACGAAATCCATCGTAATGTGCTCCCATTTCCACTCTGGTATTTCCAGCGGTTGAAGTAGGCCACTCGGTCTCTGATGTTCTGCTTTGACTCGTTGGCAAGTGAGACATCTACTGACGTACTCTACAACCTCTCGCTTCAGATTGGGCCACCAAAAATGTTTTCGTAGATCCCAGTACATCTTTGTTCCTCTAGGATGAACAGAATATACCGTGCTATGTGCCTCGCGCAAAATTTCCTCCCTAAGTTTAGTAATAGCTGGCACCCACACTCGATTTTCGAATCTCAAAATACCATCCAAAATTCACACTTGGAAAATTTTACGTACATCTTCTCCTTCCTTAGTGCTTCCAACACCATCCTCAAATGTTCGGCGTGTTCTTCTTTGGTCTTTGAGTAGATTAAAATGTCGTCGATGAAAACTACTACAAACTTATCCAAGTATGGCTTGAAAACTCGGTTCATCAAGTCCATGAATGCTGCTGGAGCGTTGGTCAAACCGAACGACATCACTAAAAACTCGTAGTGTCCATATCGGGTTTGAAATGCTGTCTTCGGAATGTCTTCCTCTCGTACCTTTAGTTGATGATAACCTGTTCGTAGATCTATCTTAGAGAAACACTTTGCTCCATTCAATTGATCGAAAAGGTCATTTATCCTTGGTAACGGGTATCTATTTTTGATCGTTACTTTGTTTAACTCTCGATAGTCGATACAAAGCCTCATCGATCCATCCTTCTTCTTAACAAATAACACTGGTGCTCCCCATGGAGACACACTCGGCCGAATATAACCGTTATCTAATAATTCCTGCAATTGTATCATCAATTCCTTCATTTCCACTGGTGTCATACGATACGGGGCTTTTGAAATTAGTACAGTCCCCGGTACTAAGTCTATTACGAATTCGATTTCTCTGTCTGGCGGAAGGCCAGGCAGATCATCAGGAAACACGTCTTGAAACTCTCTCACTACTGATATATCTTTTGCTTCTACTCCCTTCTTTTGAGTATCCGCAATATAGGCTAAATAACCCACACATCCTTTCTTTAACAATTTCTTGGCCTGCATCATCGTAAGGCAACAGGATTGCTTAAGCGATGAGCTACCATAAAACAACCACCTTAGACTGATTTGAAGTCTGAAGGTTCACACTTTTCTTTCGACAATCGATCATCGCAGCGTGGCTGGATAACCAATCCATTCCTAATATCACGTCAAACTCTCCCAGTCTTACCGGAATCAAGTCTACACTTAGTTTGTGACCTCTAATGCTTGCAGAACAATTTCGGTAAACGAACTCTACGGAAATTACTTCCTTATTTGCAATCTCTATGTTCAAAGGATTCTCTAAACGTTCTAGGGGTAAGTTCAAATGTGTAGCAAAATCTTCAGATACAAAGGAACAGGTAGCACCCGAATTAAATAATACATACGCATTTATATTATTGATTGGTACAATACCTGACACCACGTCCTTTGCAGCAACTGCGTCTTGGACGGTCATGTTAAAAGTTCGAGCCGTCGAACGGTTGGGTTGTGCTGGTCCACCTATCATCAGCTTGTTTCCCCCTTGATTGTCATTTCCTCCGGTGTTCCCCTTCTTCGAGCAGTCCTTGATCTGGTGTTCAGTCGAGCCGCAACTGAAACATCCTCGGTTTTTCTTCGGCTTTGGAGAATGGGGTGCAATGTGCCCCTCTTGGCCGCAGTTGAAATAGACACTGCGCCCTTTCTAGCACTCCCCTTGATGATTCTTGTCACATTTAGGGCATATCTCAGCCCTCTTCTTGAATCCTCCCTGATAACTTCCCGACTGGTTGCTTCGGTTGTTGTTGTTGTTGTCCCACTTTCTTTTTCCTAAATTGCTTCCTCCACTGCTACTTCCCCCACGACTTTCTCCTACAGGATTCTTATTCTTTTTCTCCTTGTTGTACTGACTTAACGCCTCACTACCTCCCTCAGCAATGATCGCCTTTTCCAACAGTGTGGTGAACGAATCGATTTGAAGAACTGACACCTTATTGAATAACCAAGGCTTTAATCCTAGTTCGAAGCGTCGAGCCTTCCTTTCTTCGGTGTCGACATAGTGTGTAGCGAATCGTGCGAGCTCGTTAAATCTTGCCGCATATTGAGCTGCCGACATCTCACCTTGCTTTAGTTCCAAGAATTTAACCTCTATCTTATTCTTCATGCTCTTTGAAAAGTAATTTTCGAAGAACAGAGTGGTAAATCTATCCAGGCTATCACTCATTCACCCGCTCTCTGTTGATTAGCTTCCCACCAGTAATTCACTTCACCCTTCATCATATACGTGGCGAATATCGTCTTCTGATCTTCCCCCACTCGGGCAATAGCAAACGCCTTTTCCATTTCCTTGATCCAGGTTTGTGCTTCGATGGGATCGGTAGTTCCCCGAAATTCGGGCGGTCCTACACTCTTAAAATCTCTGAAGTTCGTTACTGGTGCAGCTAGGGGGTTGGGGTGTACTAGTTCGTTGTTCCTTCCCCGCAGGGCTTCTCCTAGCAGGTCTACTAATCGTTGAATGGGGTCCGCCTGGTTCCTTTCGTTATTGACTGACTCATCCAACTCGGCGATTCTACGTCTGGGTGGCATTTTCTACATTACAAAATTTTACTCTTATTATCTAAGCATATAACTCAGGTATTTCCCTAATGCAGAAATTTAATAACACAGTGATGAAACAAAAACATTTATATTCATATGCCAAGTTGTTACATCATGTTGACTTCTTGTATACTGCTATATATGTTACCTCTATCCCCTAATATTACAAAAGATGGGTAAAACATCATCATACTACCCTTAACATCAAAAAGGGTTCACATAACTTATTTCGTATCTTACACAATAGATCAGAGTTTACATAACGATGAACACATAGACATACTACTACTACTAGACTACTAATTACTAAGTCTCAACCTATCATTCCGCGCTCCACTACACTCTGGTACTCCAGCTGCGTGATATGCGCCACCAAATCCCGACTCACAGTGTATCGTGTCTGTCCCTGCTCTACCGGGTAGTGATACACACCATCCACTAACCTCTCCATAGCTGTGCGAAAAGCATAACCCATCTTATTCGTCTTCCTTTTCTTACACCTCACCTCATCCTCTAGGTCGTTAGCTCTATCGTTGGCTTCCTCCCACTTCTCCTGAAAGTGGATCCTATCCATAACTTCCATCTCTAGCTGTATGCGAAGGGCTTCCTTCTCTGTCTTCTCAGACAACTCCCTCTGCTCGGACTCCTCCAGCTTTCCCACTAATTCTACGCTCCTAGCTACCGAACGGTGAAAAAGGGCTCCCATCTGAATACCGGCTTCCTTGCGTTGTGCAAGCTCCACCTCCATCTCCTACATCCTAAGGTTCCGCTATTGAACTTCCTCCTTCAGCTTCTGGATCTCCGCCTCTCGATCCTGGGCTTCAGTCTCTAGCTCTAAGATCCGCTCTTCGTACTCTCCCAAAATACGATCCTCGATAGGAGTCTCGTCAGGGTCTGTCTCAGGCTCTTCCTCCATGGGTTCTTCCTCGGGGTTAGACTCTATCTCTATTGGTTCTTCAGGGTCAGACTCCACCTCTTCATCTATCATAGGTGCCTCATATACCACGTGTATATCACGTGGCTCCTCCTCGACAATCCAACCGTTTCCTCCCACACGTGACATCCTACAGCCACAAACAGAAGACAAAACAACAAACTCCATCAGAAGGTCAAACAAAACATAAGTTCATTGAATAGAATGAAAATATATTTCATAATGCTACTAAGTCTTCACGAAAACTCTATATGAGTTTTATCTCCTCCTAGTTCTTAAATTCTTCTAAGGTTATAGTCTAAAGACTCTCGCTCCTAAGGTTTATAACCTAATGCTCTGATACCAACCTGTGACGCCCCCAAATTCTGATGCCACCATCTCGAATTTGGTTCGTCACGCTCTAACACAATAATGACACAAAACTATTGCAGCGAAAAATATAGAATGAATTATATTGATTTAATATAATTATTCTCGTCCCAAGGTCTCGCAACCGATACCACAATACTAACCAAAAGTCTTAATTTAAACTGCAACATAGTACTAATACATAATCCATGCCTAAGCTTATTACATAACCCATTTAGAAACTTAAGCAACATAGTAATATAATTTCCTTCCCAAGGAGGAACAAAGCTACCCGTAGTTTTGCCCTTTCCCTTATCCTTGCCTTCAGGTTCACCTCGTTCTGCCTTAACTGAAAGGTTTAAAGAAAGCAAGAATGAGCAACAAATTTGCCCAGCAAGGATATACAATGAGGGTGAACGATATAAAGTTCAAATTTCAAGGGTATGCTAGTAAAGCATATTTCACAGATAATAAGGAAAACCAATTGTTATACATAAGAGTCGCTATGGACGAAAGAATATCCATAGAATTCTTGCAGCTAATCATTTCAAGTCCAAGAATATGAACACTGAGTAGTCACTAAAGGACTAAGAACTCCTGCTAGAATTAACAGTTTTTATACTGAAATTCCAATAAAAACGAGTACACAGGTGATCAGCCTATAGTACTCCAGATTATGCATAACTGTCACATGCTTGTAAGTGCGCACGTCGGTTCCCCGACAATATATAATTTTTCCCCTTTTATGAGGGTTGTTCATCTCAATAGATAAGAGTCCTCTCCAAGGCAATTGGTTTAGAATAGCTTTCTAACACATGTATATTAGTCTAACCGAAACAATGGTTTAGACAACTTTTATAATCTTATTCAATGATTTAATGAATACCAATACTCGCAATGTGGTTTAAGGGATATTAATCTTAAACCAATCCTTAAAATATGAACGGCAGTTTATAAAGCATAAGAATCATTGTCACATACTTGTATGATACATGAATATACAAGTTTACATGCTTGCTCAATAAAAAGAAAAGGGTTCGAATATTTGCACAATATACCACATCCTGCTCGAATGTAAATTGAGTAGGGTTAAAGGAAACTTGCGATATGTAAGAGGTTCACGGTAAGAGCTTGCTCAATATAAGTTTGAGTAAGGTTAGGGAACTTGCCTTTAGCGCAGTCTACGAATTTAAAGCTTAATGGCACGTTGTAATCCTATTGTATAATAGTTATATATAAGAATTCCATTAGTCATACAATTTCATACATCAAATAATACTACATCATACTTGGATGCCAAAAATATTACTACAACTTCTGCTCTACACTTTAGATTAACAATGCAAGCAATCCACAAGACTCAGACTACAAAAAAAAATCAGCTTGACCACTCTACAGGAGGGCGCAGCTGCGCCCTGGTTAAGCTTAGGGACAGCGCAGTTGCGCTGTCCCCTGGCCAGACCAGGGTTAAGCTTTTGCCTTCCTGGTTTCAGTCCACTATCTAGCATACCAATACATTAACAATTACTATGTACACATGTTAAAGAGGTTTGCATGCTCGCATGATCATTTCAAGTTTATATTACTACTCTATAATTTCTTAGTCTAGAAATAATGTCGGACAAGTTTAAGGATCCATGTGACTTACCATACCAAGTACTTATTCATATATAAAGGTTATAACATCGGAAATATGCATGCTCATGTGTTCATATCATCTATACTTAGTTAACATAGTCCACAACTTGGGAAATTTTACCTAAATTCATGCTTGAATGATGCAATGTTATAACATACTAGAGGAACATATATACACATCGTGCCTGAGAAATATTAGAGTACTAACATGCATGTCTAACATCTCTTAATGAAATTATCATTATAATCATGCACGTTTGCTTTAAAATGTCCAAGTTTGCCTTTAAAAGTCGTTTTAAACTATGTTGTGATCGTCTAGCACACATGAAGCATCTTGGAACCTTATGTCATGTATAAACATACCATATACACATGCTCGTATGATCAGAACTTAAACATTGTAAGTTTCGGTAAAGTCTAGTTTCAAAACTATGAGTTTTCTTTCGAAAATCACATGCGAAATGAGTTAGGATGCTCATGCTATGCAAAGCTACTAATAAATAGGTTTTAACTCATTTATATACTTAATAAAGTCAAACTAACATGTCGAAAACTTTCAAAAATTAGCAGAACAAATTGGGTTTGTCTGGCACCCGGCGCAGCTGCACGGGTTTGTACTACAGAAGTGGCGCAGCTGCGCCACTTCGACTCAGTGCCCAGATTGACTCTGTTTCAGCAGAATCCTACAATGTACATGGCTAAACCTTCTTAGATGCAGCTAAATTCAATCACATTGTGTTCTTAGCATACATATGGATTCACATAACAACATAGCATCAACTACCAACTAATTAACAAGAGTTTTTCCGTGCATTTCTAAGATTTTGCCAAACTTGAAATTAAAACATACTAAAGCAATATTATTACCTCTTGAAGCTAGTAGCAGATTATCACTCCTAATGGACTAAAACTCAGATTTTGCAACCCAATTTTTGTGAAGTAAGGCTTCCAATTTATAGAGAAAGTATTATCCATGTCAAGCCATTATCTAATTTCGCGAACCAAAGGAAGAAGATAGAAGCTAGTGGTTAATGGGAAGTTGGTGGATTGCACTATTAGCACCACTCCCCCTTTCATCATTAATTTGAGATTGCATGGCTGATTATAAGGAGAAGAAGAGCTGGGCTTGTAGCCTTTTTGTTCTTCACGTAAATTCCAATTGGGCAAGGAGGTGTCTCTTAATTTGGGACAAGGAACTCAGACATTCCAACAAGGCTTATTAGCACACTTTGATTTAAAATGTAACTTAGGTCACGTAGTGTATTAGATAATTAAATGTTACCACATTGTATCAATAAAGTCACATGTACAAATATCATATAATCCATGTACATTAATTAAAGTGAAATCAAATTAATCGATAGCACCCAAATATTCAATATACATTATTATTCCATTGTTCCTAGAATATTATTACAATAAACATTCTAGTATTAAAATAATTATTATCTAACAATTATTAGTTACTTCCATTATTACCTCCTGTAATTAAAATGCACATTTAATAGTCCATATCACACACCAATACGTCACATAGCATGTTCATGCAATTTAAATGTCGCGCATCCCTTTTATATTATTAAATGAATACCGAAACTTTATTACCAATAATACACATTTCATCACACGGTTATACCTCAAGTAGCATGGCACATAATAAATAATCTGATAGAGATTATTAGTCTCACAATAATAAATTAACATTAATAATTTCTTTTCTTAATAAATCATTCCTTTGATAAATAAACAAGAAATCATTTCATCTCGTCACTACCAAAATGACATATCACGTATACTCATATCTGAATAAATATTCAACTTAAATAGAAGAGTTAATATTTATATTATTCAAAATTCTTGGGTATTACATTTGTCCCATCTTTGTCTCTACTTTCTAGGTATTAACAATATGGGCCAGATAACCTACACAACCTTTTCTCAATAATTTCCTAGCTTGCATCATCGTCAGACAACCCGAGTGTCTAGGCGATTTGCTACCATAGAACACTACCTTATACTGATTTGGAGTCTGAAGGTTTATACACTTCTTCTGGCAATCTATCATTGCCCCATGGTTAAATAACCAATCCATACCTAGAATTACATCAAATTCTCCCAGTTAAATTGGAATTAAATCCACAGGTAACTTATACCCCCTTATATCTACAACACAATTCCTATGAATATGGCTAACGGGAATTATTTCCTTATTCGCAACTTCTATATTCATAGGGTGTTCCAGTTCTTCCTGGGGTAGGTTTAATCGTTGGGAGAATTCATGCGATACAAAGGAACAAGTAGCACCCGAATCAAATAACACATATGCAGATATATCATTGATCGGAATGATACCTGAAACCACGTCCTTTGATACGACCGCATCTTGAACTGTCATGTTAAAAGTCCTTACTGTTGGTCGATTCTGAATTGGTGGTCCAGAAATTATAAGATTCCCTCCGTTATTTCTCCTTCCTCCATTTCCTCCACTTGAGTTCTTCTTCGGGCAATTCCTAGCCTGATGATCCAATGCTCCGCAGTTGAAGCATCCATTCTTCTTTGGTGCGGGGCAATTGGGAGAGATCTGTCCCTCCTGTCCGCAATTGAAACATACATTCTTTCCCTTTAGGCAAGCGCCTGAATGACTCTTTCCACACTCCTTACAAGCCTCTGCTCTTTTCTTCGAATCACCAAATTTACCACCAAAACTTGTTGGGTTGCTGTTGTTATTGTTGTTGTTGTTATTGTTGTTGATCCACTTCCTCTTGTTACCACTACTACTACCTTCCCCTCTATTTCATCCCTCATTCTTCTTCTTCTTTTCCTTGTTGAATTTCATCAGGGCTTCACTTCCGCCCTCAGCAATTATAGCCTTCTCCAGGAGAGTAGCGAAGCTGTTCGTCTACAACACTGAAAGTCTGCTATATAGCCATGACTTGAGACCCTGCTCGAACCTCCTCGTCTTTCTCTCTTCAGTATCGACCTGATGAGGTGCAAACCTCGCCAGTTCGTTAAACTTTGGAGCATATTGGGGTACCGTCATGTCATCTTACTTCAGCTCCAAAAATCGCATCTCCATACGACTCTGCATACTCACAGGAAAATAATTTTCGAAAAAAACCTCTTTAAACCTCTCCCAAGGTATCACACCTTCTCCAGCCCTGTTCTGGTTCGCCTCCCACCAGAAGTTAGCTTCACCTTTCAGCATGTACGTGGCGAAGATCGTTTTCTGCTCATCTCCTACTCGAGCGATTATAAACGCCTTTTTGATTTCTTTGATCCACGACTGGGCTTCAATGGGTTCTGTGGTCCCTTTGAATTCAGGGGGTCCCACGCTTTTGAAGTCCTTAAAGGTTGCCACTTGGGCCGTCTGAGGGTTATTGTTATTATTCGGGGTTCGATTCTCCACTGCCCCAACTAGTAGGTCTACAAATTGTTGTATGGGGTTCGGTTGATCCCCAACATTGCTAGCTGACTCTTCAGGTGTTTGTTGACGACGTCTTCCCCTTGGCATTTTTTTCTGTTAAATAAAATTTTCATGTTATCTCCTCATAACTTAATCTTACAACATTTATAGCTTATATATAAGCTTAATCAGCACATCACACATATAAGTAAACATATCTTATTAATATGAAAAACCATAAAACCAAGGTACTTAACATCTTATGGCAAAATGCCATTTACATCTCTTAACGTAAAAAAACTGAAATTTAAATATTTACATCAGTAGATAAGCGTTCGATACGACACTACTAAAAAGTTCACAGTAATATAAACTCAAAGACCCCTCCTCACAGCATCTTCATATTCCTCATCTGCCATGTCCAGAACTAGCCCTCGGCTTATAGCGTCCTAGACCGGTGCTCTTCACGCCGAAAATGATACACCCTGTGTTGGAACCTGCCATGCGCTGATCTAAATGCGTACTGCATTCTATCCATTCTAACCTTCTTGTTTCTCACCTCATCCTCTAACTCCTCCCTCTGATTTTGAGCCCATACACGACCTTTCATCTCATCCCTCCAGTAAGTGGTAATCAATTGTTTATCTGTTTGGAAGACCCTGAACTCTCGCCTCCAATCCGTTTATCATATTTCCCAAGTGGGACCGGATGGCCTCCTTTTCTACCCTCAACCTATTTGCCTTCTGATCTGATGCACACAGCTTGTCAGCCAGATCTGCGTTCCTAATCATTAGATGATGCACCAATGCCCCGAGTAGTGTCACTGCCCCGTTATCTTCTTGGTACTGTTCCTCTAACTCATGGACTCGATCGTCCAACTCCGTGTTCCTGTCCATCAACTAATCTAGCAGCCTATCCTCCAATACTTCCTCAGAGTCCTCCTCGGGCTCCTCTTCCTCGGGATCCTCCTCAGAATCCTCCTCAGGGTCATCATCTAGGTCTGATTCAGTTGCTGCCTCAGCTATGGGCGGAGGTACAGCTGCTACTAACTGCTCGCTAACCACATGGATATCTCTAAACTCCTCTTCTCCGGACATCCTACAATCAAAACAAATAACTAGATTAGTATATTAAAAATAAACAAAATTATTTTTTAGTAAAAGTAACTAGACTTAGCACTTTAAACTCTATGTGAATTCATCTCTTTCTATCTCCACTAATTTCTCTACGACTATAATCTAAGGTTCTCCCACCTAAGGTTTATAACCTACAGGCTCTGATACCAACCTGTGATGCACCCAAATCCGTGTATCATCAAACACAAGATATGGTGCTCACGGTACCCCTTACACCATCATTTTACTAGATAAACTCCATAAATTAATAATAATAATAATAATAAAATATATAATAACATCCAAATAAAATCCCAGGTTTACATAACCTTAAATAACCTTAAACTTAAACTTAGTGTTTTTCGCTACAATACATCAATGCGGAAATCTAAAACTATTACAAAAATAAACTTTCAATTCTTCATCATAGCTTTTCCCTTGTCCTTGCCTGAGCCCTCTGCCTTCTCACCCTTAACTGAAATGTTTAAGCAAGAATGAGCACAAATTGCCCAGCAAGTTTATAACATAATATGATAATGAATATCAAGGGTAAAATCATCTGTTTTGACATTTCTCCATAATCAAAAGAATAATCAAGAAATAGTGTCGAATTTCAAATACAAGAGTTCTAAAATTTTTAAACAGCATACTAAGGGGTATAAGAACCGTGGACATTGTTTTAATTCATCGAAAACCATCAGAAGTTTTGACAATCAAATAGACTGTAAAACATTCTCCGCAAGTACTCCAGGTGATCAGCCTTTCGTACCCTACATTGTGCACAAGTTTAAAGTTTAATCGTATAAGCGTAAATAGAACTATATGCCCGACATCAGTTTTACCCCGTTATTCGGGTTGTTCATCTTAGTATTCATGCGGGACCGCACCAAAACAATTTGAATTGGTAAACGTTAAGCAACCACAATGAACTTGAATAATTCAAATGATAATCGTTTCGCATCATTAGTATCTAGCCGGAACAAAAGGGCCAGAAGGCATTCTAAAGAAACAGTTCATAATCAAATAAAACTTATACGCAATTGAAACTGAGTTATCATGGATTGAACTTGAACAAGATTTGAACTCGAATGAGATATAACTTGCAAATGAGAACTTTGTAAACAAATTTCACAAATTAGGAAAATTACTTTCGTAGAAACAGAATGAATTAAGATAGAATACTTGCCTTTCACTTAGTTTACGATTATTGCTTATCTTTACTGCAAATATCCTATATATATTCATATATAGATATTCATTAGTCACTCATTCACATTAACAGATTCTCAAATTCTATTCACTCAATACATACCTAACGCAACTGTTTCATGCTTATAGATATGTATTACAAACATACATTTAACCAAATATACATTTAAAGAAAATCATCATAAATCACAAATTGTTGCTTTTGTTTTTTTTTACTCCAAAAGTTTCGTTTATAAAACCCGTTTAAACCTTTTGCATCCTTGGTTCTATATAGCCATTATATACTTAGAGAGTACAAACATCTCAATTGACATATAATAAAGCTTATAAGGGTGCAATATATATGTTCCAAGCCTCAGTTTACAAACAGAACCTCTTGGCAACTCTACAGCACGGCGCGGCCGCGCTACTGTTATGCTTGGGAGTGGTGCAGCCGCGCTACTCCCATTTAGGCCCAGAACTGGGCTTTCCAATGCACAGCTCTCTCGCTAGCATATTAGGGTATTAGTTGTAACAACCCGGGTCAAATCCCGAGTCCGGAACAAATCTTGGGTCAAATCCTAAGTCCGAATCGAATCAAATCCATCCAAACAAAGTCTTAAATTACTAGCCCAATAGTATCTTCTTGGGTCATCTTAGCCCACCACAGGCTCACCCAAAAGGTCATGACTTGAAGGTACTATTGATAGTAACTCAATTCCTTATATACAGACAAACTTTTCCCTTATCTTTCGATGTGGGACTGGGGTGTTACAATCTCCCCCACTAAAATTTCTGACGTCCCTGTCAGAACCGATCACACACACGGTCCACAGATCTTTGCCTCTCTAGCTATTGTGGGATAATACCAGCTGGATTCGTGTCCCCACCTCCGGACCACCTTCTCTCCATTGTGGGATAATACCACCAGCCTTCGTGTCCCCACCTCCGGCAACTCAATCGGATGACCCGACCCGAGCTTTCTAGAGTCGGCTCTGATACCATATGTAACAACTCAGGTCAAATCCCGAGTCCAAAACAAATCTTGGGTCAAATCCCAAGTCCGAATCGAATCAAATCCATCCAAACAAAGCCTTAAATTACTGGCTCAATAGTATCTTCTTGGGTCATCTTAGCCCACTACAGGCTCACCCAAAACGTCATGACTTGAAGGTACTATTGATAGTAACTCAATTCCTTATATACAGACAAACTTTTCCCTTATCTTTCGATGTGGGACTCGGGTGTTACATTAGTACACAACAAATGACAAAAATTCACATTATTCTGAAGATTTAAAACCAAATTAGGTCCATACATACGATATCTAACATATCATTTTGAAATTTCTTTTCAAAAACAAGCTTAATAGCTGTTTTCCTTAAAGACTAGCCATGATCATACTTGTCCCTCATTTTATTGATACACAGGTTCTGATACGCATGCTCAAATGTTAATAAAACATATTTACGTCATTTCTTCAATTGAAGACAACTTTTCCTTTAAAAAATTTTTTATAAACAAATTTTACCAAATCGCCACATGCATAATTAGCTTATACATCATAACAAATACATTTTGATGCATATAGGACTCTATTGCCCTTACTCAAAGACTTAGATTGCAAAAGAAATCAAATTCCATTTCTGGGGACCAGCGCGGCCGTGCTGGTTTTGGCTGGGGAAGTGGCGCGGCCGCTCCACTTCGGGACAGACTCAGTAACAAGCTTTGCCTCCTGTAGAACTTAAATTCAATTCAATTGGCTTTAGCTTTCATAATTCTAAACTTGAAAATCACTTATCATGACTTTGATTATCTTATATAACATGTATATACATAACACAACTTCAAACCTTAACAAAGTTCCACTTTTTGATCAATTTAGCTTCTTAGAGGCATTATTCCAAACATTGAGCACGCATAGCATAAATTTATGAAATTTAAAGCATACATGGCATGATTAATCCCAGAACTTTCGTTCCTAACCATCTATATTCATCAACAACTATCAACAACATGGCAATACAAAGCCACAAACAAATCATATACCACCCAACTTGCATTTTCCTCTTTACTTCTTTAAGAACATAAGACTAAGTTTATGGGTTACCTCTTTTGGATGAATTCTCCTTGAATTAGGCATGTTATCTCTCCTTCCTTGCCTTCTTGATCTTCTGAAACTCCAAAAATCCGCCAAACCTTTTTTACTCACACTCAACTTCACAATTTTCTTTCAATAGAATTTATTTAGCAAAAGGAATAAGTATTTTAGAATGGGGGATTTATAGAACTTGATTTCCCCTTTGATGATAACTCTGGATTCATCAGTTACAAGACCCTTAGGATTTCTCATGATCAGTTACAAGGATTAAAGAAAAATAAGGAGTTGAGAAAATGAAGAGATTTTGGACTTTAAAGAAAATAACTCCCTCCTCCTTGATTTCTATTCATAGCCGCACCTTACTTCATCTCATTTGTCCCAATTTGATAGTCACTTGGGTCCCTCCAAATTTAGCTGATACAATTTTAATTAATAAAATATTATATTAATTAATTAATTAAATAAATCATTTGACCATTTTGCCCTCCGGAATTCAATATCTTTGTTACTAATATCGATTCCTACTAAAATCGACGTTCCGAACGTCGTGGAAATATTCGTTTGGTCAAAATCATCCCCGTACACAAGTTTGACTTTTTATCCGAAAAAGTCAACCGGTTGACTTTGACCAAAAAGTCAACCCCAACACATTTTGTGATTACAGTCTATTCTGACTAATTTCGACGTTCCGGACTCAAATATACAGTCCGCATTTTCAATTTCCACTCCGAACTCAAATTTGAGTTTTAACTCCATTCCTTGCATTTAATAAAATTGTTAACTATTTAGTTAAATTCAAATAATTAAATTAATCCAAACCAACTATCTAAATACATCTCATCATATAACTCAATAAAATACATATTTATATATCACATACACATATTTATTAAAATCACTCAATAGATTCACATAAATTCAATTTATTAATTCCATCAAATTACATAATGATCTCGGGTATTACACTTACCCTTATTGTAGAATAAATATTATTTATTTAAATGAATTAAATAGTTTAATTCATTTATTTAAATAAGATTAGAATTGTTCTAATTGATTTATTCACAACCGATTTAATATGGAGAACCTAAAGGGTCACACCGCAAAAGAAAAATATTTATTTAAGAAGTAAATGGCATAATTATAATAATAAGTTAAGTGTATTTAATTTAATCTATGGAGATAGAATAAATTAAATAGCTTAATATTTATTATTTAATACTTTAGAAATATTAAATATAAATTAATAAGAGGAGTCTTATTATTATTATTATTACTATTATTTAATTCCTAATAGGGATTGTGAATTAATTAATAGAAGTACTCTCACATGTATTCCTAATTGGATTAAGAGCATAATTAATTAAAGGAGTTTAATTATAATAGAAACCTTAATCCTAAATAGTTTAGGGAAGGGTTATTCCTACATCTATAAATAAGATGAGTCTTATCATAGATTAGGGTAACACACTCTTGCATTAGATTGTGGAGAGTACTTGCAATTTCTAGAGAGATAGAAACTAGGGTTTTGCCAATACCCAACTTCTTGAATACCTATTCTTCCTTGGTGGATCACCTCTAGAGGCCAAACACTTGGGTGCTAATGTTGATCAAAGGAAGGAATCTCATCGGTGGAATTCGAGGAGAACACGAAGGACTAGGAGTTGAATTTGTACCCGAGGAAGCTTTGATCTACGAGAGTATATTTCTTATTCTCTTTCTCTTTCGTTTAATTGATAATTGAACACAAGGATAGATCATGGTGATGGTTTGTATTAAAATTTCAAAATTCGTTTTATCACGCTTCTGCCCTATTTATGTAATTAGATTGCATGCTTGCGTAATATACAAACCTAACAGTGGTATCAGAGCCTAATCCTTGTGTTAATTATTGATTGTGATGATTCCATGTATGAATTGATATGCGATATGATCGAATTTTTGGGCAGAAAAAATTTTCTGAATCTGCATCGTGGCGCGACCGCGCCGCCTCCAGTTCATTCTGGAGCGCGGCCGCGCCCTAACCCAGAAAACATTTCTGGGGTGCAGCGTGGCCGCGCCTCTCCTAGTTCAATTTGGAGCGCAGCCGCGCAGGTATGAAGAGTTTTAAATTTTTTTTATTTTTCTTAATTAACATAAATGGTTTATTTAATTGATAAAAGTTTAAAATAAAGATGTTTATTTTATCTGAAATCGGATTTCAGATTGCTAAAATTAAAGGAGTTTAATTTGGATTTGGTTTTTGATTAAAATAAAAGAGTTTATTTTGTTTCAAAACTAAATATTAGCAAAACTTTTGCCCATTAATTGATATCAATGCATATATGGAATGGTTTTATTATGCATGAGATGAATGTTATTTATTGATACATATAGAGATATGCATGATAATAAATAGGGATTGATTATAGACTCTTGACCAATGTGTGATTGGAATTATTTTAGAGGATGCTTGAATGTATGAGTTTTTATAAATGGGGTAGGGTCTGCATACCTCGTTTTCTCTAATTTTTCTTAATGTAAATTTTATCTCCCTCCTATGTACTTCCCCTTGACTGCTGATCAAGGTTTCTATTATAGTAAATAGTTCATGTAATAGGATTAGTTAAAATTATTTTGAAGAATTGGAGACAAAGGAGCAAGGAGCGCTTGAAGACCCGTTTGTAATGGAGCCCGAGTTTAAATGTAATAGTTATATTTAAATTTAATTCTTGCACCCTAGGTTTGACCTTTTAGTTCACTTGGTGGCTCTAGTAAACCAAACTAGAATAAAAGTCCATAATCAATCCGAGTAGAATATAGTATTCTATATGTGCATGCTTACTATATGTATATTATATATTATCCAACATGCTTCGCATGTTAAATAATATGACGCGTATTTTATATATATGTGCATGCGCGCTAAATAAGATGAGACTAATAATAACAAATCCCTCAAAGAAATTATATTAAGTCCTAAACGTTCAAAGATATTTGGAATATCGAACGTCGCCTTCTAGCATGGTAAAGCAATAGAGTATTAAATATTTAATATGAGTTTGTTGTGTCACACAAGGCAAGTATTAAATATTTAAGATGTCGTTTTATCAGATTCGATGCTTATAAATAGACTGAACGATACTGTTTTGTTGTGTCACACAAGGACAGTGTTTTTCTTTCGAATATATGGAAGTGCTAGGTTGGACTTAACTTGGATAATTTTGATTCGGATGTGTCACACTTGATCAAAATAATCTAAGAGGCAAAATACAAGGAGTTACATAGTGATGTAATTGACAATAGTTGTCTACCTATTTATTTATATATCGTTTGTTGTGTCACACAAGGCTATATACATTTGAAATGAGATCCTTATTCTCACTAGCAAATCTTTAATTAGAATTACCGAACTATATACTGAAGGTAATATAGTTTGATGAAAAAGTGAGAGATACCAATTAAAAAAAAGACCTAATTTATTTTAATAATTAATAAAATGAATGTATGCTAAAATATTATCTATTTCACATGAAGAATTTAAAAATGTCAAACTCACTATCACTACGTAGCATACTTGATGCTAACAAACTGACCGAACCGAATTACACGGACTGGTTAAGGAATCTGAGAATTGTTCTCACTGCTGAAAAGATTTCTTATGTCCTAAATTCGTCAGTCCCTGTAAATGTTGCAGAAATAGCCTCTTAAGAAGAGATTGCTACTTTCAGAAAGTGGCAAGATGATGCAATCTTGGCTCAATGCATCATGCTCGCATCCATGAGTAACGAGCTTCAGCATCAGCATGAAACTATGGATGCTCCTACTATATTGTTGCACCTCAAAGAGTCGTATGGTGAGCAAAGTAGGACTGCAAGATATCAGATATCTAAAGAGCTCTTCCGATCTCTTATGACCGAGGGCACTGCTGTTGAGACTCATGTCCTTAAGATGATCAATCTGATTGAACAACTTAGACAGCTTGGGTTCGTGATGGATGGGGAGTTAAGTCAAGATTTGATCTTGCAGTCACTCCCGGACACCTTCTCACAATTTGTTGTGAATTTTCACATGAATAAGCTGGACGTCAGCTTGCCTGAGTTACTTAACATGCTGAAAACTGCTGAAGGTCACTTCTCATCCAACAAGAACCAAGTCCTACTAGTGGATGACTCCTCCAAGAAAAGGAAGAGGCCCAAGGTATCTTCTGAAAAGAAGAAAAACAAGAAGGTAAAGGGCAAGGCGAAGAGAAAGGATAAAAAGAAACCTGATCCAGATAGCAAAGGAATTTGATACCATTGCAATAAGCCGGTACACTGGAAGAGGAACTGCAAGGAGTATCTTGCGGACCAAAAGAAGCTTGGAGAAGCTTCGACTTCCAATCTAGGTTTGTTCATGATTGAAATTAATTTTCTGAAAGTCAAAATTCTACTTGGGTATTGGATACCGGCTGTAGTTCTCACATATGTAATAATATGCAGGGACTAAGCAGAAGTAGAAAGCTGAACAAGGATGAAGTCATCCTACAAGTTAGAAATGGAGCAAAGGTTGATGTATTAGCTGTAGGAATTTATTGTTTAGCACTGCCTTTGGGCAAGTTCATTAGTTTAAATAATTGTTATTATGTTCCAACACTCATTAGAAACATTACTTCAATTTCTATATTAGATATGGATGGTTTTGATATTATAATAAAGAACAATAGTTGTTCTATTTATAATAAAAATATTTTATATGGTGTTGGCAATCTACTGAATGGACTTTACATACTTGACTTGCATGAAAATATATTTCAAATTAAACAAACTAAGAAAAGAAAAGGAGATGATGTTAATTATACATTTATGTGACACTGTAGACTCGATCATATCAATGAAACAAGATTAACCAAGTTGCATAAAGATGGGCTTTTAGAGCTATCTGATTACGAATCATATCCAACTTGTGAATCTTGTCTCATGGGTAAGATGACTAAATCTACTTTTAATGGAAAAGGAGAAAGAGTTACAGAGTTGTTAGCGTTGGTACACACAGACGTATGTGGACCTATGACAACGAATGCGCGAGGAGGGTATTCTTATTTTATTACTTTCACTGATGATCATTCTAGATTTGGATATGTGTATGTAATGAAATACAAATATGAATCGTTTAAAAAGTTTAAAGAATTCAGAAGTGAAGTAGAGAAGCAAACTGGTAAGAGTATTAAGATTCTTCGATCGGATCGAGGAGGGGAATACTTAACCAATGAATTTCTCAATTGTCTCAAAGAAAATGGTATAATCTCACCATGGACTCCACCAGGGACGCCACAGTTGAATGGTGTATCTGAAAGGAGAAATCGAACTATGTTGGACATGGTTTGTTCCATGATGAGTTTCACCGACCTTCCACTATGTTTTTGGGGTTATGCTTTAGAATCGGCTGCAAACCTACTTAACAAGGTACCTACCAAATCCGTCCCAAAGACTCCATATGAGTTATGGACAAAGAGGAAACCAAATCTTAAGCATGTTAAGACTTGGGGTTGTCCAGCTTATGTCAAAAAGTTTGAGCATGATAAGCTGAAGACTAGATCTGACAAATGTAGATTCGTGGGATAACCTAAAGAAACATTAGGGTATTATTTCTATCATCCTACTGATCAAAAGGTGTTTGTTGCGAAACACGCTGCCTTCTTGGAAAAGGAGTTTATCTTACGAAGAGGCTATGAGTAGTGAAGACTCAGAGAAACGGCTGGAAGCCATGAAATCCGAGATGGACTCCATGTATGAAAACCAAGTATGGACTTTGGTTTCACCACCTGAGGACATTAAGCCTATTGGGTGTAAATGGGTCTTTAAGAGAAAGATTGGAGTAGATGACAAGGTAGAGACCTATAAGGCCCGACTAGTTGCAAAAGGTTTCAAACAAAGACAAGGAGTTGACTACGATGAAACCTTCTCACCAGTAGCTATGCTTAAGTCCATTCGGATTTTGCTTGCAATTGCAGCTTATTATGACTACGAGATCTGGCAAATGGACGTGAAAACGACCTTCCTCAATGGAGAGCTTGAGGGGAATATATATGATACAGCCAGAAGGTTTTGTTTCAACGGTTGGAACAAACCAAGTCTGTAAGCTACAACGATCCATTTATGGATTGAAGCAAGCTTCTCGAAGATGGAACATCCGTTTTGATGAGATAATCAAAAGGTTTGATTTTATCAAAAATAAGGATGAGCCTTGTGTGTACAAGAAGGTTAGTGGGAGCAATGTTTCATTCCTTGTATTATATGTTGATGATATATTACTGATAGGGAATGATGTTCCTATGCTATAGTCGATCAAAATTTGGTTATCTAAACACTTCTCCATGAAGGACTTGGGTGAGGCATCCTATATTTTGGGGATAAAGATCTATAGAGATAGATCTAGAAGGATGTTTGGCTTGACGCAAGGAAAGTACATTGACTCGATGCTAAAAAGGTTTAGCATGGAAGATTCCAAGAGAGGTCTCATGCCGATGAGCCATGGAATACATCTCTCCAAGAAACAGGCCCCAAAGACACCTGAGGAGAGAGACCGAATGAGTAAGATTCCTTATGCTTCAGCAATAAGATCTATCATGTATGGTATGCTATGTACTAGACCAGATGTCGCTCATTCACTTAGTGTAACAAGCAGATATCAGTCGAATCCAAGAGAAGAGCATTGGAAGGCAGTGAAAAATATCTTAAAGTACTTGAGAAGAACTAAGGATGTATTCCTTGTCTACGGTGGGTCTGAATTGAAACTAGAGAGATATACAGACTCAAGTTTTCAAACAGACCAAGATGATAGTAAATTCGTTTCAGGGTATGTGTTTACCTTAAACGGTAGCGCAGTGAGTTGGAAAAGTTCCAAGCAGCAAACAGTTGTTGATTCAGTGACAGAGGCAGAATACATAGCTGCAAGTGAAGCTACAAATGAAGCTGTTTGGATGAAGAAGTTCATAACTGAACTTGGAGTGGTTCCTAGCATTAGAGGAGTTGTACCTTTATTCTGTGACAACACCGGAGCTGTTGCTCAGTCTAAGGAACCCAGGTCTCATCAGAAATCCAAACACGTGTTGCGGCGGTTTCATTTGATTAGAGAGATCATTGAAAGAGGAGATGTCACCCTGGAGCGTGTGGACTCTCAAGACAACATTGCAGATCCATTTACTAAAGCTTTAACACAACAACAGTTTGATCGTCACTTAGAGAAGATGGGTATTAGATACCATGGTGATTGGCTTTAGTACAAGTGGGAGATTGAAAGTAGTATGCACACAAGCCAATCATATTTGATATGATGTAACATATACTTTGTAATCTTAATCATTTATTAATAAAAGAATTAATTTTCTTAAAAGGCATTTTACATTATCTACATAGTGCTGTTCTATTAAATGTGATAAACCCATAGTTTTGAGAAATACTTTTAGAATCATGATGGTGATCATGCTAATGAGATCTAAATTCTAGATAGCTCACAAACTAAAATCGTTCCTAATCGTTGGATTACTAAAAAGGGGATTAGTGAATCCGGATAGATTAGTACATACGTTGCTTGCTCTTAAGAAGAGGATGATTAATCTCATAATCATTTGTGTGGAGACACTAAAGAAAGTATGTAGGTGCTTATTGGAGAATAAGTTCACTAAACGTGGTTCGTTAAGGAATACCTAATGGAGTTTTACTCGTCTCTCAATAGGAATTCCTATAGTGATAGTAGTACAAGTGATCCTTGGACTTGAGATCATCATAGTATCTTGTGTATGATGAGTTATACTTTGATATGTCCCTTAAGACTTTTAGGGTATATCAAAGGGTATGATTGGGTATAATAAGTTGTACATGGAGATAGGTGAATAGTCAACAAAGAATCTACCTCATATAGTAAAAGATGTGAATGTCCTATGTGATTCGATAAATGACAACTCAGTAGTCCTTGGCCAAGGCAGAATGAAATTAGAAAGGAGTTTCTAATTTGTATTATTTAGAGTTGTGCATTTGGGAATCGAAATACATATAATTAAATAAAATAAGAATTGACAGTAAATCCATGTCTTATATTTAATTGGGACATTGTTTGGTAGAAGGATTGAATTATACGGTAACTATGCACTGAAAGGTTCTTTTGTGATTAATGTTGAAATCTATATTATCTGGAAAGTCGTTGATCGCTAAGGGGCTTACCCTTATTGTAGAATAAATATTATTTATTTAAATGAATTAAATAGTTTAATTTATTTATTTAAATAAGATTAGAATTATTCTAATTGATTTATTCACAGCCGGTGTAATATGGAGAACATAAAGGGTCACACACGCAAAAAGGAAAAATATTTATTTAAGAAGTAAATGACATAATTGTAATAATAAGTTAAGTGTATTTAATTTAATCTATGGAGATAGAATAAATTAAATAGCTTAATATTTATTATTTAATATTTTGGAAATATTAAATATAAATTAATAAGAGGAGTCTTATTATTATTATTACTATTACTATTATTTAATTCCTAATAGGGATTGAGAATTAATTAATAGAAGTACTCTCACATGAATTCCTAATTGGATTAGGAGCATAATTAATTAAAGGAGTTTAATTATAATAGAAACCCTAATCCTAAATAGTTTAGGGAAGGGTTTTCCTACATCTATAAATAAGAGGAGTCTTATCATAGATTAGGGTAACACACTCTTGTATTAGATTGTGGAGAGTACTTGCAATTTCTATAGAGATAGAAACTAGGGTTTTGCCTATACCCAACTTCTTGAATACCTATTCTTCCTTGGTGGATCACCTCTAGAGGCCAAACACTTGGGTGGCTAACGTTGATCAAAGGAAGGAATCTCATCGGTGGAATTCGAGGAGAACACGAAGGACTAGGAGTTGAACTTGTACCCGAGGAAGCTTTGATCTACGAGGGTATAATTCTTATTCTCTTCCTCTTTATTGATAATTAAATACAAGGATAGATCATGGTAATGGTTTGTATTAATTTTTTAAAATTCGTTTTATCACGCTTCCGCCCTATTTGTGTAATTAGATTGCATGCTTGCGTAATATACAAACCTAACAATAAATTATCATGTAAACATTATGTCAGCGAATATTCTTTTTGTCAGAGAATATTCTTTCTGTCGGGAAATATTATATTTGGTAATGTACGACGACACCGAAATAACAAAATATTAGTGGGTCCCACAACGCCTAATTGTCTTATATGAAAAATGACAGTATTAATAATTTTATACAAATTGTCAACGGTACTATCACCTGTAACTGTTAAAATACTCGGTAATAAAAGAATAGTATAACGCGTTATTCCATAGTAGTACGCGGTATTCCACAGTAGCATGCGGTATTGCATAGTATTTTATATTATTGATTCAATAATTGTTAAAGTAACATCTGCATAACATTTTATATTATTTATCACGAGACTGTAACTCATAGTATTTGATATGATATTATTAGACCAATTAGCATTATTGACAATGTCTAGAAGTTCTGTCAAGAAAAGGGGTTATTTAATTGCATGCTGTTTTTACGGAAAGCCCCCTCTTTCTTGGGAATGATCTGGTTGTCAATATTGTGAGTAATATATTAACGGTGAATAATTATTGAAAGATTGAAAATTTGTTGTTTAAAGATAAGTGATGCGTGGTAGTTATTTGTTCAATTTTTGTTATAAATAGAGAGGTTTGTCATGAAGCGTTTGTTGTAAGTTTGATTTATTTTTTAGAGGACCCACGATAATTTACATTCTGCAAACTTTTAAATAGATGGGACCCTTAAACATCTTAAAACTGTCGCACACTTTTCTTTCAAATAGATGGGACTCACAATAATACAAAACTCTTACAAACCTTTAAAATGGGTGGGACCCACAATTGATTCCTTTAAGCTTTTCTTCCTTAGATTACTGATGACCCGTCATTGTATGTCCCCTAAACTTGCCTATATAAAGGAACGCCTTTAGAAGATTAGATACACCATAAACACAAAACTCTTCTACAATAATATTGTGAGTATTTCTTTTAAGTATAAAGATACTCTGAGTATTACGAATAATGCCAGAATCTCTTCAATTAATCTCTTTTATACCAGTCAGATCTAGTGTCCTAAGGTAAGGGGTATCATTTCTTTTATAGTCGTATGTAACATCATTTGCTTTCACATTCGTAAGTGATATTATTTTACTTCATACTTATCAGGGTTGTCATTCTATTCCATGTATTAACTTATAAGAATAACCTGACTACACGGACTACCGCATGCCTGGTGAATAACCCTTCGTATTCATTCCTTATTAATTTATGGGAATAACCTGACTACGCAGACTACCGCTTGTATGGTGAATAACCCTTCGTATTCATCCCTTATTAGTCTTTTGTGGAAATGATCTATCTACACGGATTACCGCATGACGGGTGAAAATCCATTTACAGTTTTATACATTCTTTTATACTCATAAGTGATATTATTTTTCTTTCATACTCGTATGAGATATCATTTCTTATGCACTTGTCAATGGATATCATTTTCTTTTATATTTCTCCATTTATGGTAAGAAATTATTGTTTGTTTCCATAACCTTATTATTAAATGGTAAAAATCCCTGAAATTATTAGAATATCCTTAATAGTTTGTGCTTCATCTAATATCTTTTCACCTGAATCTTTCTATTTCATTTTACACGTTATAGTTGAATCGTGAACTTTATTTATTTTATTCTTCAGTTATAATTGAATTTCTGGATATCATGTTGACAATTTGGACAATCTTCGACACTGGATAAATTAAATTGTAATATCTAATTTATTTCTATTCTTGATCTCATTGTTTTGTTTTTATTCATCCTTTATATCATTGCTATAATCCTCAGACTTAAATTGTGGTGAAAAGTTTCTTTGGCCCGTAGTGCAAAGATGAACTGGTGATGGGCATAATTATAACCACGAACTGTGTATTGGTATAATCCTAACTTTTGGTGTTACAGACAAAGGCTTGTGGTGAAAGTTCTCTTTGGGCCATAGTGCAAAGATGGACTGGTGTTTGGCATGATCATGATCGTTGATGTTACAAATGAATATCTTTGACCCATAATGCAAAGATAAACTGTTGATTTGGATGATCATAAACATGAACTGTTGATTGGTGTTACAGGAATAAAATATCGATGGTGAACTTCTAAATTGTAGAAGATAGTAGACATTATGGTCTACTTAACTCTTCTAATGGATTGCTTATTCTGCTACAGTTTTTATTGTAAACTTAAACTATCTTTAAATCTCTGATTTATCATTGTTGAAGGCTAAAGATAATTTATTTTTCATTATCTTAGTCATGATATTTTTCACTGGGTTATTTGTGTTCACCCTTTTCATTTTTGTTCCATTGTTCTCCTTAGGAAATGAGAGTGTACTTAAGACTAGCCGGGGAATTGAGTGATGGTCCGAGACTGTAGAAGTATCTCAATACATTATAAAAGAGTGTGACAATAATTATATTGAGAACTTAAGTTGGATGTGATTATTGTTGTACTAGTTTCAGTACAATATTTGTATTGAAACTCATAATATGTGTGTTTTCGTATTTTGCACGACAGCTTAATGGTTGTAAATTGGAAAATTCTTATTTGTATTTGGATTTTGGCGACTCAGAATTGGTTGTGTGGATCTATTTTGGGGGCGTCACAATTAGGCACTATCCAGTGGAGCAGGGACAAACACACCATACCCTGAGTCGAGAGGTGGCTGTTCAGATAAGACAATTAGAGTATAGCAATGCTATGGAGTGTGGCATACTTCCATAGACTTTATTGATGTATTTATTATTATGTAGTCATGAACTTATGAAGGTAATTGTAAATCCCAACTTTTGTGATAGCATATGGGATGGTATTTATAAACCCTAACTTTTGTATTGACTGCGAGGTAATATGATGGTAAATCCCTTTTTTGTTCATTAGGGGATATATATTAGTTAGCAGTGGTTATGAAAGTTATGCTATATAATAGATGGATAGATGACTGTAAGGCATTTGTAGAGTATGCCACATGATGCTTTTGTACTTGTACCCAATCATTGGCATATAAATATAAATGCGTATTTGATATATTTTATGATATTGAACTATCGCTTTAGATATGGATGATTACAATAAATGATAGGATAATAATATAGAATTGTTAAACAGAATATGCCGCCAAGATGTAGAGTACCACCACCACAACTAACACCTGAAGAGTCAGTCAACAACGAAGGGGGTCAAGTAGACCCTATGCAGAGATTTATAGAATTGCCAGAAGGGGCGTTTCAACGCCGAAATCCTGAACCACTAAATCCCAATTCCTTAGTGGCTCCGATAGCCAGTTTTAAGGATTTCAAGACAGTGGGACCACCCAAATTCAAAGGGATGATAGACCCGATTGAAACCCAGTTCTGGGTAAAGGAAATAGAAAAGGCATTCGAGATCGCCAAAATCGAGGAGAATCAAGACTGCATTTGCAGTATATCTGATGAAAGGGGAAGCCAATTTCTAATGGGAGGCGAATAAATAACGGACATGAGAAGAAGTGATAACGCAAGAAAGATTTAAGGAGCTATTCTTCAAGAACTTTTTCCCGAAGAGTATGCAAACGAGGATGGAGATGAAATTTCTAGACTTGAAGCAGGGAGAGATGATAGTGGCACAATATGTCATAAAATTTAACGAACTCACGCGTTTCGCGTCGCATCAAGTTAACAAAAAGGAAAGGAAAACTAGGAGGTTTGAATAAGGCTTGAAGCCAGGGTTGTACAACAAAGTTGCAGTTTTACAGATCGATTCGTTTGGGACTCTATTGGAAAAGGCAATAATCACAGAAGAAGACATCGATGTAACGATCAGGAATTTTAATTTCCTTGTAACTCGACTTTATGTGTGAATAAAGTGAATTTTTTTTTATTTATATTATTATGTGTTATGTGCTTAAAGGTTGTGTTATAACCTAGAATATGTATATGTGTTGAATTTTACGTGTTGTAGTGTCGTTAGGGTGAATATATTGACTTCGCGAAAAATCGCAAAATCACTATTCACGGGGCACGTTTATCGAGGCACTATTCACGTCATGATATTTTTGTGTCTTTTCAATCTTAATAAATGACAGTAATACACGTGTGCGAAATGATAATTTTTCCAAGTGTCGGATTTTCGTTTTGAGCCCGTTCGTGTTTTATTCGGTATCTGAAACATATGATAAGGCTGTTCCGAATAAGTGGGCAAACCCCGTAATAATTATTTTTATATGTCCCAATAATCTATGGGAGTACCCAGTTTAATTTTGGGTAGAGTTATTTACCAGTTTTGGTACAAAAGTGGGAGTTTTCGGATACATTTTTGGTGTTTTCGGGTATTTATTTTCGCTTGTTACTCCAAGTGGGAACCAAACAAAACCCATCAACCAATCAGATGCTAGGAAATTGAGGAGAGAGAAGGGAGGTTGCCGACAAGAATTTGAAAATTTGGCCACCTAGAGCCTCACACCCATTTCTCCCACTTCTCCTAAATTCACTCCTCCACTCTCCCAAATCATTCAAACCATTTCAATTCTCTCTTGCACTCCATTCAAACTATACCACCAGCAGATAGAGAGGGAGAGGGAGAGAGAGAGCTGCAAAGAGTCGCCGGAAAGTCGTCGGAGGTCGCCGGAAAAAGAGAAGAAAGTCGCCAAAAAAGAGAGGAAGAAGAAGAAGAAGGAGAAAAGAAGAGAAAGAGAGGTTCGGGTGAACCAAGAAGGAAGAAAGAGACTCAAGCCAAGCTCTAGCAAAGCCTCATAACATCTAAGAACGATTCACAGAGGTAAATCTTCAACATCAAACGATTTTCTTTCGATTTCATTGAGTTTTCAAGTTTTTCTTGGTTTTCAAGCTTTTATGCTTGGTGGATGATTTGTGGTTGATTGTGGTTGTTATTGTTGGTTGTGTTTTGTTTATATTGTTGTTAAGATACTATAGAAGCCATTAATAACATCAAAGTGGAACAAAAATGGAAGAAATCCGTACATATGCTTAAGGAGGATGAAGAACATGAAGAACAATGGACTTTTGGACATTTGGACTTTTTAGAGGACTATAAATGCTAGATTTCGTGTTTGTTAATTTTATTTGTTGCTATGGTGTTGTAGTTCCATGGGTTACGAAGCTAGCCCAATTGGAATGGAGTAAAAACGAGTTAAAACGAGTTCGTAAGAATGATTTTCGTAAAACTTGTCAAGAACTCGAAGAACAGAGTATGAACTTTACACTTTGGCTTTAGATTTGACCATGTTAATGTTAATGGGTAGCTCTGCATTTTTGAAATGTTATAGCCCCATGAGTTAGGAGTCCATAGAGTCCGAAATGGACCAATTTGCTTGTGTATTGAAGGAGTTATGGAGGTTGGAGTGGCCGGAGGTCGGAGCCGCGAACTGGGAACCAACCCAGAATCCGGCTACTGCAGAATGGCGCCGCAGCGCCACCCCTAAGCCGTGCATCTCACGCTGCAGCGAGGGGCAATATGGGAAAAAGACTGGGTAGTCGTAGGGCAATCAATGTGTTTTAATGATACAACGTCCGTATTAAACCATTATTTGGAATGTGACTAATTGTTATGTAAATATGTACTTAATCGTGTAGGACATTAAGGAGCGTGTGTTGTATTATTGTAGCAGCGCTTCAGGCAAGTTTCCTTAACCCTTGTCTAACCCTTGTGTTGGGCAAGTTCTATTGTGCGAGTTAATTATTGATTGAACGATCATTTTATGTTGTTGAAAGTTCTTCTTTAACCCTTGTCTAACCCTTGTGTTGGGCAAGTTTCTAAACCTTATGCACTACTTTTATTTCGTGCAAACAGGTACATTGTTGTAAGTTTCATGACTCAAATCGAGTTATTACTTTCAATTATTTTGGTGGACTAATTATTGTCAATTACTCCACATCAAAGATAAATTATTGATGTTCACCGCTTATGTATTTGAATTCATTATCTGTTGTTGGACTGTGAAACGTTTAGTTCTCCATTCATGAACTGTTTAAGGAAATAGTTTACGCCACTTGTTTCGGCTAAACGTATGTTTAATCATCATTGTCGTTAAGTAAAGCTATCCAATCAAATTGTTTGGTTTGGATTCCTATGTAAAGCTGAGATGAACAACCCTCATAGCAGGGGAAACAGTATGTATGTCGGGAGACCGACACGCGCGCAAACAGTATGTTAAAGGGGTTATGCATAACACCGGGTACATTATGCTGATCACCTATTGTATTAGTATGTTGGATTATCGGATGAATTTTCTGGTGATTCTAGTAAAAGTTCAGTGTCAAGATGACCACTCAGTATAGAATATTTCCTCCATTTGGAAACATTGAAATCATTCGGTCCTTAGAGGCCCTACAATTGTGTTAATAAGGTCATTCGTTGAGATTATGCAGATTCTTGAGCTATCTTTTGTTCTTTTGATTCTTGTAAGCTATAAAGTATTCATTTGATGATTCACGATTATTGTTATTATACTTGCTGAGCAAACTTGTTGCTCACCCTTGCTTTCCTTAAAATATTTCAGTTAGTGGAGCTCGTGGTGAAAGTTCTGGGAAGGATAAAGGCAAAGGCAAAGCTACGGATTAGCTTTGTACCATTAAGATCACCATTTTGATTATGTATTAAGACTCGTTGACTTTTGGTGATGTATTAAGACTTAATTACCCTTATGTATTAAGTTATGTTTGTAGAAGTTTTGGTTTCGAGACTTGGGATAGGATTATTTGTGTTATATCAATATAAATATTCCTTTATTTCCGCTGTAAGTTGGATGACTCAGTCAATAACGAAAGGAACCAGGCGGACCCCATTCAACGATTAGTAGACCTGCTAGGAGAAGCCCTGCGGGGAAGGAACAACGAACTAGTACACCCCAACCCCCTAGCTGCACCAGTAACGAACTTCAGAGATTTTAAGAGTGTAGGACCGCCCAAATTTCGGGGAACTACCGATCCCATCGAAGCACAAACCTGGAGCAAGGAAATGGAAAAGGCGTTTGCTATTGCCCGAGTGGGGGAAGATCAGAAGACGATATTCGCCACGTATATGATGAAGGGTGAAGTGAATTACTGGTGGGAAGCTAATCAATAGAGAGCGGGTGAAGGAGTGATAGCCTGGGATAGATTTACCACTCTGTTCTTCGAAAATTACTTTTCAAAGAGCATGAAGAATAAGATAGAGGTTAAATTCTTGGAACTAAAGCAAGGTGAGATGTCGGCAGCTCAATATGCGGCAAGATTTAACGAGCTCGCACGATTCGCTACACACTATGTCGACACCGAAGAAAGGAAGGCTCGACGCTTCGAACTAGGATTAAAGCCTTGGTTATTAAATAAGGTGTCAGTTCTTCAAATCGATTCGTTCACCACACTGTTGGAAAAGGCGATCATTGCTGAGGGAGGTAGTGAGGCGTTAAGTAAGTACAACAAGGAGAAAAAGAATAAGAATCCTGTAGGAGAAAGTCGTGGGGGAAGTAGCAGTGGAGGAAGCAATTTAGGAAAAAGAAAGTGGGACAACAACAACAACAACCGAAGCAACCAGTCGGGAAGTTATCAGGGAGGATTCAAGAAGAGGGCTGAGATATGCCCTAAATGTGACAAGAATCATCAAGGGGAGTGCTAGAAAGGGCGCAGTGTCTATTTTAACTGCGACCAAGAGGGGCACATTGCACCCCATTCTCCAAAGCCGAAGAAAAACCGAGGATGTTTCAGTTGCGGCTCGACTGAACACCAGATCAAGGACTGCTCGAAGAAGGGGAACACCGGGGGAAACGACAATCAAGGGGGAAGCAAGCTGATGATAGGTGGACCAGCATAACCCAACCGTTCGACGGCTCGAACTTTTAACATGACCGTCCAAGACGCAGTTGCTGCAAAGGACGTGGTGTCAGGTATTGTACCAATCAATAATATAAATGCGTATGTATTATTTGATTCGGGTGCTACCTGTTCCTTTGTATCTGAAGATTTTGCTACACGTTTGAACTTACCCCTAGAACGTTTAGAGAATCCTTTGAACATAGAGATTTCAAATAAGGAAGTAATTTCCGTAGAGTTCGTTTACCGAAATTGTTCTGCAAGCATTAGAGGTCACAAACTAAGTGTAGACTTGATTCCGGTAAGACTGGGAGAGTTTGACGTGATATTAGGAATGGATTGGTTATCCAGCCACGCTGCGATGATCGATTGTCGAAAGAAAAGTGTGAACCTTCAGACTTCAAATCAGTCTAAGGTGGTGTTTTATGGTAGCTCATCGCTTAAGCAATCCTGTTGCCTTACGATGATGCAGGCCAAGAAATTGTTAAAGAAAGGATGTGTGGGTTATTTAGCCTATATTGCGGATACTCAAAAGAAGGGAGTAGAAGCAAAAGATATATCAGTAGTGAGAGAGTTTCAAGACGTGTTTCCTGATGATCTGCCTGGCCTTCCGCTAGACAGAGAAATCGAATTCGTAATAGACTTAGTACCGGGGACTGCACCAATTTCAAAAGCCCCGTATCGTATGACACCAGTGGAAATGAAGGAATTGATGATACAATTGCAGGAATTATTAGATAACGGTTATATTCGGCCGAGTGTGTCTCCATGGGGAGCACCAGTGTTATTTGTTAAGAAGAAGGATGGATCGATGAGGCTTTGTATCGACTATCGAGAGTTAAACAAAGTAACGATCAAAAATAGATACCCGTTACCAAGGATAAATGACCTTTTCGATCAATTGAATGGAGCAAAGTGTTTCTCTAAGATAGATCTACGAACAGGTTATCATCAACTAAAGGTACGAGAGGAAGACATTCCGAAGACAGCATTTCGAACCCGATATGGACACTACGAGTTTTTAGTGATGTCGTTCAGTTTGACCAACGCTCCAGCAGCATTCATGGACTTGATGAACCGAGTTTTCAAGCCATACTTGGATAAGTTTGTAGTAGTTTTCATCGACGACATTTTAATCTACTCAAAGACCAAAGAAGAACACGCCGAACATTTGAGGATGGTGTTGGAAGCACTAAGGAAGGAGAAGATGTACGTAAAATTTTCCAAGTGTGAATTTTGGATGGTATTTTGAGATTCGAAAATCGAATGTGGGTGCCAGCTATTACTGAACTTAGGGAGGAAATTTTTGCGCGAGGCACATAGCACGGTATATTCTGTTCATCCTGGAGGAACAAAGATGTACTGGGATCTACGATAACATTTTTGGTGGCCCAATCTGAACCGAGAGGTTGTAGAGTACGTCAGTAGATGTCTCACTTGCCAACGAGTCAAAGCAGAACATCAGAGACCGAGTGGCCTACTTCAACCGCTGGAAATACCAGAGTGGAAATGGGAGCACATTACGATGGATTTCGTGGTGGGACTTCCAGTCACACAGAAGGGTTTTGATGCCATTTGGGTTATCGTGGATCGACTAACAAAGACAGCTCACTTTTTACCGATCAAGATTCGTTTCAACCTTAAGCAATTAGCAAACTTGTATGTAAAGGAAATAGTTTCGCGACATGGAGTGCCGATGTCAATCGTTTCCGATCGAGACCCGCGCTTCACGTCAAATTTCTGGAAGAGCCTGCAAGAGAGAATGGGAACACAACTGAGGTTGAGTACCGCTTATCATCCTCAAACAGACGGACAGAGTGAACGAACCATACAAACAGTAAAAGATATGCTTCGAGCTTGCGTAATGTATTTCAAGGGGAACTGGGATGACCACTTACCCTTAGTAGAATTCGCTTACAATAACAATCATCACACGAGTATCGGTATGCCACCGTACGAAGCTCTCTACGGGAGGAAGTGCAGAACACCGTTGTGTTGGGATGAAGTCGGAGAACGACGACTTTTGGGGCCGGAAATGGTTCAACAGACGGCCGAGGTGGTGACCACAATAAGAGCCAGATTAGTAGCCGCTCAAGATCGTTAGAAGAAATATGAAGATTTGCATCGTCAGGACCGAGATTTTGAGAGGATCGACATATTTTCTACAATGTTGGAGAGGGCCATCATCGCCGAAGGAGGCAACGAGGCTCTAGCAAAGTTCAATCAAGATAAAAAGAAGGGTCACGAAGGAAGCAACGGAAGAAACAGCGGGGGAAGTAACCTGAATAAAAGGAAATTGAATGATAGCCAATCTTCAGGTGGCAACAAGTCTGGAGGAGAGGTTAAGAAGGGTAATAAATGCAATAATTATAGAAAGAATCACTCAGGGGAGTGTTTGAAGGGCAAAGGGATTTGTTTCAACTGTGGGCAACATGGGCACTTTGCTCCTCAGTGCCCAAAGGGAAAGAAAGAACGATGTTTCTCATGTGGAGCATCAGATCACAAAATTAAGGATTGCCCGAAAAGAAAGGGTGATGCAGCAAGTGGCAACAGGAACAACAACAACAATAACAACAAAAGGTTGAGCATTGGAGGGCCAGTTAGCTAAAGTAACATACCAACGGCACGCACCTTCAGCATGACAGTGCAGGATGCGGTGGAGTCGAAGGACGTGGTGTCAGGTATCATTTGAATCAATAATATTAGTGCATATGCATTATTTGATTCGGACGCTAAATGTTCGTTTGTGTCGGATAGATTTGCTAAATGGTTAAACTTACCTCGTGAGAAATTAGAAAATTCTATGAATGTGGAAGTAGCTAATAAAGAAGTTATCCCTATAGATTTCATTCATAGAAATTGTTGTGCCGAGATAAACTGGTATAAACTAAGCATAGATTTGATTCCGATACGACTAGGAGAATTTGACGTTATCTTTGGAATGGATTGGTTATCTAGTCACGAAGCTGCAATTGATTGTAAGAAGAAATGTATACACCTGAAGACTCCAAATAAGTCGAAGGTGGTATTCTATGGTAGTAAATCGCCGAGACAATCTTATTGTCTAACGATGATGCAAGCAAGGAGATTGCTCGGAAAAGGTTACATAGGTTATCTGGCTCACGTGGTTGATACCCGAAGAGTAGAGGGTGAGCTGGGTCAGATACCTGTAGTAAGGGAATTCCTAGATGTTTTCCCAGAAGATCTACCAGGTTTGCCGCCGGATAGAGAAGTGGAATTTGTAATCGATTTAGTACCAAGGATAGCACCGATCTCAAAGGCACCGTACAAGATGGCACCGGTGGAGATGAAAGAACTAATGGTTCAACTGTAGGAGCTTTTAGATAAGAGGTATATTCGTCTGAGTGTATCTCCGTGGGGAGCGCCAGTTCTGTTCGTGAAAAAGAAGGATGGATCGTTACGGCTTTGTATCGACTACATGGAATTGAACAAGATCGTCATTAAGAATAAGTATCCGCTGCCTAGAATTGATGATTTGTTTGACCAATTAAAGGGAGCGAAATACTTTTCGAAGATTGACTTGAGAACGGGGTATCACCAACTGAAGGTGAGATAGGAGGATATTCCAAAAACAGCATTCAGAACTCGATATGGACACTTTGAGTTTTTGGTGATGTTGTTTGGACTGATGAACACACCAGCAGCATTTATGGACATGATGAACAAAGTGTTCGAGCAATACCTAGATAAGTTTATTGTCGTTTTCATAGATGACATTCTAGTCTACTCGAAGACGGAGGAGGAACACGTTGAGCATTTGAAGATAGCCCTGGAAACGTTGAGAAGGGAGAAACTATATGCAAAGTTTTCCAAGTGTGAATTTTGGCTACAAAGGGTGCAGTTTTGGGGCACGTTATTGACAAGGATGATGTATCAATGGACCCTGCTAAGGTAGAAGCAGTAATAAACTGGGAGCAACCGAAGACGCCGACAGAAGTTCGAAGTTTCTTGGGATTAGTGGGTTACTATCGGAGATTTATTCAGAATTTTTCGAAGATAGTTGCACCGTTGATAAATTTGACAAGGAAGACTGTGAAGTTTGTATGGATGGATAAGTGTGAAGAGAGTTTATTGGAGTTGAAGAAGAAACTTAGTGAAGCACCTATGTTATCTCTACCAAATAATACAGGGGGATTTGTGGTATACAGTGATGCGTCACACAAAGGCCTTGGGTGTGTATTGATGCAGCATGGGAAGGTCATTGCGTACGCGTCACGACAGCTGAAGGACTATGAGAAGGGGTATCCGACTCATGACCTGGAACTAGCGGCAGTGGTGTTTGCTCTAAAGATGTGGAGGCACTATCTGTATGGAGAGAGGTGTGAGATATACATAGACCACAAAAGTCTGAAGTATATCTTCACTCAAAAGGAATTAAACATGAGACAGAGGCGATGGTTGGAGTTGATCAAGGACTACGATTGTGAAATTCTATACCATCCCGGTAAGGCCAATGTATTAGCTGATGCTCTAAGCAGGAAGGGCAGAGATAAGTTGCTGATGTCGATAACTCAAGAAAAACTGATCGAGGATATGGAAAGACTGGAGTTGGAAGTCAAGTATCCGATAAATGCATATGAGAAACTATTTGTAGTGGAGGCGAGTCCGCCTTTACTAAACAAGATAAAGGAGGCTCAAGAAATCGATGATGAGTGTGTTGCCATAAAGCAGCGAATCTCAGATAGAGAGGAGTTGAAGTACAAAATTGATAGCACGGGACTGCTAAGGTTTGAAGGGAGGATCTGGATACCGATGGTTCCGGAGTTGAGAGAAGAGATTTTCCAAGAAGTTCATTCTATAAGGTATTCGATATACCTTGGTAGTACCAAGATGTATCAGGATTTGCGCTAACATTTTTGGTGGCCTAACATGAAGAGGGTGGTCGCGGAATGTGTTGGGCGATGTTTGACATGTTAGAGGGTAAAAGCAGAACATCAGAAACCGGGTGGGCTGCTGCAACCGCTAGAGATTCCAGAGTGGAAGTGGGAGAATATCACGATGAATTTTGTGACGGGGCTTCCACCAACTCAGAAGGGTTACGACGCAATCTGGGTGATCGTGGATCGTTTACCTAAATCTGCACATTTTTTATCAATCAAGATAAGGTACAATCTGGAGCAGTTAGCAAAATTATATGTGAAAGAGATTATGTCACGACATGGAGTGCCGGTATCTATTATATCTGACAGAGATCCGCGTTTCACGTCGAATTTCTGGAAGAGCTTGCAAGAAAGGTTGGGAACCCAGTTGAGGTTGAGCACATCGTATCATCCTCAAATGGATGGACAAAGCGAACGAACGATTCAGACGCTTGAAGACATGCTTAGAGCATGTGTGGTGGATTTTAAAGGCAGTTGGGATGATCACCTACCATTGGTGGAGTTTGCCTACAATAACAGTTATCATGCGAGTATTGGCATGCCTTCATATGAAGTATTATATGGGAGGAAGTGTCGGACACCTTTGTGTTGGGATGAAGTTGGTGAACGGAGATTGAATTGGTGCAACAGACCATGGATGTTATCAATGTAATAAGAGCTCGATTAGTAGCGGCTCAAGACCGACAGAAGAAATATGCCGATTTGCATCGTCAGAAGCGAGAATTTAAAGTTGGCAGTTTTGTGTTTTTGAAGGTATCTCCCTGGAAGGGGAAGATCAAATTTGGGGAGAAGGAAAAATTGAGTCCCAGGTTTGAAGGACCTTTTGAAGTTTTAAAGAGGGTAGGTGAAGTGGCGTACGAGGTAGCTTTACCTCCTGAACTTGAGCACATCCACAATGTGTTTCACATTTCTGTATTACGGCCATATAAGCCCGACTACAAGCATGTGATATCCTATGAACCGATTCAAGTTGAGCGAGACTTGTCATATGAAGAGATTCCAGTTCAGATATTAGATAGGAAAGAGCAGTCGTTAAGAAACAAGATCATTCATTTGGTCAAAGTCCTTTGGAGGAACCACGCGGCTGAATAAGCTACGTGGGAACTGGAAGAGAAGATGCGAAAGAATTATCCGCATCTTTTTGAGTGAACTCATGTTAAGTTTTTCGTACCTAGGTTGTAATTCTGGGGACAAAATTCTTATAAGGGGGGAGGATGTAACGACCGTGAATTCTAGATAGCCTTGTAATTTAAATTTAAATATATTAATGAATATTATAAATTTGAGTAACAATGTTATGTGTCACGTGTTTAAAGATTGTGTGACAACCTGGATTATGTGAATATATGAATTTTACGTGTTGTAGTTTTGTATAAGTGAATAATTAATTTCGCGGAATGTCGCTAAACTACTATTCACGAGCACTATTCACGCAATAATATTTTTTTGTATTTTTCGGTTTCCATTATTTTCGTTAAAGCGTGTATGTGATAAGATAATTTTTTCAAGCGTTGGAATATTTATTTGAGCTCGTTAGTGATTAAATTTGTATCCAAATTATTTTATATGGGTGTTCCGAATAAACGGGCTAATCCGCATTTATTATTTTTATCCATCCCAATATTTTATGGGATGACCCATTTTAATCTTGGGTAGAGTTATTAAGCAAATTAGGTATTAATAAGGAAGAATTCGGGTATGGGAGACTAAATGGGTGTATTAATTTGTGTGTGTTGCTAATATAGGGAACCAACTTAATGCATGGACCAATGAGGAGTGAGCAAGGATGGAGTTGTCGGATGAGTGGCCTTGAGCCAAGTAATTACCTTGAAACCTTCTATTTCCCAACATTCTTCTCTATTCCATTTCCAAGAGGAACTCAGGTGCTACACTTGCATTCACCCGAATCTCCATTCAATCTCCCATTCGTTTCTTCTCTCCCCACTCAAACCATCAGCTCTCTTTAGAAGTAAACCATCTGCAGAAGAGAGGATATAGAGAGAGAAAGAGAAGAAACAAGGAAGAAGAAGAAAAAGTAGAGAGAGATAGTTTCTAGAGAGAGAAAGAAGTGGGTTTGTTCGAGAAGACGCCAAGAAGAAGAAGAAGAAGAGAAAGCTTCAAGCTCTGACCAAGTCTCTGAGCATCAAGGAGCAAGAATCAAGAGGTAAACATTAACCATAACCCTTTTCTTTCAATATTTCAAGCTTTCATGGTTTTGAAGCTTATATGCTTGGTGGGTTTGATTTTCATTGTCTATAATTGCTGTTAGTTGTGTATAAGTTGTTAGGGAAGTCCCTAAGACCCTAGAAACCTTCCTAATAACATTAAAGTGGAACAATATCATGAGAAAATCCGAACACATGCATAAAGGATGAAGAACAATGAAGAACATGGACATTTTGGACAAATATGGACATTCAGACTGTTTTAGAGAACTTGTAGTTTTGATTCTGTGTTTTCTTGCTTTATTTGTTATTGTGGTATTGTAGTTCCATGGGTTATCTTCATAACCCAGTTGGAAAGGAGTAAAAAGCTTTTAAAATGAATTTGTGGCGAAGATTTTAGTAAACCATGTAAAGAAAACGATTAGTTGGTGTGAACAGTGACCTTATAATCAAATCTGGTATTTACGTGTTGCTTGAAAAATTATGAGCTTCTGAAGTAGTATAGTACACTGAATTAGGAAGCCATGGGCTTTGGAATCAACGCATTTCGACCTCGGGTGAGGGAGATATAGCGATTTTAAGAAAATGTGTTAAGGTTGTCAATAACATGAAGAATTAGTTCGACTAGGCTCCTTGGAGCCACTGTTTTGATTTGTTTACGAATCTGAAATATTATGATTTTTGGATATGTTTTAGTTCAGGTTACAAGCTTTCTATAGCCTTAAGATTGGACTAATTCTGACTTAAAATAAAGAAGTTATGATATTTGGTAGAAGGTGCTACGAACCTGTCATGTAGGAGGTCGTAGAGTGCAAGTTGTGGGATAATCTCTGACCATCGTAGAGTGACAATGGTGGGATGGGCTTTGAGGGTGTTGGTCGATTTCACAACCGAAAAATATGCGCAAGTATACGCGGTCAACAAGTAATAAAGTGATAAGAGAGTTGTCGAACCCACAGGGAATTGTTCTAGTGTATCCCAAGTACCAACTATATATCGTCTCGATTTTAATTAGACAAATGATGATTTAATGTTTTTGTTGTTAGTAGTGACTAAGATAATAATAATCAAGTAAAAGATAATGAAATCTAATATTAACAAGTCTAAGATTGCAATTTCCCCCAACACTTCATTTGAATATCCTAACTCTCTCATTTGAATTAATTAACAACATATAATTGCCAACCGAGAAATCAAAGCTACTTATAAGCCTCTGTCGATGGTCAAATTCGAATCTTCCTAATGCGGCATGTAGGTATATGTCTATCCTACACACTATCAAGAGACCAATTTCAAGAACAATAACAAGACACGTGTCACTAAATCTCATTTATCGCCCCTTCAATTACCAACTTTTACATAGGAAGTCATTAAGAATAGATTCTCCATTGGTTGCACACGGTATCTGTGACGCCCCCAAATCTCTACACTCCCCTGTAGCAGATCTGGTGCTCACGTGAAACTATACAACTATAAATATTCAATAAAATATGACTTCTATCTATCCAAGGTTCACAGTATCCCATAACAGATAATAGTTCTCGTCAGAACGTTATCTGTGTTTGGATACCCTCACTTGGATGTATAGATTCATATCTTGTGGATATCTCTTTCATATCAATAGTTCCTATCTATCTGACATTCACAGTATCAATGATAAGATTGTCCCTAGAACTGAGGGCGCATTCCGGTAGAGATGGCACCTTATCGGCGCTCATTAAGTGTAACCCCAGAGCTTATAGGACTTTCAACATCATTTAAATACCCTCATTCAGATGTATAGTTCGTATAGATACTGTATCTAACTTAGTACAACTATGCTAAATAAAATAAAGATTAGAGTACACCGCAATCTATGAAATAAAGGATCATAATATATTACATATCATTTGTTTCGATTACATTGTTCTCAGTACTAAATTATTACAACAAAAGCCTTTAAAAGACTTAGATTATTCAAAAGCAGTTAATAAAACTAGTAAGCATGCCCTTTTTCCTTTATCTGTCCCAGAAGTGCTAGGGATATCATTTAAAGCTGCAAAAGAAGATATGCGCAAGAATGAGCTACAAATGCTCATTAAGTTCATTTGAAAATATAAACACAGTGTGTTTGATTTGAAAGATGTCAGGTGATGTATAATTGATACTGAGGGTTCTGTACCAGAACCATATATTTCAATTTGTTCTGTCAGTCTTCAATGACTTAGAACCTCCTTGAGTTCTGATATCTGGTAGGTGATCAGCCTCACCAATATCCTAGGAGTATGCATATCATCCTACCACATTTTTGGTCAATTTAAGTTAATTGCCAATATTGGTCAATTCATTTAATTGCCAATTTAAACCTCATTCGAAGGTTTGTCGGACCACCTTCCATCCACGGTGTCCCTTTAACTCAGTATAGATGTCGTACCAAAATAATTTGGTTTGACACAACAATTTTAAGCTCAAACAGTCAATAAATGATTTCATTTCTTAAGTTATGCTGAACAAGTAGCAAGAACTTCACAATAATTGATAGCAAGACATAAATGAATTGCTTAATATAAGTTGAGAAAAGTTAGGACACTTGCCTGTGCGTAGCACGTTAAGTTTACGCTGTTTATCAACGTTGGGTAGTCTATTTATGTCTATTCATATCAATAATAAACATTAAAATCTATAATAATACTTATCTAATTAAACTAGACAAGTTACACGAAGGTTCGATAAAACTTCGTTTGGAAGCTTAAATATTAGCTTAGACAATTTAATTATCATTTATAATATTTTTAGAAGCTTAATATTATTTTTAAATAATTTTTATAAGCTTAGAAATATTTTTAAATAATTTTATAAACTTGGGAATATTTTTAAATGATTTAGTTATCATTTAGAATCTTCTTAAAACATTTACTATGTTATTTAAATGATTTATTTATTAATTAGAATAATTTTTATAAGCTTGAAATATTTTTAAATAATTTTACAAGCTTAGGTATATTTTTAAATGATTTAATTATCATTTTGAATATTTTTTTTAAACATTAATATGTTATTTAAATAATTTATTTGTCACTTAGAATATTTTTAGACACCTAATATATTATTTAAATGATTTATTTATAATTTATAATATTTTTAGAAAGATAGAATATTATTTAAATAATTTATTTTATCATTAATAATATTTTTATAATTTATTTTATCATTATAATAATTTAATTATTACTTATAATAATTTTTAAAGCTTAATTTAATATTTAAATGATTTAATTATCATTTAGAATATTTTTAAAACATTTAATATGATATTCAAATGATTTATTTATCATTTAGAATAATTTTAGATACTTAAAATATTATTTAAATGATATATTTATCATTTATAATATTTTTAGAATTTATTTTATCATTTAAATGATGTAATTATTATTTATAATAATTTTTAAAACTTAGTTTAATATTTAAATGATTTATTTATCATTTATAATATTATTAAATATTTAATATTTTATTTTAAATAATTTATTTATTATTTAAAATAATTTTAGAAAGTTGGTAATATTTTTAAATGAATTAATTATCATTTAAAATATTTTAAATACATTAATATCATTTTTAAATTATTTATTTAAAATATTTATTAAATAATTTAATATTTAAATAAATTACATAATTATATAAAAATATTTATCAGAATATATAAAAATATTAAATATAATTAAAAATTAATTTTTTAATATTTATTATTAATTAATATGAATTTTTATTATTTATTTATAATTTATTTAATTATTTTTATTAATTTTTATTAAAAACCGTCGCAAAAGGGCTTTAGCGACGGACTGCATAGGGTTCTTAGTGTTCTGGGTTTGGGAAGGAGAGTGTCGTTAAAGGTGTTCTTCATTGAAGAACAGCCGGTCATGGTCGAGTAGGGACTTTTGACCGCAAATGATTTCCAATTGGTTAATGTTTTGAGTTTGATTTTTGTTTGTTGTTATAGTAGGCATGGCAAGGTATAACGACATATGAAATTTAAGCATAAACAACATCAATTGATGCTAGATAATTCATGGTCAAACTACCTAGTTCATGCTGTTCTTGAGGTTTCTGGGTTGCCCAGAAACATGCTGGTCATGGTCGGTCAACCATGTTTGACCGTTAATAACTTTCATGGTCGTTATTTGTTATGTGGTTTAATGATTCAGGGTTGTAGTATACATGGCATAGAACATGGTTAAGCCAAGAAATAACATTTACAAACATCATATAAGCAAGATTAAAGGTGGTCCAATCTTGTCAGACGGCTGTCAGTTATACTTAAAATTTTCTGGGCTGCCTAGAATCAGCCATCCGTGAGCGGTCAACGGGTTTTGACCATTAATAACTTCCATCCTTGACATGTTTTTACTATTCTACCAATTGGATATTATAGTTAACATGGCATACTACATATACAAACTTTAAAACAGATCAAACGACCAATTTAAGCCGATCAAAATGACTGACAAAATAGCCTGTCAGACCATTCTGGGCTGCCAAAGTCAGTTCATGTTTTTCATCAATTTTGACCATTTAAATGTTATGGATCCTTGTTTAACCAACCCATATCACTAAATAACATGTTGTTACATATCCTTAAACATTTAAACATAACATCTAACAAAGTTTTAAAGATCTAGTATAAAATTAGGGTTTTTACACATTTTTGAGCTTCTTTTGATTTGTGATCTTTGATTCTGTTCTTGTAATTGCAGAGGCTTATTTTGGCTTGATAAATAAGTGTTTAAGCTTCAAAAATTTCGTGGCCTAATGATCAGAATGATGTTCTATTTATAGGAACTTCAAATTAGGGTTTTTAGGGTTTCTTTTCTAAATTTGGCATCCACAAATATCTAGCCTTGATACTTGTGCTACTCTCATCTGATCCTAACCACCTACTTGTGCTGGAGTGTGTTGAGCACAAGCTTGCACACTCCTAGCTCAATTTCTATTGGTTTAAATTTTATTTTTGATTTATTTCCTTACTAATTAAAATTAGATTTTTGCTAATCATGTTTAGGATGTTTACTTATGTTTAGTAATACCTTAATTAAGGTTATATATCATAATTAAGGTTTTACATTTCATAAATTAGCATTTAGATAACATAATTAGAATCATAATTAGGGTTTAGGGTTTCCTAATTAGGGTTAGGGTTTCTTAATTCATAGATTAGGTTTTAAATCTTTCAATTAAGGTTTTAATCTAGATTAAATGATTCATAGTTAATGGTATAGTTTATTACTTAGAATCTAATTATCTCAATTAGGATTCTTGTGTAATAATTAGGATTTTGATTTACTAATTTGGACAACTTTTATTAATTAGGGTTTTCAAATTTAGGGTTTCTATTTTAGTTTAACATTTTAAACCCTAGTTAACTTATTTTAGATTTTTATCAGTTAATATAATATTATATTAACTCCAAAGCACGACAAATCACTTCGTCATTTCTAAGCACGACACAGCAACTTACAAAAATAATTTGCCGAGACGCTTCTCAGTGAAATCGTCGGAAGCACGACAAATTATTTTGTCCGTTTTAGCACCACACAGCTGCTTGGCGATAATTTTTTATTTGATCTAATTGTTTAATAAAATACACAACCACATAATACCAAGTCAGATCATGAAAATTCATTTATTAAACAAATAATTTACATATACAAATCTTATTAGGGTTCGGAATATTACAGTATCTAGGTATATGTCTATCCTAAATACTATCAAGTTACCTATCATTGAGGATAATCAACAAGACACACGTCACTTAATCTCAATTAATAACCCACAATAATCTTTAACTTTTGCATGATATCATAACAAGGTCTAAACACTATAATCCATTCGTCAAGTTCATATAGGTTTCCACAGTAATTACTAGCTAGGCAATTAAAATATGAAGCATAAATTATGATATTCAATCCACAAATGAGTAATTAATAACGAAGAGAGAGAAGTTAATTCAAACTATGTGTTGGGTTCCATTGAAATCTTAGAATACAAATTCTAGTTCATGGTAGCTAAGTAAATCATCAAACACATGGTGTACATCATGAAATAGAAATACAAATTCAGAGGAAAACAAGAGATGATAAAACCCATTTGGAAGATAATCATGTGTTACTTGCTTGGTTGATGTCAATCTCTAGCTTTTCCTCTTCATTTGACATTCGTTTCTCTTTTTGCACCTTAGCTTGTTGCTGGAAATTTCCTTGAATTGCAGCCCTCAAGCTCTTCTTGATGATATATGTGCAGCCTCCCAAGGTCTAGATAACCCTTTGGCAATCCTTTCCTTCTTGGTTCCTTGGCTTTTGCTGAGTTTTCCATGTATTGCAGCACTTTTGGACTCTATTTTGATGTTTTAGTGTAGCCTCCCAATCCCTAGTTGTGTAATATGAAGTGTGAGAATGCTGAGAATGGAGGCAAAATGTTCTATTTATAATGCTCCTCTAAAAACCCTAGCCTCCACATAGATTTGGACCCAAAAACCCGCTCAGATTGCACAAACCTGACAGCTTGGATCGCACTCAAAAGGCTCGACGTGCCCGCACGCCGCCTAGCGCGCGCGCGCCCAGGCTGTGGTTGGCCCATGCTGAATGCCGCATGCCCGTACGCTGGAAGCCGCCCGCCCGCGTCGCACACTCGCACCCCAGCGCGCCCGCCCCCACCCACTCCCTAGTCGGTCGCTGGTGCCCCAACTGCTGCACGCCTGGCGCCCCAATCTGCCGAGGCCCCAGCACGCGCCCGCTCCCAGCGCCCATGTGCCCACCTGCCGAGGCCCAGCGCCCATTTCCTGTTGAGGCCTGATGAGTGTGTTTTATACACACAATTTGGGTACTTTTGACCTTGATAATTTGTAAGTCTTTGGGTACTTTATGTGGTTTTATTGTGTTTTTATCTTATTTTTAGATATTGTGGTTTTATATTGCTTATACATGTTTAGTATTATTTTTTATGCATTTTCATTGTGTTTGTATGAATTAAAATAAAGACCGCTCAGATCATTGTTCATAATGACATCATGCCCGTGTTTGGTTATCCGTGGTTGGCGTGTTTTATTTTGGAAATTTGTGTTTGGCGACGCTTGGTATGAAAGTTGATGACATTTGCGCTTTAGGTGTGCACGGCGTCGACCAAGTCACAAGAGTGTTGACATAGGCACCAGCTACAGCAGACCAGCGGGGCCTCGCCACAAACCAGCGAGGCCTTGCCAAGGCATCCAGGGAGTTGCACCAGACCAGCGGGGCCTCGCCACAAACCAGCGAGGCCTTGCCAAGGCATCCAGGGAGTTGCACCAGACCAGTGGGGCCTCGCCAGGAAGCAGCAAGGCCTCGCCAGAGCATACAGGGAGTTGCAGCAAGCCAGCGAGGCCTCGCCACAAACCAGCGGGGCTGCGCCAATTCGCGCTGAGTGCGATATGTGCGGGTTTTTTGGGTCAAAATCCGAGTAGAGGCTAGGGTTTTCATGAGAACATTATAAATAGAACATGTAGCCTCCATTTTAGGAAGACTTAGACAGACTTAGATTATCTTAGACTTCAAAAATCAGATTTAGAGAGAGAGAGAGAGGAGGCTTGGAGCAAAAAGAGGGAGGCCATGGCCTTTGGCCATGGTTCTTCCAAAGCTTGGAGGAGCTTCAATGGAGGTGCTTCAATGGAGTTTCATCCAACAACAATGGGGAAGCCATCCTTTATCTTTCTTTATCTTTTTCTCTATGTAATTAGTTTTTAATCTAAGATTGTAATTGAACCCATTGCTTATTTGAGTTGATTTCTCTTCCTTTGATTATTGCTACTCATATGAATTGGTTATCATAACCTATGCTTATAGATTAATTGCTTGGCTAGTAATTACCTTGGGAACCTATATGAACTTGACAAACGGATTATAGTGTTGAGACCTAGTTATGATATCATGTGAAAGTTAAAGATTATTGTGGGTGATTAATTGAGATTTAGTGACGTGTGTCTTGTTGATTATCCTCAATGATAGGTAACTTGATTGTATTTAGGATAGACATATACCTAGATACTATGTGCAACCAATTGAGAATCTATTCTTAATGACTTCCTTTGTGAAAGTTGGTAATTGAAAGGGTGGTTGATGAGATTTAGTGACATGTGTCTTGTTAGTTATTCTTGAAATTGGTCTCTTGATAGTATGTAGGATAGACATATACCTACATGCCGCATTAGGAAGATTCGTAATTGACCATCGACAGAGGCTCTTACGTAATTGTGATTTCTCGGATGTCAATTCTATGTGGTTAATTGATCTTAAAGGAGAGTTAAGATATTTGAACAAAGCATTGCACGCCAAGTGTTTGATAAAATGCTGGAATGGGGGAAATTGTAATCTTAGACCTTTATCTATCTATTTATCTTATTTATTTGTCATGCAATTTAGATGCAACCTTTATCTATCACTTGAATCAAAGAGTTTGATTTAGATCGAGTCGATATTGAGTTAGTACTTGGGGATACATTAGAGTTAATTCCCTGTGGGTTCGACAACTCTCTTATCATTGTATTACTTGTTGACCGCGTATACTTGCGCGTATTTATCGGTTGCGAAATCGACCAACAAGTTTTTGGCGCCGTTGCCGGAGAATTGTTCTTCTAGTGTTTTTCCAATATTAATGACAATCGAATTGGTCTTAATTTAGACTTGTAAATAATTTGCTTATTATTTATTTTGTTTTTCTTATTTTGTTTTCAGTGAATGGATGAGCATAATTATCAATGGGATTACGAGGGGACGACGCAACCAAGTTCGTCAAAATTTCTTGAGCAATTGCAAGAACAAATTGCAACTCTTTCAAGGGCTGTGGACACTCTTAAAGGCCAGTCCACTCAAAATGCCTACAGTCAGAATCAAGCTGACTACTACCCAAACTACTATCAGTCGGGTTGGCATGATTATTCAAGCTTTTCTTGGGACAACAGTCAAGATCAATGCTTTGATCCAAGTCTCTCATACCATTCAGAATTTTTATTCCAACCTCCACCACACCATGAGGATACATCTAATGTGGAGGAGATTCTTCCTTTGTTCGTTGAGAAACAAGAATTGTTACGAAACCTCGAGAACCAAGTGGCACAACTTGTCGAGGCAGTGCTTATTCACCCGCAAAGCACCTTACCTTGTATTACACAGATTAACCCTATAGAGGAAGGTGAAGAGCAATGCATGGTGAATTCGCATAGTTGTGACAAAGCGGAAAGAAGGAGGGAGGAGCTCATGGCTCATATCTCTCAAAATGAGGTTAGGTTAGCAAATATACAAGCTTTAGTCAGAGCATCATGAACTATGTTGCCAATTCTTACATTATTCACCCGCAAAGCACCTTACCTAGTGATATAGAGATCAACCCCATAGAGGAAGGTGAAGAGGAGTGCTTGGTGGATGATCAAGGAAATGGCGCGGAGTCGTACGAAGCTATTAGTAAAAATTTTGAGAGTGAACATCCTATTGTGGATGATGATTCTGAGGTTGATGAGATGAGGAGCATGAATGGGGATCATGAAAAGGAAATTGAAGACCAAGAAGTCACATTCGAGGTTTTCAAACCCATCGAACACCCATTGGTTCATGAAGAAGATCTTCATGTCGATCTTGACACAAGTGCAATAATTGATGATGCGGATGAGGAAAGCTTCTTCTTGCCATCGGTTGAAACGAAGTTTGAGGGTCACCAACCAGGCATGCATGCCATGCAAATCAAAGAAAGAACAACGAGGCGGCATGCAATGGTCAATTTTGCGATTGAGCCGGAGTGAAAGGAAATAAAAGAGTCGGGCTAACGACTTTAAACCAAGCACTTCTTGGGAGGCAACCCAAGTTTACTGTTTTATTTTTATTGCATTTTAGTGGTTTAATTGCATTTTAATTTCTATAGTCATTTGCTTTCAGGTACGCTCCCAACTTAGAGGTATTGAAAGATGATATCAATGGCGCTTGACACGGTTTCAGGGAAGTCTTCTATTTTAATTTTTCCTATATCAGACATTGAGGACAATTTCAAGTTTAAGTTTGGGGGTAGTACTTCGTATTTGTGTATTTATATGTTTTTAATTTAGTATTCGTGTGTTTTCAGTGTATTTTTCAAAAAAAAAAATAGAATTTTTTTTTCTTCTAGGATGTGTCTCTTGAGCATTGTTTTAATATGATTTGAACTATAATTCATGGTCAATGATAATAACTTGATTGAATAGATTCTAATTCACGGAAAAGGGCCATATGTTGCTTAGTCGTTGTGCTTAATTTTGTTGTTGGGTATTGCTTTGCTTATGAGTCCTTCCACTTTTTTCGCACTTACCTATGTGTATTGAGCTAGTCGTATGCTTAGAGAAGGCTTTTATAACCGAATGCTTGTGGAAAATATCTATAAACTCTAGTACTCGTTTAAACATCACTCGAAGCAGGGTATCCAAATTTGTTGTGTTGGATTTGTTGGTCATGTGGTGAGTTGAGATAGAGCGTAAAACGCAGTCACTCATGGACACATGCTTAGGGGAGATAGAGCGTAAAACGCACTCTCTTATTTTTGTGACAAAAGAAAGAAAATGTTGTATTGCAAATCTTGTAGGGGGTTGAGATAGAGCGTAAAACGCAATCGCCCATATGACCGTGCTTAAGGTTGAGATGGAGCATAAAATGCACTCACCTAGAGCCCTTGAGTCTCAAAATTTTTGGAATTGTGATTTGTATACCTTTGAATTGAGTGATGTGTTAAGCATGTTGTTTTGGTGTTTATTTTGATTATTTCATAAGGTAATATGGTTGCATAAGTTCATCCGAGCTTGGTTGGTTTAGTGCTATTGGGTACTCACACACACACATGGAAGGGGCCTAAAGCAAGATATGACTAGCTAATTGATATTTTAGACTTGCAACGTTTTGGCTATTTTCTTGAGTTCCATGTGTTGATGCCTTTGAGACCATTGTCGGCTTATTAATTCATTGCTCAAGTTAGGATGTATTAGAAGCGTGTCAATTGTGTAGTTTAGGTTTGTTTTGCTTGAGGACAAGCAAAGATTTAAGTTTGGGGGTATTTGATGAGTGTGTTTTATACACACAATTTGGGTACTTTTGACCTTGATTAATTTGTAAGTCTTTGGGTACTTTATGTGGTTTTATTGTGTTTTTATCTTATTTTTTAGATATTGTGGTTTTATATTGCTTATACATGTTTAGTATTGTTTTTATGCATTTTCATTGTGTTTGTAGGAATTAAAATAAAGACCGCTCAGATCATTGTTCATAATGACATCATGCCCGTGTTTGGTTATCCGTGGTTGGCGTGTTTTATTTTGGAAATTTGTGTTTGGCGACGCTCGGTATGAAAGTTGATGACATTTGCTTTTTAGGTGTGCACGACGTCGACCAACTCACAAGAGTGTTGACATAGGCACCAGCTACAGCAGACCAGCGGGGCCTCGCCACAAACCAGCGAGGCCTTGCCAAGGCATCTAGGGAGTTGCACCAGACCAGCGGGGCCTCGCCACAAACCAGCGAGGCCTTGCCAAGGCATCCAGGGAGTTGCACCAGACCAGCGGGGCCTCGCCAGGAAGCAGCAAGGCCTCGCCAGAGCATACAGGGAGTTGCAGCAAGCCAGCGAGGCCTCGCCACAAACCAGCGGGGCTGCGCCAATTCGCGCTGAGTGCGATCTGTGCGGGTTTTTTGGGTCAAAATCCGTAGTAGAGGCTAGGGTTTTCATGAGAACATTATAAATAGAAACATGTAGCCTCCATTTTAGGAAGACTTAGACAGACTTAGATTATCTTAGACTTCAAAAATAGATTTTAGAGAGAGAGAGAGGAGGCTTGTGGAGCAAAAAAAGAGGGAGGCCATGGCCTTTGGCCATGGTTCTTCCAAAGCTTGGAGGAGCTTCAATGGAGGTGCTTCAACGGAGTTTCATCCAACAAACAATGGGGAAAGCCATCCTTTATCTTTTCTTTATCTTTTTCTCTATGTAATTAGTTTTTAATCTAAGATTGTAATTGAACCCATTGCTTATTTGAGTTGATTTCTCTTCCTTTGATTATTGCTACTCATATGAATTGGTTATCATAACCTATGCTTATAGATTAATTGCTTGGCTAGTAATTACCTTGGGAAACCTATATGAACTTGACAAACGGATTATAGTGTTGAGACCTAGTTATGATATCATGTGAAAGTTAAAGATTATTGTGGGTGATTAATTGAGATTTAGTGACGTGTGTCTTGTTGATTATCCTCAATGATAGGTAACTTGATTGTATTTAGGATAGACATATACCTAGATACCATGTGCAACCAATTGAGAATCTATTCTTAATGACTTCCTTTGTGAAAGTTGGTAATTGAAAGGGTGGTTGATGAGATTTGAGTGACATGTGTCTTGTTAGTTATTCTTGAAATTGGTCTCTTGATAGTGTGTAGGATAGACATATACCTACATGCCGCATTAGGAAGATTCGTGAATTGACCATCGACAGAGGCTCTTACGTAATTGTGATTTCTCGGATGTCAATTCTATGTGGTTAATTGATCTTAAAGGAGAGTTAAGATATTTGAACAAAGCATTGCACGCCAAGTGTTTGATAAAATGCTGGAATGGGGGAAATTGTAATCTTAGACCTTTATCTATCTATTTATCTTATTTATTTGTCATGCAATTTAGATGCAACCTTTATCTATCACTTGAATCAAAGAGTTTGATTTAGATCGAGTCGATATTGAGTTAGTACTTGGGGATACATTAGAGTTAATTCCCTGTGGGTTCGACAACTCTCTTATCATTGTATTACTTGTTGACCGTGTATAGTTGCGCGTATTTATCGGTTGCGAAATCGATCAACAAGTTTTTGGCGCCGTTGCCGGAAAGAAAGAGATGATAAAACCCATTTAGAAGATATTCATATGTTGTTTGCTTGGTTGATGACAATCTCTAGCTTTTCCTCTTCCTTTGGCATTCTTTTCTCTTTTTGCTCCATAGCTTGTTGCTGGAAATTTCCTTGAATTGCAGCCCCCAAGCTTTTCTTGATGAAGTATGTGTAGCCTCCCAAGGTCTAAATATCTCTTTGACAAGCCTTTCCTTCTTGGTTCTTTGGCTTTTGCTGAGTTTTCCTTGTATTGCAGCACTTTTGCTCTCTATTTTGATGTTTTAGTCTAGCCTCCCAATCCCTAGTTTGCATATATGAAGCCCCAATGAGATATTATATAGTGCCTCTACCAAAACCCTAGCCAAGCATCAGATATTTGGTCAAAAACCCGCTCAAATCGCACAAACCCGACAGCTGGAATCCCCGGCAACGGCGCCAAAAACTTGTTGGTCGATTTCGCAACCGATAAATACGCGCAAGTATACGCGGTCAACAAGTAATATAATGATAAGAGAGTTGTCGAACCCACAGGGAATTGTTCTAGTGAATCCCAAGTACCAACTATATATCATCTCGAATTTATTTAGACAATTGATGATTTGAATTTGTTGTTGTTTTGTAATAATAAGGGATATGGAAAGCGTTAAAATAATGAAATCAAATATTAACAAGTCTAAGATTGCAATTTCCCCCAACACTTCGTTTGAATCTCCTAACTCTCTCTTTTCAATCAGTTATAACATACGAATTGACAACCGAGAAATCAAAACTACATAAGAGCCTCTGTCGATGGTCAATCATGAATCTTCCTAAGCGGTGCATAGGTATATGTCTATCCTATACACTATCAAGAGACTAATTTCAGGAAAGATTAATAGACACGTGTCACCAAATCTAATTAATCGTCCCCTCAATTACCAACTTTCACATCGAAAGTCATTAAGACTAGATTCTCAATTGGTTGCATGCGGTAATTAGGTATATATCTATCCTAACTACTATCAAGATACCTATTATTGCAGATAATTAATAAGACACACGTCACTTAATCCAATTAATAACCCATAACAATCTATACTCTCGCATGTTATCATAACTAGGTCTTAACCTATAATCCGTTCATCAAGTTCATATAGGTTCCCAAGGTAATTACGGGCCAAGCAATTAATCTAGAAAGTAAAGGTTATGACAATCAATTCACAAATGAATAACTAAAATCAATAGAGAGAATTCAATTCAACTATGTGTTGGCTTCCATTGAAATCTTAGAATATAAGCTTTAGTTCATGGTAGCTAAGCAAAACATCAAACACATGGTGTTCATCATAAAATTGAAATACAAATTCAAAGGAAAGCAAGAGATGATAAAACCCATTTAGAAGATATTCATATGTTGCTTGCTTGGTTGAGGTCAATCTCTAGCTTTTCCTCTTCATTTGGCATTCGTTTCTCTTTTTGCTCCTGAGCTTGTTGCTGGAATTTTCTTGATTTGTAGCCCTCAAGCTCTTATTGATGATGTATGTGCAGCCTCCCAAGGTGTAGATATGCCTTGACAATCCCTTCCTTCTTGGTTCTTTGGCTTGTGCTGAGTTTTTCCTTGTATTGCAGCACTTTTGCTCTCAAATTGGTGTTTTAGTCTAGCCTCCCAATCCCTAGTTTTGAAATATGAAGCCCCAATAAGTTATTATATAGTGCCTCCATGAAAACCCTAGCCAAACATCAGATATTTGGTCAAAAATCCGCTCAAATCGCACCAAAAAGCCAGTTGGAATCGCACTCAGCAGAGCTGGCGCAGCCTCGCTGGTTTGTGGCGAGGCCCCGCTGGCCTGCTGCAACTCCCTGTATGCTCTGGCAAGGCCTCGCTGGTTTGTGGCGAGGCCCCGCTGGTCTGGTGCAACTCCCTGTATGCCTTGGCAAGGCCTCGCTGGTTTGTGGCGAGGCCCCGCTGGTCTGGTGCAACTCCCTGTATGCCTTGGCAAAGGCCTCGCTGGTTTTGTGGCGAGGCCCCGCTGGTCTGCTGTAGCTGGTGCCAATGTCAGCACTCTTGCGACTTGGTCGAACGCCTGTGCACACCCAAAGCACAAATGTCATCAACTTTCATACCGAGCGTCGCCAAAACACCTAATTTTCAAAATAAAACATGCCAACCACAAGATTACCAAACACGGGCCTTATGTATGTCATATGAACAACGATTCGAGCGGTCTTTAATTCAATTCCTACAAAACACACTAAAAATACATCAAAGCACTACAAAACATATACGAGTAACATAAATCTAATTTATCTAGAAATAAGATAAAAATACATAAAAACCACATAAAATACTTAAAGACTTGCAAATTATCAAGGTCAAAAGTACCCAAATTGTGTGTATAAAACGCACTCATCAAGGCCCGCGTGCGCCGCGCGGCGCCCGTGCCCAGCGCCTGCCGAGCAGCGCCCAATGCCCGTGTCGAGTGCCTGCCGAGTGTTGCTGAGGCCTGCACCCATGCGCCCACCTGCCGAGGCCCTGCGCCCATCGCCTGTCGAGGCCCGCGCGCCGCTCGGCGCCCGCGCCCAACGCCTACTGAGCAACGCCTAACTCCCGTGTCGAGTGCCTGCTGAGTGTTGTCGAGGCCCACTCGCGCGCCCAATGCCCATGCGCCTGCTGCCTGCCGACGCCCAGTGCCCGACGCCAGCGGCCCGACACCCCGCGCCCAGCGCGCGCACCGTGGCTTGGCCGAAGCCGGCACGCCGTGCACGCTATCTAATGTCGTGCACGCTAAACTTCTAAATCTCATCAAACTTAACATCGAGCGTCGCCAAACACTAATTTTCAACATTAATACCATTCGGGCACGGATATTCAAGCATAGGCTTGCCCTCGTGGCTTGGCTGACGCCTCTGTGCACGCTTTCTAATGTCGTGCACGCTCGACTTCCAAATTTCATCAAATTAAACACCGAGCGTCGCCAAACACTAATTTCCATTGTATTACCATTCGAGCATGGACGTCTAAGCACAGACATTGAGTCATTACAAACAACGATCCAAGTGGTCTTTATTTCAATTCCTACAAACACAGTAAAAATGCATAAAAAATAATACTAAACAAATATAAGCAATATAAAACCATAATATCTAAAATTAAGATAAAAATACAATAAAACCACATAAAGTACCCAAAGACTTACAAATTATCAAGGCCAAAAGTACCCAAATTGTGTGTATAAAACACGCTCATCAAATACCCCCAAACTTAAATCTTTGCTTGTCCTCAAGCAAAACAAACTTAAACTAAACAATTCAAAAACTTCTAATACAACCTAACTTGAGCAATGAATCAATAAGCCGAAAATGCTCTCAAAGGCATCAACACATGGAACTCAAGAGAACAAACAAAGCGTTGCAAGTCTAAAATTTTAATTAGCTAGTCATACTTTGCTTAAGGCCCCTTCCGTGTGTGTGTGAGTACCCAATAGCACTAAATCACGTGTAGCTCGGATGAACTTATGCAACCATAGTACCTTATGAAAGAAATCAAAATAAACTTCAAAAATCACATGCTTGACACATCACTCATCGCAAATGTATACAAATCATAAATTTCCAAAAATTTTGAAAACCAAAAGCTCTAGGTGAGTGCATTTTATACTCCATCTCAACCTTAAGCACGCTCATATGGGCGAGTGCGTTTTACACTCAACCTCAACCCCTTGCAAGATTTGCAACATATAATTTCCTTTCTTTAATCCCAATTATAAGAGAGTGCGTTTTACGCTCTATCTCTCCTATGCATGCGTCCATGAGTGAGTGCGTTTTACGCTCCATCTCAACTCACCACATGACCATCAATTCAAACATAACAAATTTAGACACCTTGCTTCGACTGACGTTTAAACGAGTTTTAGAGTTTATAGATATTTCCCACAAGCATTCGGTTATAAAAGCCTTCTCTAAGCATACAACTAGTTTAATACTCATAGGTAAGTGCACAAAAGTGAAAGGACGCATAAGCAAAATAATAACCAATAAACGATAAGCACAAAGCCTAAGCACCAATTGTCTACGTCTCATGAGTTAGACTCTCTTTAAACAAGCTATTATCATTGACCATGGATTATAGTTCAAATCAAATTAAAACAATGCTCAAGGGACACAACCTAAAAATAAATAATAAATTTTTTTTTGAATAAAAAGAAAAACATACTTAAATCATACAAAAATTAAATTAAAAACACACAAATACGAAGCACTACCCCTAAACTTAAACTTGACATTGTCCTCAATGTCTGATATAGGAAAAATTAAAATAGAAGACTTCCCTGAAAACGTGTCAAGAGCCATTGATATCATCTTTCAATACCTCTAAGTTGGGAGCGTACCTGAAAGCAAATGACTAAAGAAATTACAATGCAATTAAACCACTAAAATGCAATCAAACAAAAATAAAACAAAACAGTAAACTTGGGTTGCCTCCCAAGAAGCGTTTGGTTTATAGTCGTTAGCCCGACTCCTTTGTTTCGTTTCAATCCGACTCAATTGCAAAAATGACCATTGCATGTCACCTCGCTGTTCTTTCTTTGATTTGCATGGCGCACATATCTGATTGGTAACCTTTAAACTTAGCTTCAACCAGTGGCAAAAAGAAGCTTTCCTCATCCGCTTTATCCATTATTGCACTAATGGGTGCTCGGTGGCTTTGAAAACCTCGAATGTGACTTCTTGATCTTCAATTTCTTTTTCATAATCCCCATTCATGCTCCTCGTCTCTTCAACCTCAGAATCAACATCAACAAAAGGATGTACACTCTCAAAATCTTCTTCAATAGCTTCGTGCAACTCCTCATCACTTCCATGTTTATCCACTATGCACTGCTCTTCACCTTCCTCTATAGGGTCAATCTCCGTATCGCTTAGCATGGTGTTTTGGGGATGAATAATGTAAGTATTGGCAACATAGTTCATGATGCTCTGCACTGAAGCTTGTAGATTTGCCACCCTAACCTCATTTTGAGAGATATGAGATATGTCCCAAGTCATGAGCTCATCCCCCATTCTTTCCTCTTCGTCACATCTATGCGAATTCACCATATATTGCTCTTCACCTTCCTATATAGGGTTAATCTGTGTAATGCAATGTAAGGTGCTTTGTGGGTGAATAAGCACAGCCTCGACAAGTTGTGCCATTTGGTTCTCGAGGTTTCATAATAATTCCTGTTGCTCAAGGTATATGGGAAGAATCTCCTCCAAATTAGATGTATCATTTTTTTGCGGTGGAGGATGGTGTACAAATTCTGAATGGTATGAGAGATTTGGATCATAGCATTGATCTTGATTGTTGTCCCAAGAAAAGCTTGGATGATCTTGCCAACCCGGATGATAGTAGTTTGGGTTGTAGTCAGCTTGATTCTGACAGTAGGCATTCTGAGTGGACTGGCCTTCAAGAGTGTCAACAACCCTTGAAAGCGTTGTAACTTGTTCTTGCAATTGCTCAAGAAGTTTTTGACGAACTTGGTTGTGTCGTCCCCTCATAATCCCATTGAGAGTTATGCTCATCCATTAACTGAAAACAAAATCAAAACAAAACAAAATAAATAATAAGCAAATTATTTACAAGTCTAAATTAACACTAATTCGATTTTCATTACTATTGGAAAAACAGTAGAAGAACAATTCTCCGGCAACGGCGCCAAAAACTTGTTGGTCGATTTCACAACCGAAAAATACGCACAAGTATACGAGGTCAATAAGTAATAAAGTGATAAGAGAGTTATCGAACCCACAGGGAATTGTTCTAGTGTATCCCAAGTACCAACTATATATCGTCTCGATTTTAATTAGACAAATGATGATTTGATGTTTTTGTTGTTGGTAGTGACTAAGGGGGTGTTTGATAAAAATTGAATGGATCTGAATCTGAATCTGAATGAGCTGAATCTGAATCTGAATCTGAACGAGCTGAATCTGAATGAAAAAAATTGTTTGATGATTGACATGTCTGATACATCTGATAACAAAATTTTATTATTTTACCCTTATGAAAAAAATTCAAAATTATTATAAATTTATTTAATATTAATTATAATTAATATAATAGTTAATATTTACAACCAACAAAAACCAAAACAGATAATCTTGGTATCAAAATCCCAAACAAGCATATATTTTATCTACCAAATAGATGGTAGATTATATAACATCCCAAATCACAAACAAAAGGAAATCCTAAACTAAATTAATCAACTTCTTCAATCTTTGGTCCGGCACCGGAACCACTTCCATCGCCAACAGAAGGACCATCTTCATCCATTGCTCCGCCTATGCCGCCACCGACTCCTCCTTGGTACATCTTGGCGATGATGGGGTTGCATATACCCTCCAGCTCCTTCATCTTGTCTTCGAATTCATCAGGCTCAAGGAGTTGATTCCCATCAATCCACTGAATAGCCTATTCAATTGCATCCTCGATCTGGTTCTTGTCAGCAGCATCAAGGTTGGAGCTTATCTTCTCGTCTTTAATTGTGTTCCTCAATAACGATCTTGTTGGTTTTCTGAGTTGTGGGTTTGGGAACAACATCCGTAAAAATAAATTCATTCAGACGACTAGCTTACCTATTCAGCCCAAAAATATTGGCTTATTCGGTCAGCTGAAATTGAACCATTCAGATCTTAAAAAATGATAATCAAACAGTCTGAATGGCTGAATCGTTCAGATTCAGAGCCATTCAGCCTTATTCAAACCGAAACAAACAGGGCCTAAGATAATAATAATTAAGTAAAATATAATGAAATCTAATATTAACAAGTCTAAGATTGCAATTTCCCCCAACACCTCATTTGAATATCCTAACTCTCTCATTTGAATTAATTTATAACATAGAATTGCCAACTGAGAAATCAAAGCTACTCATGAGCCTCTGTCGATGGTCAAATTCGAATCTTCCTAATGCGGCATGTAGGTATATATCTATCCTACACACTATCAAGAGATCAATTTCAAGAACAATAACAAGACACGTGTCACTAAATTTCATTTATCGTCCCTTCAATTACCAACTTTCACATAGGAAGTCATTAAGAATAGATTCTCCATTGGTTGCACACGGTATCTAGGTATATGTCTATCCTAAATACTATCAAGTTACCTATCATTGAGGATAATCAACAAGACACACGTCACTTAATCTCAATTAATAACCCAAAATAATCTTTAACTTTCGCATGATATCATAACAAGGTCTAAACACTATAATTCGTTCGTCAAGTTCATATAGGTTTCCACTGTAATTACTAGCTAGGCAATTAAGATATGAAGCATAAATTATAATATTCAATCCACAAATGAGTAATTAATAACAAAGAGAGAGAAGTCAATTCAAACTATGTGTTGGGTTCCATTGAAATCTTAGAATACAAAATCTAGTTCATGGTAACTAAGAAAAACATCAAACACATGGTGTACATCATGAAATAGAAATACAAATTCAAAGGAAAGCAAGAGATGATAAAACTCATTTAGAAGATAATCATGTGTTGCTTGCTAGGTTGATGTCAATTTCTAGCTTTTCCTCTTCATTTGGCATTCGTTTCTCTTTTTGCTCCTTAGCTTGTTGCTGGAAATTTCCTTGAATTGTAGCCCTCAAGCTCTTCTTGATGATGTATGTGCAGCCTCCCAAAGTCTAGATATCCCTTTGACAATCATTTCCTTCTTGGTTCCTTGGCTTTTGCTGAGTTTTCCTTATATTGCAGCACTTTTGGCCTCTATTTTGATGTTTTAGTGTAGCCTCCCAATCTTTAGTTGTGTAATATGAAGTGTGAGAATGTTGCGAATGGAGGCAAAATGTTCTATTTATAATGCTCCTCTGAAAACCCTAGCCTCCACATGGATTTGGACCCAAAAACCCGCTCAGATTGCACAAACCCGATAGCTGGGATCGCACTCAAAAGGCCCGACGCGCACACGCCCAGGCCGTGGTTGGCCCATGCTGAATGCCGCACGCTTGCGCCGCGCACCCGTACGCTAGTACGCGCGCCCGCGCCCACGCCCTAGTCGCCCGCTGGTGCCCCAACTGTTGCACGCCTGGCGCCCATGCGCCCACCTGCCGAGGCCCAGCGCCCATCGCCAGTCGAGGCTACGCGCGCCACGCGCCGCCCGTGCCCAGCACCTGCCGAGCAGCGCCCAACGCCCGTGTCGAGTGCCTGCCAATTGTTGTCGAGGCCCGCACGCGCGCGCGCCTAGCGCCTATGTGCCTGCTGCTTGCCGATGCCCAGCGCCCATGTGCTTGCTGCCTGCCGACACCTAACGCCCGACGCCAGTGCCTGACGCCCAGAGCCCGACGCCCGACGCCTGGCGCCCCGCGCCCAGTGCCCAGCGCCTGACGCCAGCGCCGGACGCCAGTGCCCAGCGCGCGCCCGTGGCTTGGCCGACACCGCACGTCGTGCACGCTATCCAACACCGTGCACGGTAAACTTCCAAATCTCATCAAATTTAACACCAAGCATCTCCAAACACTAATTTTCAACATAATACCATTCGGGCACGGATATTCAAGCACGTTCTTGCCCTCGTGGCTTGGCTGACGCCGAACGTCGTGCACGCTTTCTAACGCCGTGCACGTTCGACTTCCAAATTTCATCAAATTAAACACCTAGCGTCGCCAAACACTAATTTCCATTGTACTACCATTCGGGCACGGACGTCCAAGCACGGACATTGAGTCATTACGAACAACGATCCGAGCGGTCTTTATTTCAAATCCTACAAACACAATAAAAATACATAAAAAATAATACTAAAGAAATATAAGCAATATAAAACCATAATATCTAAAATTAAGATAAAAATACAATAAAACCACATAAAGTACCCAAAGGCTTACAAATTATCAAGGCCAAAAGTACCCAAATTGTGTGTATAAAACACGCTCATCAGAGGGTCGTAGAGTGGCCTCCGAAGGTAGTAGAGTATCTCTAGAAATCGTAGAGTGAAAATTTAGCTAAGTGTAAATCCTAGAGTGGAAGGGTCGTAGGGTGAAATTTTGGCTAAGTGTAAAATCGTAGAGCCAATTTTAGCCAAAACGTCATTTAGTATTTCAAGCATAACTTTCTCATACGAACTCGGATTGAGGTGATCCAGGATGATTCGGAAAGAGGAAGAGTACACCTACAACTTTCATTTACTGAGCTTTAAGAGTTAAGGTCGGGATGAATCTCAAAATTGAGCATCTTTAGCACTGTTGGCGATCGTAGAGTGAAAGGGTCATAGAGTGGGAAATTTGGTTAAGTGTTGGTCGTAGAGTGGGAATTTCGCTAAGTGCAAATCGTAGAGCCACTTTCAGCCAGAACGTCACTTAGTATTTCGAGCATAACTTTCTCATACGAACTTGGATTGAGGTGATCCAGGATGATTCGGAAAGAGAAAGAGTAGACCTATAACTTTCATTTACTAAGCTTTGAGAGTTAAGGTTGAGATGAATCTCAAAATTGAGCATCTTTAGCACTGTATGTCGCTTAAGCTTTTGAATAGGCAAGTTTGATGTATGGGCGCGCAAGCGTCGTAACGTTATAACAAATGTGTTTATCCTTGTTTATTATTTTGCTTTTGATAAGATTATAACCTTATGGAGTAGTGTAAGCTAATATTTGGTATTTATTATGTGACTAATTGTAGTATGTTTATGTGCACACATGTGTGTAGGATAATTGAAGAGTGTGTGTTGTATTATTGTAGCAGACGCACGAGGCAAGTTTCTTAACTTTATTCAAGTTACATTTGAGCAAGTTTCCTAACTTTGTTATTTCTATATAATTGAATGCAAGTTCTTCTTCAACCCTTGTCTAACCCTTGTGTTGGGCAAGTTTCTTTACCCTAACTCAATTTATTGATTGATCAAGTATCCTATATTATTGCAAGTTTCCTATCCTAACTCGATTTACTTATTGAGCAAGTATCATATGTTATTGCAAGTTTCATGACTCGACTTGAGTTATTACGTTCAAATTATATTACTGAATTAATTATCGTAAATTACTCCACATTAAAGGTAATTAATGATATTCGCACCTTGTGCATTTAAATTCAACATATATTGTTAGACTGTGAATCATTTAAGTTCTTCATTCATGAACTGTTTAAGGAAATAGTCTACGTCACTTGTTCGGCTAGACATGTACAGGTTATTATTTTAAAAGCTATCCAAACCAGTAGTTGGTATGGATTCTTGGACTGAGAGAGCAACCCTTATTAGGGGATTTTAATGTGTCAGTTGTCCGATGCAGTCAAAGTTAAATATTATGCATATACATAGGGTACGAGAGGCTGATCCCCTAAAGTATTACTGACGGGCCAATTCTTAAAAGAGTCAGTTGAATGATTGATTCTTGGGGCCAAAATGTTCATGGTCTATTGGACCACTCAGCACTAACTAATCAATATCCATTATTTCGTTTGAACTTTGATTATATTGTCAGCTATTTCTTTAATATTCTTAAATTGTTGATGTTAGGTTTGTATATAGCGCGAACATGCAATCAAATTACATAAATAGTGCGGAAGCGCAATAAAACGGATTTTAAAATTTTTCATACAAACTATCACCATGATCATCCTTGTGATCAATTATTAATTAAACGAAAGAGATAGAGATATAGAATTATACCCTCGTGAATCAAAGCTTCCTCAGGTACAAGTTCACCTCCAATTCCTTCGCGTTCTCCTTGAATTCCACCGATTAAATTCCTTTCTTTGATCAACGTTTTAACGACCGGGAATTCAAAAATTTGCCTTGTAATTTGAATTTTTGAATATTAATGAATATAGTATATTTTATTAATATTATTTTTGTGTTGCATATCTAAAGGTTGTGTGATAACCTGGATTATGTGAATGCATGAAATTTTTCGTGTTATGGTTTTGTTTAAGTGAATGATTGATTTCGCGTAGCGTCACTAAATCACTATTCACGAGTACGTTTCTCAAGGCACTATTCATGCCATAATATTTTGAATTTTAATAAATTTCATAAATACGTGTATACGTACGAATAATTTTTCCAAGTGTCGGAAATTTTATTTGAGCTGATACGTGATTTTATCCGTATCCGAAATGTGTTATATGGGTGTTCCGAATAAATAGACAAATCCCATAATAATTATTTTTATACGTCCCAATAATTATGGGAGTACCCATTTTAATTTTGGGTAGAGTTATTTACCAGTTTTGGTACAAAAGTGGGAGTTTTCGGGTATATTTTTGGTGTTTTCTGGTATCTAATTTGGCTTATTGCTCCAAGTGGGAACCACCAAACCACTTTCAACCAATCAAATTGCTAGGAAATGAGGAGGGAGAAATGAGCTTGCTGGCAAAGCCTTTGAAATTTTGGCCACCTTGAGCCATTAACCCATTACTTCCATTTTCTCCCTAATTTCCTCCACTTCTCCCAAATCAATCAACCAATTCATTTCTCTCTTGCAAGCCATCAGCTCCTCATTCAAACTCATTCCAAATTCTGCAGAGAGAGAGAGAGAGAGCTCGCCGGAAAAAGGAGAAGGAGGAAGAAGTCGCTGGAAGTTCGCCGGAAAAGAAAGGAGGAAGAAGAAGAAGGCACGGGTGAGGAAAAGGAGAGTCCAAGCAAGGAAAACTCAAGCCAAGCAAGCCTAACAAGCTTCTTAATCATCTAGGAAGGATTTACAAAGGTAAACAAGCAACCAAAATCGTTTCCATTTAATTTTTGTAAAGATTTTCGAGTTTTAAAGGTTTTTGAGCTCTTGAGCTTGTGATTCGATTTTCTTGCGATTCTTGTTGTTGTTATTTGTTTTGGATGTTTGTAAATGTTGTTAAGAGGTTATATAAGCCATTAATAACATCAAAGTGGAACAAAATCGCAATAAATCCTTACATATGCTTAAGGAGGATGAAGAACATGAAGAACAATGGACTTTTTGGACATTATGGACTGTTGGACGAATTTAGAGGACTTTGTAGCTATGATTTCATGTGTGTTTAATCTATTTGTTGTTATGGTATTGTAGTTCCATGGGTTACAAAGTTAACCCAACTGGAATCAAGTAAAAAGGTGTAAAAACGAAGATTTGGTGTTGGTTTTAGTGAAGAACACTTAGAACACTCAAAAACAGAGCATGAACTTGATACTTTGGCCTAAGATTTGGCCATGTTAATGTTAATGGGTAGCTCTAAATTTTTGATATGTTGTAGCTCTATGTCCTAGGAGTCCATAGAGTCCGGAATGGACCAATTTGAACGTGTATAAAAGGAGTTATGAGGTTTGGAGTGAATGAGGGTCAAAATCGCGACGTTGGGCAAGTGAGAACCATAATTTCCTGCATACCAAAGTCGGGGCTTTGGTATTAAGCTTATTTTGGACGCCGGGGCTTTGGGCCTCAGGTGGTAAAAGTCAGTTTTGACGTCCTTTAGTAAAATAGGCATAACTTTGTCATACGAACTCGGATTGAGGTGATTCAAGATGATTCGGAAAGAGAACGAGTAGCCCTACAACTTTTGTTCTTTAAGGTTTTCGATTTGAGGTCTGTATCATGGCCTAAATTAGCCATTTATAGGACTAATGCGTAATTGGGGTCAATCGGAGGGCGTCGGGCATGCGCATTTGCACACGTAATGCCCCCGACCCTGTAAAGTGATGTTCTAACATTCATAACATGATTATTATGATTTATAATGATACCCATCATTAACCAATGAGTATTAGATAAATCAAATGGGCGTGTTAAGCGTACACAAATGCGTGTCACTTGGACGTTCGAATAGGCAAGGTTAGCGTACGGACGTGCAAGCGTCTTAACGCCGTAACTTGTATGTATAATCTTGTTTAAATATCTTGTTTCTAATATGAATGGGACATTATAGAGTTGTATAAATAAATATTTGGTATCCAGTATGTGACTAATTGTTATGTGAATATGTACCTAATTGTGTAGGATATTAAGGAGCGTGTGTTGTAATATTGTAGCAGCGCTTCAGGCAAGTTTCCTAACGCTTGTCTATCCCTTGTGTTGGGCAAGTTCCCTAACTTCATTCTTTTTTATATATTGAATGCAAGCTTCCTTACCCTAGCTCAAATTAACATTCGGGCAGGTTTCATATTTTATACAGGTTGTTGTATATTGTTACAAGTTTCATGACTCAAATGGAGTTATTACTTTTGAATCATATTAGTGGATTAATTATTGTCAATTACTCCACCTCCCAAGATAATTATTGATATTCGCAGCTTATGCATTTGAATTCATTACCTATTGTTGGATTGTGAAAACGTTTAAGTTCTTCATTCATGAACTGTTTAAGGAAATAGTCTACGCCATTTGTTTCGGCTAGACATGCACAGGTTATTATTTTAAAAGCTATCCAAACTAGTAGTTGGTACGGATTCTTGGACTGAGAGAGCAACCCTTATTAGGGGACTATAATGTGTCGGTTATTCGATGCAGTCAAAGTTAAATATTATGCATATACATGGTGTACAAAAGGCTGATCCCCTCGAGTACAACTGACGGGGCCAGGTTTTAAAAGAGTTAGTCGAATGATTGACTCTTTGGCCAAAAGTTCATGGTCGGTTTGACCACTCAGCAGTAAATAATCATTATTCATTGTTTCATTTGAACTTTGATTATGTCATTTCAGCTATTTCATCAATGTTCATAAATTGTTGATCTATGCAGCTATTATTCTTACTCATTCATGATATATCTTCATTCTTGTATTTAAATTTGCTGAGCAAACTCATTGCTCACCCTTGCTATATCATGAACTCATTGCAGTTAAGCCGGAGAGTTCCAAAGCGGGCAAAGGCAAAGGAAAGCTTAAGGAATAGTTATATGCACTATTCCGTTATGTAATCGTGGAATAGTTTTGTATTATTAATGTATTCTACGATGTATTTATTTAAGGTTATAGACCTTGGGACCGTAGTAAACCTTTGTAATGAACAACATATGTTTATTTTATTCCGTATTAGTTGATTTATGTTGTTTAGAGGTGTATTGTTGTATTTTATCGTGAGCACCAAGTTCGAGGTATTGGTACCTGAATTTGGGGGTGCCACAGGTTGGTATCAGAGCTTTAGGTTATAAACCTTAGGATTTGCGAAACCTAGGTTATAACCTTAGTATTAAACTCGTATTGAGTACGCTAGGTGATGGATCGAGGAGATTCATTTGATGGTCATGTCTGGAGGTGGATTATGGAAATCCATCGAGCCGAGTTATGCATGATAAAATATCATTTCATTTTATCAATGAATATATTTTATTGTGGCACTGACATCTTGCTGTCTATTTGTTTCTGTTTGTGGCTGTAGGATGTCTGAGACGGGAGAGTACAGTCCTGCTGGAGGGGTAGAGTTCACAGACTTTCATGTGGACGCAGGGCAGTTAGTGGAGCTGCAGCCGAGTGAGCCAGAAATGATGGACACTAGGGCTGAGTCTGAGGCCGAGTATGGTTCTGAGGAGGACCCCGAGGAGGACCCAGTGACGGAGGATGAGGAGACGCCTGAGTATGCAGATGGCATGGGCACTACTGCTAGTGACATCATAGAAGAGCTAACAAATAAGAACGAAGAGCTCGAGAATCGAGTAGCACACTTAGAGGAGCAGAATCAGGATCACCAGGACCGAGAGGAGCAGTACAGGTCATTGGCGTATCAGACTTTAGGAGAAAAGACTGAGTTAACCCAGAAGCTGCAGGAAAAGGACCAGCGGATTGCCAAGCTAGAGGCAGTGGCTCACGGTCGGCGTGGGGTTTCCGTTCAGCTTGGTGTGATGGTTTATGACCTCTTAGAGAGGAATGTGATGCTGGTAGGACAGATAGAGCGGGTAGAAGATCAGCTGGAGACTACTCGTCTGGAGCGAGATGAGGCTATAGGGCAGTTGGCAGCCCGGACTGCAGAGATTGATTCCCTCCGTTTAGGCTTAACCATTTCCATCGGCAGACTGAAGGACAGGGTGAGGAGGTACCCCAGGGATGAGGGGAGTAGCAGGCGCGTGATTAGGCGCCGAGTGGTCGACAGGCTTGCTCGACAGGAGCTCAGGGTTGCAATTCGCCGCAGCAGGCGGTGATGTGATATTTTAGCAGTATATTTGCAGTAGGTCCCACTTTTGTTTTAATAGGGGCTTACTTATGTTGTAGATCCCTATGCTTGTAGCGTGCATGGGATAGTAGTTGAACCCCAATTTTGTTCCTAATAGAGGGGTGGAAGGTTATTATTCCCCACTTTTGTTGTTAGGGGATAGTTAATGATTGACAGGCTATGTCATTTAGCGTTTATAGAAGTATGCCACATGTTGAGTCTGGTTGTATTAAGACAGTGACATATGGTTATAAATGCAGTTGTTTTATTTAAATCAAACGTGTTTGATAGATGCTTTTACTTTTAATTGTTAACTTAAATGACCTATTGCATGAGGCCTAGAGCTATAAGTAAAAGTCGATGGTTTTCTTTTAGCAGATCATGGCGCCAAGAGGACGACCGCGTAACCAAAGGGTGGAAGAGTCGGTGAATAACGAAGGGGGTCAGGAAGACCCTATGAGGACTTTTGTGAACTTGTTAGCCGAAGCTATGCAGGGCAGACAGGCCACTGCGGTTGATCAGCCAGGAAGTCACATGGCGAATTTTAAGGACTTCAAATTAGTAGGACCACCGGAGTTTCGCGGGACTACAGATCCGATAGAAGCCCAGACATGGGTGGAAGAAATGGAAAAGGTGTTCGAGGTCGCAAGGGTGGCCGAAGAATAGAAGACGTCGTTTGCCACTTTCATGATGAAAGGTGAGGCAAATTACTGGTGGAAGGCGAACAAAGGTCGAGCTGGGGAAGGCACGATTGCATGGGCTCGTTTCAAGGAGCTGTTTTTCGAAAGTTACTTTCCAGCAAGCATGCAGGCAAGCATGGAGATAAAATTCTTGGAACTAAAGCAAGGAGGAATGTCAGTTACGGAGTATGCCGCAAAATTTAACGAGTTAGCTAGGTTTGCTCCACATCAGGTGGACACCGACGCTAGGCGAGCAAAGAGGTTTGAACAAGGACTGAAACCTTGGGTGTACAGTAAGGTTGTGGTTTTGCAGATCAACACATTTTCTACATTACTTGAGAAAGCAATCATTGCTGAGGGAGGAAGCGAAGCTTTGGCCAGGCACAACCAAGATCAGAAAAAGAAAAAGAGTCATGATGGTCATAAGGAAGGTAGCAGCGGGGGAAGTAACCCAAATAAGAGAAAATGGAACGACAGTCAGATGACAGGAAGCAAATCCGGAGGGGATACAAACAAGGGTAATAAATGCGAGAAATGTGGAAAGAATCACTTTGGAGAATGCATGAAAGGAAAAGGGGTTTGTTTCAACTGTGGTCAACCAGGGCACTTTGCCCCACAATGCCCAAAGGCGAAGGCAGGAAGTTGTTTTTCTTGTGGTGCTTCAGATCATCAGAAGAAGGATTGCCCAAAGAGGAAGAGCGATGCAGGCAGTGCTAACCAAGGGAACAACAGTAAGCTGACTATCGGAGGACCAACACAGCAGAACAGACCAGTAGCACGCACCTTCAACATGACAGTGCAGGATGCGATGGAATCAAAGGATGTGGTGTCAGGTATTATTTCGATCGACAATATTAATGCATATGTATTATTTGATTCGGGAGCTACCTGTTCTTTTGTGTCGGATGAATTTGCTAAACGACTAAACTTACCTCGTGAGAAATTAGAGAATCCAATGAATGTGGAAGTAGCTAATAAAGAAGTTATTCCTGTGGAATACATCCATAGAAATTGTTGTGCTGGGATAAACGGGTTTAAACTGAGCATAGATTTGATTCCGATACGACTAGGAGAATTTGATGTAATTCTTGGGATGGATTGGTTGTCTAGTCACGGGGCTATGATTGATTGTCAGAAGAAAAGTATACACCTGAAGACTCCGAATAAGTCGAAGGTCGTATTTTACGGTAGTAAATCGCCTAGACAATCTTGTTGTCTGACGATGATGCAAGCGAAGAAATTGCTACGGAAAGGTTGTATAGGTTATTTGGCTCACGTAGTTGATACCCGAAAAGTAGAGGGTGAATTGGGTCAGATACCTGTAGTAAGGGAATTTCCAGATGTTTTCCCATATGAGATACCGGGTTTACCGCCGGATAGAGCAGTGGAATTTGTGATCGACTTAGTACTGGGAACCGCACCGATCTCAAAGGCACCGTACAGAATGGCACCAGTGGAAATGAAAGAACTGATGGTTCAATTACAGGAGTTGCTAGATAAGGGGTATATTCGTCCAAGTGCATCTCCATGGGGAGCGCCAGTACTCTTCGTAAAGAAAGAATATATCTTTGCGCGATCGCTAAGGCTTTGCATTGACTATCGGGAGTTGAACAAAGTCACGATTAAGAACAAGTATCCGTTGCCCAGAATTGATGATTTGTTCGATCAATTGAAGGGAGCCAAATACTTCTCAAAGATTGACTTGAGGACTGGATATCACCAACTGAAGGTGAGGCAGGAGGATATTCCAAAGACAGCATTCAGAACTCGATATGGACACTTTGAGTTTTTGGTGATGTCGTTTGGGCTAACGAACGCGCCAGCAGCATTTATGGACATGATGAACAGAGTGTTCAAGCAGTACCTAGATAAATTTATTGTCATTTTCATAGATGACATTGTTGTCTACTCGAAGACGGAGGAGGAACACGTCGAGCATTTAAGGATAGCCCTGGAAACGCTGAGAAGGGAGAAGCTATATGCAAAGTTTTCTAAGTGTGAATTTTGGCTACAGAGAGTGCAGTTTTTGGGGCACGTAATTGACAAGGATGGTGTGTCAGTGGATCCTGCCAAGGTAGAAGCAGTAATAAACTAGGAGCAACCGAAGACGCCGACAGAAGTCCGAAGTTTCTTGGGATTAGCAGGTTATTATCGGAGGTTTATTCAGAACGTTTCAAAGATAGTGACACCGTTGACAAATTTGACAAGGAAGACTGTAAAGTTTGTATGGACGGAGAAGTGCGAAGAGAGTTTCTTGGAGTTAAAGAAGAAACTTAGTGAAGCACCTGTGTTATCACTACCAGATAATACAGGGGGATTTGTGGTGTATAGTGATGCGTCACACAAAGGCCTTGGGTGCGTACTGATGCAGCATGGGAAGGTCATTGCATACGCGTCACGGCAGCTGAAGGATTATGAGAAGGGATATCCGACTCATGACCTGGAACTAGCGGCAGTGGTGTTTACTCTAAAGATTTGGAGGCACTATCTGTATGGGGAGAAGTGTGAAATATACACAGACCACAAAAGTTTGAAGTATATTTTCACTCAAAAAGAACTAAACATGAGGCAGAGGCGATGGTTGGAGTTGATCAAGGACTACGATTGTGAGATTCTATACCATCCCGGTAAAGCGAATGTGGTAGCCGATGCTCTAAGTAGGAAGGGCAGAGATAAGTTGATGATGCTGACAGCTTAAGAGGAACTGATCAAGGATATGGAAAGACTGGAGTTGGAAGTCAAACATCCGACGAATGCAGATGAGAAACTGTTCACAGTGGAGGCGAGTCCAACTTTATTAGGTAGGATAAAGGAGGCTCAAGAAAGGGATGATGAATGTATCGCCATAAAGAAGCGAATCTCAGAAGGAGAGGAATTAAAGTACAAAATTGATAGCACGGGACTGCTAAGGTTTGACGGAAGGATCTGGATACCGATGGTTCCGGTGTTGAGAGAAGAGATTCTGCAAGAAACTCATTCTACAAAGTATTCGATACACCCTGGTAGTACCAAGATGTATCAGGATTTGCGCCAACATTTCTGGTGGCCGAACATGAAGAGGGGGGTTGCGGAATGTGTTGGACGATGTTTGACATGTCAAAGGGTAAAAGCAGAACATCAGAAACCGGGCGGACTGCTATAACCGCTGGAGATTCCGGAGTGGAAGTGGGAGCATATCACGATGGATTTTGTGACGGGGCTTCCACCAACTCAAAAGGGTCACGACGCGATCTGGGTGATCGTGGATCGTTTAACTAAATCTGCACATTTTCTACCGATCAAGATAAGGTACAATTTGGAGCAGCTAGTAAAGTTATATGTGAAAGAAATTGTGTCACGACATGGAGTGCCGGTATCTATTGTATCTGACAGAGATCCGCGTTTCACATCGAATTTCTGGAAGAGCTTGCAAGAAAGGGTGGGAACTCAGTTGAGGTTGAGTACGGCATATCATCCTCAAACGGATGGGCAAAGCGAACGACTAATTCAGACGCTGGAGGACATGCTTAGAGCATGTGTGATGGATTTTAAAGGCAGCTGCGATGATCACCTACCATTGGTGGAGTTTGCCTATAATAACAGTTATCATGCAAGTATTGGCATGCCGCCATATGAAGCATTATACAGAAGGAAGTGTCGAACACCTCTGTGTTGGGACGAAGTCGGTGAACGGAGACTGTTGGGACCTGAATTGGTACAGCAGACTGTGGATGTCATTAAAGTGATAAGAGCTCAATTGGTAGCAGCTCAAGACCGACAGAAGAAATACGCCGATTTGCATCGTCAGAAGCGAGACTTTGAAGTTGGCAGCTTTGTGTTTTTGAAGGTATCACCTTGGAAGGGGAAGATCAGATTTGGAAAGAAGGGAAAATTGAGTCCCAGGTTCGTAGGATCCTTTGAAGTTTTAAAGAGGGTAGGTAAAGTGGCATACGAGGTAGCTTTACCTCCTGAACTTGAGCACATTCACAATGTGTTTCATGTTTCTGTGTTGCGGCCATATAAACCCGACTACAAGCATGTGATATCCTATGAACCAATTCAAGTTGAAAAAGACTTGTCATATGAAAAGATTCCTGTCCAGATATTAGATAGGAAGGAGGAAACGTTCAGAAATAAGGTCATTCATTCGGTCAAAGTACTTTGGAGGAACCACGCAGCTGAAGAAGCTACGTGGGAGCTAGAAGAGAAGATGAGGAAGAATTATCCGCATCTTTTTGAGTGAACCCGTTAAGTTTTCCATACCTATACTGTAATTCTGGGGACATAATTCTTATAAGGGGGGGAGGATGTAACGACCGGGAATTCTGAAATTTGCCTTGTAATTTGAATTTTTGAATATTAATGAATATAGTATATTTTATTAATATTATTTTTGTGTTGCATATCTAAAGGTTGTGTGACAACCTGGATTATGTGAATGCATGAAATTTTTCGTGTTATGGTTTTGTTTAAGTGAATGATTGATTTCGCGTAGCGTCACTAAATCACTATTCACGGGCACGTTTCTCGAGGCACTATTCATGCCATAATATTTTGTGTCTTTTTCAATTTTAATAAATTTTATAAATACGTGTATACGTACGAATAATTTTTCCAAGTGTCGGAAATTTTATTTGAGCTGATACGTGATTTTATCCGTATCCGAAATGTGTTATATGGGTGTTCCGAATAAATGGAAAAATCCCATAATAATTATTTTTATACGTCCCAATAATTATGGGAGTACCCATTTTAATTTTGGGTAGAGTTATTTACCAGTTTTGGTACAAAAGTGGGAGTTTTCGGGTATATTTTTGGTATTTTCTGGTATCTAATTTGGCTTATTGCTCCAAGTGGGAACCACCAAACCACTTTCAACCAATCAAATTGCTAGGAAATGAGGAGAGAGAAATGAGCTTGCCGGCAAAGCCTTTGAAATTTTGGCCACCTTGAGCCATTAACCCATTACTTCTATTTTCTCCCTAATTTCCTCCACTTCTCCCAAATCAATCAACCAATTCATTTCTCTCTTGCAAGCCATCAGCTCCTCATTCAAACTCATTCCAAATTCTGCAGAGAGAGAGAGAGAGAGAGAGAGAGCTCACCGGAAAAAGGAGAAGGAGGAAGAAGTCGCCGGAAGTTCGCCGGAAAAGAAAGGAGGAAGAAGAAGAAGGCACGGGTGAGGAAAAGGAGAGTCCAAGCGAGGAAAACTCAAGCCAAGCAAGCCTAACAAGCTTCTTAATCATCTAGGAAGGATTTACAGAGGTAAACAAGCAACCAAAATCGTTTCCATTTAATTTTTGTAAAGATTTTCGAGTTTTAAAGGTTTTTGAGCTCTTGAGCTTGTGATTCGATTTTCTTGCGATTCTTGTTGTTGTTATTTGTTTTGGATGTTTGTAAATGTTGTTAAGAGGTTATATAAGCCATTAATAACATCAAAGTGGAACAAAATCGCAATAAATCCGTACATATGCTTAAGGAGGATGAAGAACATGAAGAACAATGGACTTTTTGGACAATATGGATTGTTGGAAGAATTTAGAGGACTTTGTAGCTATGATTTCATGTGTGTTTAATCTATTTCTTGTTATGGTATTGTAGTTCCATGGGTTACAAAGTTAACCCAACTGGAATCGAGTAAAAAGGTGTAAAAACGAAGATTTGGTGTTGGTTTTAGTGAAGAACACTTAGAACACTCAAAAACATAGCATGAACTTGATACTTTGGCCTAAGATTTGGCCATGTTAATGTTAATCGATAGCTCTAAATTTTTGATATGTTGTAGCTCTATGTCCTAGGAGTCCATAGAGTCCGGAATGGACCAATTTGAACGTGTATAGAAGGAGTTATGAGGTTTGGAGTGAATGAGGGTCAAAATCGCGACGCTGGGCAAGTGAGAACCATAATTTCCTGCATACCAAAGCCGGGGCTTTGGTATTAAGCTTAGTTTGGATGCCGGGGCTTTGGGCCTCAGGTGGTAAAAGTCAGTTTTGACGTCCTTTAGTAAAATAGGCATAACTTTGTCATACGAACTCGGATTGAGGTGATTCAAGATGATTCGGAAAGAGAACGAGTAGCCCTACAACTTTCGTTCTTTAAGTTTTTCGATTTGAGGTCTGTATCATGGCCTAAATTAGCCATTTATAGGACTGATGCGTAATTGGGGTCAATCGGAGGGCGTCGGGCATGCGCATTTGCACACGTAATGCCCCTGACCCTGTAAAGTGATGTTCTAACATTCATAACATGATTATTATGATTTATAATGATACCCATCATTAACCAATGAGTATTAGATAAATTGAATGGGCGTGTTAAGCGTACACAAATGCGTGTCACTTAGACGTTCGAATAGGCAAGGTTGGCGTACGGACGTGCAAACGTCTTAACGCCGTAACTTGTATGTATAATCTTGTTTAAATATCTTGTTTCTAATATGAATGGGACATTATAGAGTTGTATAAATAAATATTTGGTATCCAGTATGTGACTAATTGTTATGTGAATATGTACCTAATTGTGTAGGATATTAAGGAGCGTGTGTTGTAATATTGTAGCAGCGCTTCAGGCAAGTTTCCTAACGCTTGTCTAACCTTTGTGTTGGGAAAGTTCCCTAACTTCATTCTTTTTTATATATTGAATGCAAGCTTCCTTACCCTAGCTCAAATTAACATTCGGGCAGGTTTCATATTTTATACAGGTTGTTGTATATTGTTGCAAGTTTCATGACTCAAATGGAGTTATTACTTTTGAATCATATTAGTGGATTAAATTATTTGTCAATTACTCCACCTCCAAGATAATTATTGATATTCGCAGCTTATGCATTTTGAATTCATTACCTATTGTTGGATTGTGAAAACGTTTAAGTTCTTCATTCATGAACTGTTTAAGGAACATAGTTCTACGCCATTTGTTTCGGCTAGACATGCACAGGTTATTATTTTAAAAGCTATCCAAACCAGTAGTTGGTACGGATTATTGGACTAAAAGATCAACCCATAGAAAGGGACTATAATGTGTAGGTTATTCGATGCAGTCAGAGTTAAATGTTATGCATATACATGATGTACAAGAGGCTGATCCCCTCGAGTACAACTGACGGGGCCAGGTTTTAAAAGAGTTAGTCGAATGATTGACTCTTTGGCCAAAAGTTCATGGTCGGTTGGACCACTCAGCAGTAATAATCATTATTCATTGTTTCATTTGAACTTTGATTATGTCATTTCAGCTATTTCATCAATGTTCATAAATTGTTGATCTATGCAGCTATTATTCTTACTCATAAATGATATATCTTCATTCTTGTATTTAAATTTGCTGAGCAAACTCGTTGCTCACCCTTGCTATATCATGAACTCATTGCAGTTAAGCCGGAGAGTTCCAAAGCGGGCAAAGGCAAAGGAAAGCTTAAGGAATAGTTATATGCACTATTCCGTTATGTAATCGTGGGAATGGAATTAGTTTGTATTATTAATGTATTCTACGATGTATTTATTTAAGGTTATAGACCTTGGGACCGTAGTAAACCTTTGTAATGAACAACATATGTTTATTTTATTCCGCATTAGTTGATTTATGTTGTTTAGAGGTGTATTGTTGTATTTTATCGTGAGCACCAAGTTCGAGGTATTGGTACCTGAATTTGGGGGTGCCACAACATTAGTCACCCAAGTGTTTGGCCTCTAGAGGTGATCCACCAAGGAATAATAGTTGTTCAAGAAGATGGGTGTTGGCAAAACCCTAGTACTCTATAGAAATTGTAAGTAATCTCTCTCTCTCCAATTCTTATGGAAGAGTGTGTAACTATCTAACCCTAAATCATGATAAGACTCCTCTTATTTATAGATATAGGGAACCCTCCTAAACTATTTAGGATTAGGGTTTTTCTTTTAATTAAACTCCTTTAATTAATTAAACTCCTAATCCAATTAGTAATTTATGAGAGGGTACTTCTATTAATTAATTCCCATTCCCTATTAGGAATTAAATAATATTAATAGTAATAATAATAATAATAATAAGACTCCTCTTAATAATTTATATTTAATATTTCCAAAATATTAAATAATAAATATTAAGCTATTTAATTTATTCTATCTCCATAGACTAAATTAAATACACTTAACTTATTATTACAATTATGACATTTACTTCTTAAATAAATATTTTTCTTTTGCGGTGTGACCCTTTAGTTTCTCCATATTAAACCGGTTGTGAATAAATCAATTAGAACAATTCTAATTTTATTTAAATAAATAAATAAAACTATTTAATTCATTTAAATAAATAATATTTATTCTACAATAAGGGTAAGCCCCCTTAGCGATCAACGACTTTCCAGATAATATAGATTTCAACATTAATCACAAAAGAACCTTTCAGTGAATAGCTACCGTACAATTCAATCCTTCTACAATACAATGTCCCAATTAAATATAAGACATGGAATTACTGTCAAGTCTTATTTTATTTAATTATATGTATTTTCGATTCTCAAATGCACAACTCTGATAATGCAAATTAGAAACTCCTTTCTAATTTCATTCTGCTTTGGCCAAAGACTTCTGAGTCACCATTTATCGAATCACATAGGACATTCTCATCTTTCACTAGACGTGGTAGATTCTTTGTTGACCATTCACCTATCTCCATGTACAACTTATTATACCTAATCATACCCTTTGATATACCCTAAAGGTCTCAAGGGACATGTCAAAGTATAACTCATCATACACAAGATACTATGATGATCTCAAGTCCAAGGATCACTTGTACTACTATTACTAGAGGAAATCCTATTGACAGGGAAGTAAAACTCTATTAGGTATTCCTTAGCGAGCCACGTTCAGTGAACTTATTCTCTAATAAGCACCTACATACTTGCTTTAGTGTCTCCACACAAATGATTATGAGATCAATCATCCTCTTCATAAGAGCAAGCAACGTATGTACTAATCTATCCGGATTCACTAATCCCATTTTTAGTAATCCAACGATTAGGAACGATTTTAGTTTGTGAGCTATCTTGAATTTAGATCTCATTAGCATGATCACCATCATGATTCTAAAAGTATTGCTCAAAACTATGGGTTTATCACATTTAATATAACAGCACGATGTAGATAAAGTAAAATGCCTTGAACAAACGAATAAGATTACAAAGTATATACTACATCATATCAAATATGATTGGCTTGTGTGCATACTACTTTCAGTTGAACTATGCGATTATTATTCTCATTCATTCATGATATATCTTCTTTATTCATGTTAAACTTGTTGAGCAAAGTAGTTGCTCACCCTTGCTATATCATGAACCTATTGCAGTTAAGCTGGAGAGTTCCAAAGCAGACAAAGGCAAAGGAAAGCTTAAGGAATAGTTATATGTACTATTCCATTATGTAATCGTGAAATCGTTTTGTATTTTTATTTTATTCTGCGATGTATTTTATTTAAGGTTATAGACCTTGGGACCATAGTAAACCTTTTGTAATAAACAACATATGTTTATTTATTCCGCATTAGTTGATTTATGTTGTTTAGAGGTGTATGGATATACTTTTTCGTGAGCACCAGATTCGAGGTATTGGTACCTGAATCTGGGGGTGTCACAGGTCCATTCTCTCTAGATCTTTATAGCTTAGACTTCCTGCATTGAAGTTCATATCTGGCCGATAAGATGTCGAAGGACCTGCCCCATGAACATTGACACCACCAGAGCCAGAATCGGATCACCCAAGGTCACTGGCATATGCCTCAGTAGAATTTTTGCCTAGCAGACGAATAAAGGAAAGGTTCACCCTCTAATGTGGTCAATTTTGCAATATAATTCTTGCATGATATTTGCACGTCTTGCTCCCTAAGAGCCTTGCACAACATTTGCATGTCTTGCTCGCTAAGAGCCTTGCACAAATTTGCATGTCCTACTCCTTAAAGAGTCTTGCACAATATTTGTATGTCCTACTCGTTAAAGAGTTTTAAATTATATTTATGCATCTTTCTCGTTAAGAATCTTGTATAATATTAACACATCTTGCATCGACGATACGATCCCTTGCGATGACCCTAATGATGATACAATTCCCCCGACGATGACCCCAAAAATGACACGATTCCCCCAGTGACGACACGATTCCCTCGGTAACGACCTTGACGACATTATGATTCCCTCGACAACGACCATGATGATGATATGATCCCTCTAATGATACCCCAGCGACAATGTGATCCCCCTGGTAATGATACAAACCCCCTGGTGATAATATAAACCCCCGGTAAGGATATGAATCCCCCGGCGATGACCCCAGTGACGATATAATTCCCCAACGATGACTCTAGCGACGATACGATTCCCCCGACGACGACCCCGATGATGATACGATTCCCTCGGCGATGACCCCGGTGACGATATGATTCCCCTAATGACAACCTCAACAATGATACGATTCCCTCGGCGATGATGCGATTCTCCCGGTAACGACCCCGACGACGATACAATAACGATTTTCCCCACAGAGATGATCCAGACGATGATATGACCACGACCTTCCACGATTCAACTTCCTTTTAAATGTGATCCTTGATTTTAAGTCATTCTTTTCCTTAAATTAGACAAGTCATGATTCGTTTTAAAATTTTGAAACATTCCCAACTGTGTGAAATCAGTACTCATCTATATTTAATTCGTTATTCATGGCATTTGAACTACAGTCGTGCCTGATTCTCAACGAAGAGATACGTAGGTAGCCTCGTCAGGGGTTCGACACCTACATCTATCCATCATTATATCCTATCATGCATTAGGCGTCCATGTCTTTGTTATGCTTATTTCATTACATTGCATAAGCATAACAAAGAAGGGCATCTGTAGACACCCAAAATTTGCATATCTTTTCCCTAACAGGGGCAGGAGAGCAAAAGTGTCATTTCACCTCGAGGCCAAGATGTTAAAGCAAAGATTACAAGGCTCAAAACTAGTATTCGAAGTACCTACAATGACCTCCGAGCGATAAACTATAGAAAAAAGATGATAGGACTAATCAGCGGTTATAGAAGGATAGTTTTTCCTTTTTTTTCTCTATCTTTCTGAATTTGAAATTAATCAAACTTGATGCCATTGTGTAGCTCTTAGAAAGAGCTTTCTGGATTAGTATAACACTTTTTATAACTCTTTTGGGTTTGAAAATTATGGACATTTTAATGCACAACACGAAAAACCGACAGCGCTACTGATGAGGACATTTTATATATATTAATTGGGGTTGTTTGACTTGAGTGTTTTGCTTTTCTTAAAAAAATTTAGTAGTATTCTAGTGCATTTTAATAGTTTTTGTGAATAATTGATTTCAGCCTGTGATTACGTAAATAATGGATATTTTTGCACGTTTAGCCTGAATTTGTTGCTACAAGTGATGATTATATTAGGTTTGTCTACAGCGCGAACATGCAATCAAATTACATAAATAGCGCGGAAGCGCGATAAAATGGATTTTAGAATTTTTCATACAAACCATCACCATGATCATCCTTGTGTTCAATTATCAATTAAATGAAAGAGATAGAGATAGAGAATTATACCCTCGTGAATCAAAGCTTCCTCAGGTACAAGTTCACCTCCAATTCCTTCGCGTTCTCCTTGAATTCCACCGATTCACTTCTTTCCTTTAATCAACGTTAGTCACTTAAGTGTTTGGCCTATAGAGGTGATCTACCAAGGAATAATAGTTGTTCAAGAAGTTGGGTGTTGGCAAAACTCTATAAAAATTAAAAGTACTCTCTCTCCAATTCTTATGGAAGAGTGTGTAATCTCAATCTATGATAAGACTTCTCTTATTTATAGATGTAGGAAAACTCTCCCCTAAACTATTTAGGATTAGGGTTTCTATTCTGATTAAACTCCTTTAATTAATTAAACTCCTAATCTTATTAGTAATTTATGAGAGAGTACTTCTATTAATTAATTCCCAATCCCTATTAGGAAATAAAAAATAGTAATGGTAATAATAATAAGACTCCTCTTATTAATTTATATTTAATATTTTTAAAATATTAAATAATAAATATTAAGCTATTTAATTTATTCTATCTCCATAGATTAAATTAAATACACTTAACTTATTATTACAATTATGTCATTAACTTCTTAAACAAATATTTTTCTTTTGCGGTGTGACCCTTTAGGTTCTCCATATTAAATCGGTTGTGAATAAATCAATTAGAACAATTCAAATCTTATTTAAATAAATAAATTAAACTATTTAATTCATTTAAATAAATAATATTTATTCTACAATAAGGGTAACCCCACTTAGCGATCAACGACTTTCCAAATAATATAGATTTCAACATTAATCACAAAAGAACCTTTCAGTGCATAATTACCGTACAATTCAATCCTTCTACCATACAATGTCCCAATTAAATATAAGACATGGAATTACTGTCAAGTCTCATTTTATTTAATTATATGCATTTCGATTCTCCAATGAACAACTTTGATAATGCAAATTAGAAACTCCTTTCTAATTTCATTCTGCTTTGGACAAAGACTTCTGAGTCACCATTTATCGAATCACATAGGACATTCTCATCTTTCACTAGACATGGTAGATTCTTTGTTGACCATTCACCTATCTCCATGTACAACTTATTATACCCAATCATACCCTTTGATATACCCTAAAGGTCTCAAGGGACATGTCAAAGTATAACTCATCATACACAAGATACTATGATGATCTCAAGTCCAAGGATCACTTGTACTACTATCACTAGAGGAATTCCTATTGACAGGGAAGTAAAACTCTATTAGGTATTCCTTATCGAGCCACGTTCAGTGAACTTATTCTCTAATAAGCACCTACATACTTGCTTTAGTGTCTCCACACAAATGATTATGAGATCAATCATCCTCTTCATAAGACTAAGCAACGTATGTACTAATCTATCCGGATTCATTAATCCTCTTTTTAGTAATCCATCGATCATGTACAATTTTAATTTGTGAGCTATCTAGAATTTAGATCTCATTAGCATGATCACCATCATGATTCCAAAATCATTGCTCAAAACTATGGGTTTATCACATTTAATATAACAGCACCATGTAGATAAAGTAAAATACCTTTAACAAACGAATAAGATTACAAAGTATATGCTACATCATATCAAATATGATTGGCTTGTGTGCATACTACTTTCAGATTATTGTTTGGCGAAAGGTAAATAGGTAAATAAGTTTTAGTTGTTGCAATTCATGAGGAAGATTGGCTAAAACAGGCATACAAAGAAAAAGTCGCGACGCACGAATAACAATTGGAAGTCGCGGCGCATGAACCTATGAGCCGCAGCGAATAAATATATAAGGCCAGAAGGTGCGACACATAAACCTAGGAGTCGCGGCGCTGAAACGCGAAAGGCGCGCGTGAGGGTACACACCTAGATGATTTTCTTCCTTTTGGCTGCAGATTTGATTTTATTTGCATTTATCATTTACGGGTTGGATCTTATCAGTAGTTAGTAATAGACTAATAAGTAGGGTTTTTATTTTATAGAGAAGAGACACAGAAAAGGGAGAAAAAAAAGAGTACGTAGAAAAATAAGGGTTTCATCAAACTTTATTCTAGAGAAGACTTGGAGCTTAAGAGGAAGGCCGGATTCGACAGAGTTTTATCCTTCTCCCTTATTTCTTCAATTGTAATCTAGAATGAGTTTTGATAAATCGTTGATGTTCTTTATTTTTAGTATGAACTAATTCTTTTAGTTAAGGATTCGATGGAACCCGATGATGATTTAATTTAATATTTATTAGTGTCGCAACACTTGTTTGAATCCAAGATGAGACTTAGGAACTATTCCTAGTTCTGTAATAAACTTTTTATCCAAACATTCAACTTGCAGCTTTATTTACAGCTATATACTTTGTCTTTATCACTAAACCAGCAACCTTTTGCTATTTGGAACCTTTCCAATTCACTGCACCACCTTTCAAGGTAACGATTTACCTTAAAGTGGATTTGTTATCGTCTTGGTTAGTCTGAAAAACTTGAGTCTGTTTAGCCTTCTAGTTTTAATTCAGACCTACTATAAATTATGATCACATCTTCAGTACCAATTAAGTACTTAAAGATGTTTATCACTGTCTTACAGTGATCTTCTCTAGAATATGACTGATGAACATTAGGCCTCGTATATTCATTACATACATGATAGTAACTCATGCGATCTCTCTTTCATTGGGGACTATTCTAGAGAGATACACTCCATGGCTCATCATCATGAGACCTCTCTTGGAGTTTGTCATGCTAAACACCTTTAACATCGAATGAATATACTTTCTTGGGTTAAGTCAAGCATCCTTTTTAAATCTATCTATATAGATTTATATCCCCAATTTATAAAATGCTCCTCCCAAGTTATTCATAGAGGAATATTTAGACAATTTTATCTTTACTGATTGTAGTATTGGTATGTTATTCCTTAGCAGTAGTATATCAACATATAATACTAGGAATGTCACAGCGCTCCCACTGACCCTTTTGTACACACAAGGTTCATTCTCATTTTTGATAAAATCAAACACTTTTGATTGTCTTATCAAAACGAATGTTCCATCTTTGAGAAGCTTGTTTCAATCCATAAATGGATGGTTGAAGTTTACATACATGATTTGCTTCAACCTTTGAAACAAATTCCTCTGGTTGTATCATGCATACATTCTCCATAAGTCTTCATTGAGGAAGGACGTCTCCACATCCTTTTACCAGATTTCGTAATAAGCTTTAATCGCAAGTAAAATCCAAATGGACTTGAGCATTACCCAGTAATAAGGTTTTATCATAGTCAACTCCTTGACTTGAAAAACCTTTTAAGCAGGTCTGGTCTTATAGGTCTCCACCTTTCCATTTGCCCCAGTCTTTCTCTTAAAGACCCATATTCACCCTCTAGGCACTATACCTTTTGGTGGAGTAACCAGAGTCTATACTTGGTTCTCTTACATGGAGTCCATTTTGGATTTCATGGCCATCTGTCATTTCTCTGAGTGTCTACTACTTATAGCCTCATCGTATAAAACTGGATCATCATCCTCTATGATGCGTACCTCATCATCATCCTCTATGATGAATGCATATCCCATAGATATCTTCGGTACTCTTCCAGTTTTATGATTCGGTTGTGATACAATAGGTCTATCTATAGGTTTCTCGGTTCGACTTAAAGTGCTTTGTGGTTCTTAAACTCCTTTAAGATCTATTACCCTCCCACTAGCTCTTTCAATGATAAACACCTTTATCTAAGAAAGGAGCATGTAGGATTATAGTAATAGTACCCCTAAACTTTCTTTAGGATATCCCACAAATCTGTACTTGTCAGATTTTGTCCTAAACTTATCTTTGAAACCTTTTCACATAAGCTGGACAACCCCTTATCTGAACATACTTAAGAGTAAGAATCCTCCCTATCCATAACCTTTATGGAGTCTTGGGTTCGGATTTTTGAGGCTACCTTATTTTGTAGATATGCAGCCGTTTCTAGGGCATAACCCTAGATGGATACTAAAATGTCGGTAAAAATCATCATGGACTGCACCATGTCCAACAAGGTACAATTTCTCCTTTTAGATACACCAATCAATTATTGCATATCAGGAGGTGTCCATTATGAGAAAATACCATTTTGAGATGATCTAGAAACTCATTGCACAAGTATTCCTTCCTCGATCTGATCAAAGAATCTTAATACTTTGTCAATATGTTTCACTTCTGAATTCTTTGAATATTTCAAATGATTCAGACTTGTATTTCATCAAATACACACATTCAACTCTTTGAATGGCCATCTTCTTTTCTTTTATTAGTTTGTTTCAATTTGTAAAATATTTTTCATGTAAGTCAAGTATACAAAGTCTATCAAGTAATCTTCCAGTTTCAAACAAAACATTTATCATTATAAATAGAACAACAATTGTTCTTAAAATATAATACCAGAACCTTCCTTGTCCAACAACGAAAGTTATAATGTTTCTAATGAGAACTGGAACATGATAACAACTTATTAACTTAATAGACTTGCCCGCAGACAATGCTAAACTATAAGTTTCCTATGGTTAATGCAGCAACCTTTGCTCCCATTCCCACACATAAGATTACTTACTCTTTGTTTAGCTTTCTACTTCTGTTTAGTCTCTGCATTGGATTGCATACGTGAGAACTACAGCCGGTATCCAATACCCAAGTAGAACCTTGACTTATAGAAAAATTTATTTCAATCATGAACAAACCTGTATCTGTAACCAAAGCTTTACTAAGCTTCTTCTGGTTAGCCTTTGTAAGATTCTTCTTACAGTTTCCTTTCCAGTATCCAGGCTTATTGCAGTGGAAGCAAACTCATTTGCTATCTGCATCAGTCTTATTCTTATTATCCTTTGTTTTTGTCTTTCCATTTACCTTCTTTGAATTGTTCTTCTTTTAAGAAGATCATTTGGCCCTCTTCCACTTCCTGGAAGAATCATCTACCAGTAAGAGTGGTCTTTCTTGGTTGGAAAGTGACTCTTTACAGTTTTCAACATGTTTAAGCAACTCAGGCAGGCTGACATATAGCTTGTTCATGTGAAAATTCACAATAATTTGTGAGAAAGAGTCTGAAAGTGATTGCAAGATCAACTCTCCATCTATTAAAACCCAGTTGTCCCAATTGTTCAATCAGATTGATCATTTTAGGACATGTTTGTACTGTAGTGCCATCGGTCATTCTAGATCGGAAAAGCTCCTTAGATATCTGATATCTAATAGTCCTACTTTCCTCACCCTTCAACTCCTTGAAGGTGCATGAGTATAGTAGGAGCATCCATAGTTTCATGTTGACACTGAAGCTCGTTACTCATGGATGCGAGCATAATGCATTGAGTCAACTGTGCATCATCTTACTACTTTCTAAAAGTAGCAATCTCTTCCTCAGAGGCATTGTCTGCAACCATTGCAGGGATAGACGTATTAAGGACATAAGATATCTTTTCAACCTTGAGAACTATTCTCAAATTTCTTAACCAGTCCGTTTAATTCGGTCCGATTAATTAGCATCTAATATGCTATACAGTGATAGTGAATTAGACATCGTAAAATTTTATAAATGAATTTGTAATTTAACAACATTTTAGCATACATTCATTTTAATTAAGTACCAAAATAAATTAGGTCTTTATTTAAATTGGTATCTCCCGTTATTTTTCATCAAACTATATTACCCTCCCTATATAGTTCAGCATATCTAATTAAAGATTTGCTAGTGAGAATAAGGATCTCATTTTAAATATATATAGTCTTGTATGACACAACAAACTATATATAAATAAATAGGTAGACAACTATTGTTAATTACATCATTATGTAACTCCTTGTATTTTGCCTCTTAGATTATTCTGATTAAGTGTGACACATCCGAATCAAAATTATACAAGTTAATTCCAACCTAGCACTTCCATATATTCGAAAGAAAAACACTGTCCTTGTGTGACACAACAAAATAGCATCGTTCAGTCTATTTATAAGCATCGAATGTGATAAAGCAACATCTTAAATATTTAATACTAGCCTTGTGTGACACAACAAACTCATATTAAATGTTTAATACTTTATCGCTTTACCATGCTAGAAGGCGACGTTCGATATTCCAAATATCTTTGAACGCTTAGGACTTACTATAATTTCTTTGAGGGGTTTGTTATTATTTGTCTCATCTTGTTTAGCGCGCATGCACATATATATATAAAATACGCGTCATACTATTTAACATGCGAAGCATGTTGTATAATATATAATATATACATAGTAAGCATGCACATATAGAATACTATATTCTACCCGGATTGATTATGGACTTTTATTCTAGTTTGGTTCACTAGAGCCACCAAGTGAACCAAAAGGTCAAACTTAAGGTGCAAGAACAAAATTTAAATATAACTATTACATTTAAACCCGGGCTCCATTACAAACGGGTCTTCAAGCGCTCATTGCTCCTTTGTCTCCAATTCTTCAAGTAATTCTAACTAAACCTATTACATAAACTATTTACAATAACTAGAAACCTTGATCAGCAGTCAAGGGGAAGTACATAGGAGGGAGATAGAATTTACATCAAGAAAAATTAGAGAAAACGAGGTACACATACCTCATTTATAAAAACTCATTCATTCAAGCATCCTCTAAAATAAATCCAATCACACATTGATCAATAGTCCATAATCAATCCCTATTTATTATCATACATATCTCCATATGCATCAATAAAAAATATTCATCTCATAAATTAGAAAACCATTCCATATATGCATTGATATCATTTAATGGGCAATTATAAGTTTACTAGAAATTCAATTTTGAAAAAAAATAAACCCCTTTATTTTAATCAAAATTTAAATCATAATAAACTTTTTTATTTTATTTTATCCAATTTTGAATAAAAATAAACTCCTTTATTTTTAATCAAATTCCAAATCAAAATAAACTCCTTTATTTTAATTAACATGGAATCCAATTTCAAGTTCAAAATAAACTCCTTTATTTTAACTTAAAATTACTGAAAAAATAAAATATGTTGAATCTTATTCCTTATCAAAATAAACATCTTTATTTTTAAGGAAACATGGAATCATATTCCATATGTGAATAAACTACTTTATTCTAGGAAACATGGAATCCTATTCCAAAATAGAATAAACTCTTTTATTCTAGTTAACGTAAAATTCAATTCCAAGTTAAAATAAAACTTTTAATTTTAATCATATTTCAATTCAAAATAAACATTTTATCTTAATTGAAAATAAATAAAATCAAAATAAATTTTTTTTAAATTCTGCAGACCAGCGCGGCCGCGCTCCAAATTGAACTAGGAGCGGCGCGGCTACGCTACACCGCCAGAAACAGTTTCTGGGTTCGGGCGCGGCCGCGCTCCAGAATGAACTGGAAGCGGTGCGGCTGCGCCGCGTAGCAGAGTTCGAAAATTTTTTCTTTGCCCAGAAAATCAATCTAATCGCATACTCATACATACATGGAATCATCATAATCGATAATTAGCACAAGGCTAGGCTCTGATACCACTGTTAGGTTTGTATATAGTGCGAACATGCAATCAAATTACATAAATAGTGCGGAAGCGCAATAAAACGGATTTTAAAATTTTTCATACAAACCATCACCATGATCATCCTTGTGTTCAATTATCAATTAAACGAAAGAGATAGAGATATAGAATTATACCCTCGTGAATCAAAGCTTCCTCAGGTACAACGTCACCTCAAATTCCTTCGCGTTCTCCTTGAATTCCACCGATTCAATTCCTTCATTTGATCAACGTTAGCCACCCAAGTGTTTAGCCTCTAGAGGTGATCTACCAAGGAATAATAGTTGTTCAAGAAGATGGATGTTGGCAAAAACCTAGTTTCTATCTCTATAGAAATTACAAGTACTCTCTCTCTCTCCCTCCAATTCTTATGGAAGAGTGTGTAACCTCAATCTATGATAAGACTTCTCTTATTTATAGATGTAGGAAAACCCTCCCCTAAACTATTTAGGATTAGGGTTTCTATTCTAATTAAACTCATTTGATTAATTAAACTCCTAATCTAATTAGGAATTTATGAGAGAGTATTTTTATTAATTAATTCTCAATCCCTATTAGGAATTAAATAATAGTAATGGTAATAATAATAATAAGACTCCTCTTATTAATTTATATTTAATATTTTTAAAATATTAAATAATAAATATTAAGCTATTTAATTTATTCTATCTCCATAGATTAAATTAAATACACTTAACTTATTATTACAATTATGTCATTTACTTCTTAAACAAATATTTTTCTTTTGCGGTGTGACCCTTTAGGTTCTCCATATTAAATCGGTTGTGAATAAATCAATTAGAACAATTCTAATCTTATTTAAATAAATAAATTAAACTATTTAATTCATTTAAATAAATAATATTTATTCTACAATAAGGGTAAGCACCCTTAGCGATCAACGACTTTCTAGATAATATAGATTTCAACATTAATCACAAAAGAACCTTTCAGTGCATAGTTACCATACAATTCGATCCTTCTACCATACAATGTCCCAATTAAATATAAGACATGAAATTATTGTCAAGTCTCATTTTATTTAATTATATGCATTTCGATTCTCCAATGAACAACTTTGATAATGCAAATTAGAAACTCCTTTCTAATTTCATTCTGCTTTGGCCAAAGACTTCTGAGTCATTATTTATCGAATCACATACGACATTCTCATCTTTCACTAGACGTGGTAGATTTTTTGTTGACCATTCACCTATCTCCACGTACAACTTATTATACCCAATCATACCATTTGATATACCCTAAAGGTCTTAAGGGACATGTTAAAGTATAACTCATCATATACAAGATACTATGATGATCTCAAGTCCAAGGATCACTTATACTACTATCACTAGAGGAATTCCTATTAACAGGTGAGTAAAACTCCATTACGTATTCCTTAGTGAGCCACGTTCAGTGAACTTATTCTCTAATAAGCACCTATATACTTGCTTTAGTGTCTCTACACAAATGATTATGAGATCAATCATCTTCTTCATAAGAGCAAGCAACGTATGTACTAATCTATCCGGATTCACTAATCCCCTTTTTAGTAATCCATCGACCAGGAACAATTTTAGGTTGTGAGCTATCTAGAATTTAGATCTCATTAGTGTGATCACCATCATGATTCTAAAAGCATTGCTCAAAACTATGGGTTTATCACATTTAATATAACAACACCATGTAGATAAAGTAAAATGCCTTTAACAAACGAATAAGATTACAAAGTTTATACTACATCATATCAAATATGATTGGCTTGTGTGCATACTACTTTCAGATTATTGTTTGGTGAAAGTTAAACAGGTGAATAAGTTTTAGTTGCTGCAATTCATGAGGAAGATTGGCTAAAACAGGCATAAAAGGAAGAAGCCGCGACGCACGAATAACAATTAGATGTCGCGGCGCATGAACCTACGAGCCGCGGCGCACAAATATATAAGGCTAGAAGGTGCAACACATAAACCTAGGAGTCGCAGCGCTTAAACGCGAAAGGCGCACGTGGGGGTACACGCCCAGATTGTTTGCTTCGTTTTGCCTGCAGATTTGATTTTATTTGCACTTATCATTTACGGCTTGGTTCTTATCAGTAGTTAGTAATAGACTAATAAGTAGGGTTTTTATTTTATAAAGAAGAGACACAGAAAAGGGAGAAAAAAAAAAAGAGTACGTAGAAAAATAAGGGTTTCATCAAACTTTATTCCAGAGAAGACTTGGAGCTTAGGAGGAAGACCGGATTCGACAGAGTTTTATCCTTCTCCCTTATTTCTTCAATTGTAATCTAGAATGAGTTTTGATAAATCGTTGATGTTCTTTATTTTCAGTATGAACCAATTCTTTTAGTTAAGGATTCAATGGAACCCGATGATGATTTAATTTAATATTTATTAGTTATTCTATTTAAATTGATATTGATTGAATTATAATAACTTGTGATTAGTAATTTCTTCAGTAATAAGGGGTTACTGATTGAATGCTGATTTTGTGGACGGGATAAAAATATACCTGAATACCTCAAGCAACTATTGGAGAATGAATCTTAATGAATCTGTTATTATTGTTTCTCATAGAAATATAGAAGAATTAATAGTAATAGATATGCTTTATGATTATCCAAAAGGTGGTTATAATAATTATTAGTGATTTTTTGTTGACAATTCTAATTAATCAATTGAAATAGAAGAATAATAGTTTTTACTTAAATGAATCATCGGGGGAAATTGATTCTTTAAACCTCTTTCTTTATTGATTTAATATTTCAGTAGTTAATTATTTAGTTGATTCATTCAGTTGATATCGAAATTATCTAGATTAAATTAATTGAATGAATAATTAGTGTTTAGAATTAGTTAGGTTATAATTCGCTTCTCGTGGGATCGACAACTCTACTTTCACTTTATTACTTGATTGACCGTGTATACTTGCACGTAAATTGCTAGTACAGATTTAGCCCATCAAGTTTTGGCGCCGTTGCCGGGGAGCAATTGATAGCCTAATTTTTTTTTATATTAATTTTCATCATTTAGTTTTAATTTAGATTTTGTTACGGATTTATAAATTTGGTCTCTATTTGCAGGTAGCTTTGTATGCAAACTAGGTCAAAGGAGAAAGAATTACTGTTGTTTGAAGACAAGATTGATAGAAGGCTTCGAAGAATACGACAGTTTTGTAAAGAAACACTGAAGCAACAAGTTATAGTTGCAGAAGAAGCACCAAAATCACTTAAGGACTATGCAATGCCACAAGTCACTGAAATTCATTCAAGCATTAGGAGACCAGCAATTCAGGCCAATATTTTTGAAATCAAACTTGATACAATTCAGATAGTGCATAATTCAATTCAATTTGGGGGCATGCCAAATGATGATCCGAACGATCACCTTGTAAGTTTCTTGGAAATATGCGATACATTCAAATACAAGGATGTGACTGAAGAAGTAGTGAGACTTAGGCTCTTCCCTTTCACACTTTGTGAGAAGGCATAAAGTTGGTTACATTCGTTACTAGCAGGGTTAATCACAACTTGGGATGACTTAGCTAAGTATTTTTTAGCTAAATTATTTCCCCCAGCAAAGACAGCAAAGATGAGAAATGAGATTACATCTTTCACACAATTGGATTCCGAATCATTGTATGAAGTGTGGGAACAATTATAGGAAATGATAAGAAGATGTACACGTCATGGACTTCCGAAGTAGTTGCAAGTACAAACTTTTTACAATGGGTTGTTTAACATAACACAAACTTATATCGATGCAGCTGCCGAAGGAGCTTTAATGGGTAAGAGTTTTGAAGAAGCATATAAATTATTGGAGACAATGGCTACAAACAATTATCAGTGGCCAACTGCGCGAATGACTCAGCCAAGGACTGGAGGAAAACTTGAGGTAGATGCAGTGACAGCTCTAGCTGCACAAATGCCAACTTTGTCGAAAAAGGTTGACGCAATGGAAACATAATCAGTGCAACAGATAGCTGCAGTCTGTGAATTGTGTGTAGGAACTCATCATACAAATTAGTGTGCAATCAATACTGAATCAGTGAATTTTATAGGAAACAAGCAGGGTGTGTATTCTAACATCTACAATCCAGTGTGGAGAAATCATCCAAACTTTTCTTAGAGCAACAATCAGAATCAATCATCAGCCCCAAAATAGTTCCATCCCCCGAGATTCCAAGCTCAAGTAAACCCCCAACCAGAAAGGGAAGCCAACCTAGAAGAAATACTCACAAATTATATTGCGGTGAATGATACGAGGATGAATAGCTTAGAAGGTTCACTTCAAAATTTGGAAATACAAATGGGACAACTAGCAAGTGCAGTAAACAGCCGTCCACATGGTGCTTTATCGAGTGATACCGAAGTCAACCCGAGAAAAGAAAATTACGAGCAATACAAAGCTATTAGGTTGAGAAGTGGGAAGAGTTTGATGACAGAAGATACCATACCAGTAAGAAAGAGTGACACTGATAAAGAAAACGAAATTAAAAATGATGTGAACAAGAATGAAGAAAAGAAAAACAAAGAATTGGGATTAAAACAGTGCAAGGACAAACAAGGAGTAGAGAATTTCGTCGCACCATATCCACAACGGTTAAAGAATCAGAAGTTAGACAGTCAATTTTCAAAATTCTTGGAGGTTTTTAAGAAATTGCATATCAATATCAATTTCGCAGAGGCATGAGAGTAGATACCGAGTTATGTCAAGTTTTTAAAGGAAATCTCTCAAAGAAAAAAAGAATGGGAGATTGTGAATTGGTAGCCTTAACGGAGGAGTGCAGTGCAGTTATTTAGTAGAAGCTACTAACTAAAATGCAAGATCCAGGGAGTTTCACAGTTCCGTGCACTATTGGAAAGTAATTTGTGGGAAAAGCTCTATGTGATCTTGGCGCAAGCATTAATTTCATGCCTTTATCAATCTATGAGAGACTTGGAATAAAAGGAATAAAACCAACGAAAATGACTATATAATTGGCAGATAGATCAATCACACGTCCAAAAGGGATTATCGAGGATGTGCTACTGAAGGTTGATGCATTTGTTTTCCCAGTGGACTTTGTCATTCTCGATTATGATGAAGATGAGAAGATTCCATTAATTTTGGGACGACCATTTCCAGCCACCGGATGCACTTTGATTGATGTTAAGAACGGAGAGCTCACATTAAGGGTTAATGACCAAGAAATCACATTCAGTGTGATAGATTCCATGAAGATGCCAAATGAGGTGGAGAAATGTTATATGACACTAGAGATCATACAAGAAGAGATCTGTGAAGAAGATTACAACGAAGAAGAAAAAGGAAATGAAAAGCAAGGGGACATAGCCAAGATTAGGCAAGGAGAGCATGATATGGGATGCGTAACCAATAACATTCTCGATCATGTCGACAAGCCCGAGTGATTGAAAAAGAAGAAGTCATGCTGATGACTTAAAAACAAGCGCTACTGGGAGGCAACCCATGGTTTATTATTTATTTAAAAAAACTATATTTGAATTTATTTAGTTTATTTATTTTTATTTAATTTTACATAATTAATTAACTGAGTTGAGCTTTGTAGGCAAATTAATTTAGGGGACATAAGATGAAGATTGAAGTAATTCATTGTGTAGGAAGCATGCATTAGAATGGCTTGAGAAAAGGAAAACTTTGGTTTAGCAAGCTCTTAGCCGAGCACCATCAGAGATCTGGGGCCGAGGTGTATAACATTAAGAGCCGCGACATGCTTCAAGAGTCGTGACACCCACTTTCAAAAGTTGCGGCGCTCAACCCTTCAGCATAAAATAAAAAAATCAATCAGAGATTAAGGGCCGCGACGCGCAAATTCAAAGGCCGCGACACTCATTCAGGAGCCACGGCACACAGATCAAGAGCCACGGCCGTCATGTGAATATCAGCAGATTTTGCGCGACATCAGGCGTGCATTTCTCCCTATTTCTCCCCATCTCTTACCACCCACTCTCCCATTCAAATACAAACTTCCCCAAAAACCACCCACATTCCATATTTACCCAACCAAATCAAGTCCTACCATAAATAGAGATTCAATTCCATAACAATTCAACACTTTAACCCTAAGATCATCTCTACAAGGAGGGTTTAAGTATTTATAGGAGAAGAAGGAGTTGGAACCTCACATTCACAAGTTTCTTTTCATCCTCTTCAAACACACGAATGCACTCACTTTTTTCTATTTTTTTGATCGAATTACACTAGTTGTGATTATTTGTGGTGTTTGAAATAACGATTTGAGGGAGTGCACATATTCAAAAGGCTTTGATTTTGGGTCAAAAATTGAGCGCACACCAAGTGTTTGATAAATTGCCCTAACCAATTATTTCATCACTATTTTGATTTTCAAGCATTATCGTGCTTTCCAATGGCACCTAAACGTCAATGTACCTCTCAGGCTTCCTCTTCCACCTATGATCATTTAAAATTTGTTAGCGAAGAAGCCTCGGAGCGCTTTAATGCCTCGTTAGTGAATAAGAAATTAATTTCGAAACGTGGCTTAGTACCACTAGAGAGCAATGGAATTAAAATTCGACACATGATTCAGGAGCGTGGCTAGGGAACGTTAACATCTCAACCTGAAGCTGCTGTAGTAGCAGTTGTAACAGAATTTTATGCTAATGCGATGGAGGCGGTGAACAGGGTAGCCATGGTTCGAGGCAAAGCGGTACCTTTTAATAGCAAGGTGATCAATGAATATTATGGCCTACCAAACATTGAGGAGGATGAATATACGAAGTTCGTTTCGGGATGGACCAAACTGGGATGAGCTTATTCAAGGCTTATGCAAGCTTGGGATGCAATGGACAATTCGAGTAGCTTCTGTAGTTTCTTTCCCCCCGAATGGACTAAGTCGATTTGGTAAGGCTTGGTTTTATTTATTAGTGCTAAATTAATGCCATCCTTTCATGTTTCAAAAGTAACTAAAGCTAGGGTGGCCCTCTTGTATGCCATTGTAACTGGAAAAAATATTGACGTGGGCAAGGTCATCTATAGCTCCATCTTTCATACATTACGAAGTGGTACTTCTGGCGGATTTCCACACCCATCTCTCATATGCGGGTTGTGTAAGAACGCTAGAGTTGGTTGGCAGACAGATGAAATATTTGAGCAACTAAAGTCAGTGCTAGACAGCAACACCAAAGCCAAATTCAAGGAGCCCCTAGGCAGTTATCCAAATATGAGTGGAGCTGGATATAACGAATCTTTTGAAGCAGTTGTTGTCACTGGACAAATTGAAGGAGCGGTTCCATCGCAAGGAGCGAGTTCATCTCAGGGAGCTAGGCGAGAAGGACGTGGTGCATCATTTGATGCTACTTTGGACTTGATTCTTGCTGACATTTGGGATATAAGGAGGACACAGACGAGCTTAGAACGAGGCCAAGATAATCTGCTTAGTCTGAATTGTTAGCAAACCCGTCGAGTTAATCAAATAGTAGACCGAGTTGACAACTATGTGAACTACACAAATAGTATTATCAATACATTTGCAACTCGGTTCAACGTTAACAATCCCGATCCGATTCACTTTCCTCCTTCACCAGTCTTCCAAGATTCTGCTTTTGAGTCAGAGGACGAGTCCAGTAGACTTGCTGAGGATGGGGATGATGGCAGTGCTGATGCTGGTGATGCTTGATTTCCAAGAAAGTTTCTGGTATTACATTGAGGGCAATGTAATATTCAAGTTTGGGGGGATGGTTTGATGAAACTTTACGTTTTTATTTGTTGGTTTGGTTTGTTTAAGACTTATATAATTTTTTGTATGGTTAATTTTAGGATTTAATTTTGGGATTTTATTTAATTCGTACATAGCTTGTTATTTATTTATTTAAAATAAAAAATAATAAGTAGTGAATCTTTAGAATAGCTGATGATAAAAAATGATCAAAGGTGATTAGTAGGTTATAAAACTTTTAAATCTTGTGTGTAACCCTTTGTATCATATTAGGAGTCGATTTTGCATAGTTATGATCCCTATTATCTTGAGCACTTAGATCCTACTAAAATTGGTTGAATCTTAAGGAGACTATAATTAAAAACCTTGGTAGCAGATATTTTCACGAGTTAGGATTATGTTACGGCCTTAATTGAAGTAGGGATAGTGAATTGTTTAAGTTTGTGGGAAAGGTGAGGTTCAAACGAAAAGAAGAAAAAGATGATATGCTTCCTAGAGTTAAGAAATATGGTGGAGTGATTAAGCTTAAAGTATACTCCTTGGAATTATTAGGACGAGATGGAGCATAAAACGCACTCATCATGCATGTGAGAAGGAGTGTAAAACGCACTCACCGAAAACAAAAAAAAGGGAAAGAATGATAAAACTCTAGGAGGAATAACATAGAAAGAAAATTAGAGTGAACTGAATTATTTTAATTTGAACGATGAATATCCTAGCTGAGGTTACTGCTGTGATATGTCCTATAGGTTGATGACATCTTTATACCATGTGTTCGGGATGTAGTCCTTTTAAGGTATGATTGATTTGGTGGGACTTGCACACACACACACACTATGGGATTGTAACTACCGTGAATGGATGACAGAGTGGTTGATGAGTTTGCACAGATTTAATTGTTGACAGTTATTGTATGATTTTGGAGGCTATGAATGGATTCATGATAAATTTAGGAGTATGATGCATATTTTTAATTTTTAATTTATTTATTTATTGTTTTGAGTTTTGCTTGAGGATAAGAAAATATTTAAGTTTGGGGGTATTTGATGAGTAGATTTTATATCTATTAATTGGATATGTTTGACTTGAGTGTTTTGCTTTTCTTAAGAGTTTTTACTGGTATTCTAATGCATTTTCATAGTTTTTGTAAATAATTCATTTCAGCATGTGAATGCGTAAATAATGGATATTTTTGCAAATTTAGCCTGGATTTGTTGCTACTAGTGATGATTATTGTTTGGCGAAAGTTAAACAGGTGAATAAGTTTTAGTAGCTGCAATTCATGAGGAAGATTGGACAAAACAAGCGTACAAAGGAGAAGCCGTGGCACGCAGATAACAATTGGAAGTCGTGGCACATGAACCAACGAGCCGCGGTGCACAAACATATAAGGCCAAAAGCTGCGACGCGTAAACCTAGGAGCCGAGGCCCTTGGACATGGAAGGCGCGCGTGGGGGTACGTGCCCAGATGATTTGCTTCCTTTTGGCTGCAGATTTGATTTTATTTGCACTTATGGGTTGAATTTTATCAGTAGTTAGTAATAGACTAATAAGAAGGGTTTTTATTTTATGGAGAAGAGACACAAAAAGGGAGAAAAAAAGAGAGTACGTAGAAAAATAAAGGTTTCATCAGACTTTATTCTAGAGAAGACTTAGAGCTTAGGAGGAAGACCAGATTCGACAGAGTTTAATCCTTCTCCCTTATTTCTTTAATTGTAATCTAGAATGAGTTTTGATAAATCATTGATGTTCTTTATTTTCAGTATGAACTAATTCTTTTAGTTAAGGATTCAATGGAACTCGATGATGATTTAATTTAATATTTATTAGTTCTTATAATTGTTTGATCAACAATTATTAGATGGACTTAAATGACATTTGACAATGGAATCTAAGTTGAGATCTGGGTATAATAACTTGTGATTAGTAATTTCTTCGGTAATAAGGGGTTACTGATTGAATGCTGATTTTGTTGACGGGATAGAAATATACCTGAATACTTCAAGTAACTATTGGAGAATGAATCTTAATGAATTTGTTATTATTATTTCTCATAAAAATATAGGCGAATTAATAGTAATAGGTATGCTTTATGATTATCCGAAAGGTGGTTATAATAATTATTAGTGACTTTTTGTTGACAATTCTAATTAATCAATTGAATGAAAGAATAATAGTATTACTTAAATGAATCATCGAGGGAAATTGATTCCTTGACCTCTTTCTTTATTGATTTAATATTTCAGTAGTTAATTATTTAGTTGATTCATTCAGTTGATATCGAAATTATCTAGATTAAATTAATTGATGGCTAATTAGTGTTTAGAATTAGTTAGGTTATAATTCGTTTCTTGTGGGATCGACAACTCTACTTTCACTTTATTACTCGATTGACCGTGTATACTTGTACGTAAATTGCTAGTATAGATTTAAACCATCAGCTATACGAAAATCGATACATGTGGGCCCCGCTATAGGGTTGCCGCAGGTGGATTTACGGCTGTCGTAGATAGACCTGTGTAGGCCTAGGGTGCCTATATAATGCTGTTTGGGCTCATTTTTAGGAAAATAATGCATTTTAGAGAGAGAGAAAATGTATTATCTAGGAAGATAAATAGACAGTAGGAGAAAAACCTCTTTAAATCCAACTAACCAAGGATATCCTTTTAGTGATTTATCGATTTTGACTTTGATTCGATTCATTTTATCATTATTTTTGCTTAAGAGTTATTTTCTATTTATTTCTAGTCACCTAAATATCCTAGATTAATATATTGGTGAGGGGACCCTACCTTTTGGCCAGAGAGGAATTCTCATAAATAGAATCTCTTTATAGCCAATCTAGGATATTTTTTCGATTAGATCTCGATGTATTGTTTTCTAGATCTTTGGAATCTTAGATCTATGAGTTTCATTCCCTATATTTTAAGTTCCTTTAATAGATCTCTTTGATATATGATAAATCCTTACGATTTCAATGATAATTGATCATATAATTCGATTCCTACGATATAGTTAAATGATATAAATTATGATATTGTTGATTTATTGTGCGATGGATTTAGGGTTTATGGATATCCTTTCTTAAACTCTAAACTCCGTTTATAGATCTCGATACGTTGTTGGGTATGGTTACGAATCATGTGAGCCTATAAATGAATTAAAGGTCCTTAAACCTCATGTTTAACGGGAATTGAAGGATATTCCCACGATGGACATAGTTAAACGGTTGTAATTTTGCGATTTGATCATTGTAAATATAATTCGGGCCTTAAAACGATATCAAGGGTTCCATCCCCATGAAAATTGGGTTTAAGGCCCTTTGATAGTGGATTTCTTATTTTGAGATGCTTGGAGTTATTTAGATAACTTACATGGTCACGGGTAGCTGTAACCCTATTTTTGATGCTTTATTTTATGTTTCGACATACGAAAATAATTTTTAAACAAAATTGCAAAAATCTTTTAAAATTAAATCATATTAGTTGTAAGACCCCAACTTTTTATGAATAATATTTTAACTTTTCTTCTTATTATTATTATAAATGTTAGGTGTTAAATTGATAAAATGATAAGTTAAGGATAATATGTGCAATTATACAGTATATCGGGGAATATTCCTTCTATTAGGGAATATTCTTTATGTCAAAAAATATTCGTTCTATCGGAAAATATTATATTCGGCAAAGTACGACGGCACCGAAATAACCAATCATTGGTGGACCCCACAACAGAATAACTATCGGATATAAAAAGCGGTAACTTTTTAAAATTGGCGGCAGGACTTTTATCGTTAACTATTGAAATACCCGATAATAAAAGAACAGTAACACGCGGTACTTCACATTAGCACACGATGTTCCACAATAGCACACGGTATTGCACAGTATTTCATATTACTCGTTCAATAATTGCTACAGTGACAATATCATATTATTTTATATTATTGATTTAATAATTATCACAGTAACAACTGCACAATATTTCATATTTTTAAATCAATAATTGTCATGATACAGTAACTTATATTATTGAAAGGATATTATTAGTTAGCATTATTAGCAATGTCTAGAAGTTCTATCGAGGAAAGGGGTGATTTAATTGCGCGCCATTTATACGGAAGTCCCTCTCTTTCCTGAGAATGATCTGGTTGCCAGTATTGAGAGTATATGATATCTGTGATATTAATATATTTAACACAATAATACATAAAATAGATTTATTAATAGTAAAAATTTTGATAATGGATTTATCTTTTTGATAATGGAGTTACTTTATTTGATAATAGATTAATCTTTTTGAAAAAAATGGATGGATGATATAGATTGAAGAAAAATGGATGGATGATATAGATTAAAGAAAAAATGGATTGATGATATAGAAAAAGTGTGATAATTGATGTGTGGTAGATATTGATTATATTTTACTATAAATAGGAGGGCTTAGCATAAGGAAATTCATAAATTCCTTACTCCTTCCACTCTCTAAAAATTTCTTGGTGTAAGTTCTCTCTAAGTGCGCTAAACTATCGTGAGTAGTTGTGAAGATCAGTAAGAGTATGAGTATTGTTCAAGTAAGTTTTTTATAAAAGTTGGTCAAACACCCACACACATCACACAATGTTTATAATTTTTCCTTTAGAAGAGTTATTTTGAAAAACTTCATTTGAAAGATTTTATTTTGAAATATTATTTTTGAAGTTATTCTGTACACTACACCAAATATACTATATAATCATTTTTGATAATTTCATAGTATACAAGTTAGTGTACATCATATATGATAGTTACTAATTATATTATAAATATATTTAGGTTGATAAACTTCATAGAAAGCAACATCCAGTCACTTGCTAATTGAGGCAAAGGATATCTTTTTTTTCATACTCCTAAATTTATGGTAAGAAATTATCATTTATTTTCATAGTGTTATCCTCAAACGGTGAATTTGTTTCATCTAATATCTTTTCACCTGAATCTTCTTATTGCACTTTATATGTGTTTCATCTAATATATTTTCACCTGAATCTTCCTATTGCGTTATACACATTATAGTTAAATTGTGAACCTTACTTGTTCTATTCTTGAATTCTAATCAAATTTATGGATATCATGTTGATAATTTGGACATTCTTGGACTCTGGATAAATTAAATTATAAATCTCTAATGTTTATTCTTGATCTTTTTGTTCTTATTATTTCTATTCATCCTTTATGTCATTATCATAATCCTCAGAGTTAAATTGTGGTGAAAAGTTCTCTTTAGTCGGAGTGCAAAGAGTAACTGTTGATTGACATAATTATGACCAAGAACTGTGAAGTGGTATAATCATGACCTTTGGTGTTACTGACAAAGGCAGGTGATAAAAGTTCTCTTTGGCCTGCAGTGCAAAGATGAACTGTTGATTGGCATGATCATGATCTTTAGTGTTACAAATGAATATCTTTGGCCCATAGTGCAAAGATAAACTGTTGATTTGTAGGAACTGTTGATTGGTGTTATAAATGAATATCTTTGGCTCGTAGTACAAAGATAAACTGTTAATTTACAAGAACTGTTGATTGATGTTATAGGGATAAAATATTAATAGTGAACTTTTAAATTGGAGAAGATTGTGGACATTATGATCCATTTTACACTCTTAATTAATTGCTATTTCCGCTGCAGTTATTGATCTATAACTTGTTATCTATTATATTCTATCATATGTATCCTTGTTGAAGATTAAAAATAATTTATTCTTTATTATCTTAATCATGATATTCTTTACTGGGCTATCTGAGCTCACCCTTTTCAGTTTTGTTCTATTGTTCTTTTCAGGAAATGAGAGTGTAGTTGGGACTAGCCGGGAAGTGGAATAATGGTCTGAGTTAGTGGTTGTCCTCATCAAGTTATAAAATAGTATAACAATACTTGTACTGAGGACTTGAAATGTGTGTTGTCGTCTTTTATACGGCATTGTAATAATTTGGGTTTGGATACTATTGTACCATACATGGTACGATATTTGTATTGAAAACTCACAGTATGTGTGTTGTCGTATTTTGCGCGACAGTATAACAGTTATAAATAAAAAAATTTGTATTTGTAGTATGTATTTTTGGTGACTCGAATAGGGTTGTGTGGACCCGAGTTTGGGGGCGTCACATTAGGTTATTAGATTAATTCTAGGCTAAAATTGGAAGTAATAGAGAGCATCAATTCTTATTTGACGAAGGGTTTGGAAAAACAATGTTTACCCTAAACGACACCTTAAAATTCTTGTCAAACGAAACTAAAATGAAACTTTTCCTTCGAATCAAATCCTTCGTGCATAGGTTCAAAGAGGCTCAAAAGTTGCTTTCAAGATAATGCACTCACCTAAAACTTTGATGACCTTAAGAGACGACCCCTATATTATTTACATTTCACATCTCGATTCTAGAATATGATGTCCCAGATTCACGACTTGACCTTAGGAGACGACTCTTAAGTTATTTATGTTTCACAACCCGATTCTAAGAGACGATACTCCAGATTCCACGACTTGACCTTAGGAGACGACCCCTAGATTATTCACATTTCATGACTTGACTCTAGGAGACGATACCCTAGATTTTGACTTTAAAAACAAAGGAGATGACACTTATGTTTTACGATTTGGCTCAAATCTAGGAGACGACACCTTAGATTTCAACTTCAAATTACAAAATCAAATTGACTTTAGGAGATTATACCCTAGTTTTTTTCCAACGACACCATAGACACAAAACACACATACACACACTTCATGTTTCTCAAGGCAATTCATTTAAACTTTTATGAAAAACATTAGAAAAGCGGTAACCATGTTTCACGCTAGTCGGGGGTGCCTAACACATTCCTCTCTTTTAAGTAAGTCTCTGAACTCTATGAATCTGTAGTATTCCGAACCCTAATAAGATTTGTATATATAAATTATGTGTTTATTAAATAAAATTTCTTATTCCGACTCTGTGTTATGTGATGATATATTCTGATGAACGGTTGTTCAGGTAATCTTTGAAAACATAGTATGATTCGAAAACATTATCGTGTACGTTTAGAATTAGAACGTATAACGTAAAACTAAATATCGAAAGGTTTAAAACTTTAAACCCTAATGAGATTTGAAGTTTGTAACATATGTGCTTAATAAAGATTGAAATGATATTTCGAAGCAGGTGTTTTGTGATTATATCATGTAAACGATAAATTTGGTCAAATAAAAAATTTTGGTCAAGCTGCTTAGTCGTGCTTACATTGACAAAATGATTTGTCGTGCTTTCCACGATTTCACCAAGAAGTATCCCGGCAAATTATTTTTAGTAAGCTGTTTTGTCGTGCTTAAACTGATATAGTGCTTTGTCGTGCTTATGGTAACAAGCTGCATTGTCGAGCTTGTAAGATATTTTCATTGAGGAGCTTAGAAGATATTTTCAATTGCAAGCTGCACTGTCGAGCTTAGAAGATATTTTCATTGAGGAGCTTAGAAGATATTTTCAATTGCAAGCTGCACTGTCGAGCTTAGAAGATATTTTCATTGAGGAGCTTAGATTGCAAGCTGCATTGTCAGCTTGGAAGATATTTTCATTGAGGAGCTTAGAAGAATATTCTAAGAATTTGCTATGTACTAAAGTGTAATTAACCTAGGTACCAAAGGGTAATAAGCCGAGCCCCTAACGTGCAATTAGCGAAACTTGATTTTTCTATAAATAGCAAGCTCAGTTCATTCATTCCTTACTATTTTTCAAGAGCAGTTCAAGAGCAAAAACACTATATATTTATATTCTGAGAGATATTGTGAGATAAAAATTACTTTCTAAGCATCGAAGCGCTGTGCGATTGGAAGTAAAGCTAGCAACTACAAGAGGTATTACTCTAGTGGTTATTATTTTCAATCTACTTTTAAAAATATACTTTTATAAGCAGTTATAATGCCCAAATTATTTTAAGTATATAGTACAAAAGTCCTAAAATGAATATTCGGCTATTATATTTGAGAAAATTTCAGCATTATGACTGCTTATAAAATGAATATTCGGCTATTATATTTGAGAAAATTTCAGCATTATAACTGCTTATAAAATGAATATTCGGCTATTATATTTGAGAAAATTTTAGCATTATAACTGCTTATATGAATATTCGGCTATTATATTTGAGAAAATTTCAGCATTATAACTGCTTATAAAATGAATATTTTTACTAAATAGTTGAAGAAATTCGGACATAATAACTGCTTATAAAAGTATATTTTCTAATATATAAGAGAAGTAAATCGGACATTATAACTGCTTGTAAATAAGTTATAGAGAATTAAATAAGTTAACCATAAAGAACAAATATCCTTTACCACGAATTGATGATTTGTTTGACCAGTTGAAAGGGGCCGAACACTTTTCGAAGATCGACCTACGATCAGGTTATCATCAGTTAAAGGTAAGAAAAGAAGATGTGCCAAAGACAGCGTTTAGGACACGCTACGGACATTATAAGTTTCTTGTGATGTCTTTTGGATTAACAAATGCGCCGGCAGCATTCATGGACTTGATGAACAGAGTGTTTAAACCATGCTTAGACAAATATGTCGTAATGTTCAGCGACGATATTTTAGAATACTCAAGAACGAAGGAGGAGCATGTTAAACACTTAAGAAGCGTATTAGAGATATTATGCAAGGAATAACTTTACGCAAAGTTTTCCAAGTGTGAGTTCTGGTTGGAACGAGTCCAGTTCTTAGGTCATGTAATTGACAAGAATGGAATAGCGGTGGATCCAGCAAAGATAGAGGCAGTTGTAAATTGGGAACAACCAACGACTCCAACAGAAGTACAAAGTTTTCTTGGTTTAGCAGGGTACTATCGGCGTTTTATACAGGATTTTTCAAACATAGCGACCCCGCTAACCAATTTAACTCGAAAGATGGTGAAGTACGTCTGGACAGATAAATGTGAAGAAAGCTTCCGAGAATTGAAGAAACGATTGAGCATGGCACCAGTGTTATCTTTACCAGATGATACAGGGGGCCTTGCCGTTTATAGTGATGCATCACACAAGGGATTGGGTTGTGTGTTAATGCAACAAGGGAAGGTGATTGTGTATGCCTCACGACAACTCAAAGATTATGAGAAGAGGTATCCTATGCATGATCTTGTGTTAGTTGCGGTAGTATTTGCCTTGAAAATCTGGAGACATTACTTGTATGGGGAGAAGTGTGAGATATACACAGATCATAAAAGTCTGAAGTATATTTTCACACAGAAGGAATTAAATATGAGGCAAAGGAGATGGCTAGAGTTGATAAAGGACTTCGATTGTGAAATCTTATATCACCCCGGGAAAGCCAACGTCGTAGCAGACGCATTAAGTAGGAAGAATCAAGAAAAGTTGAACATGATAACAAATAACGAGGTATTGATAAAAGAGTTTGACAAACTTGAGATCGAGGTAAGAGTTCCAGTGAATTCTACCCAAAAGTTATTTGTTGTGGAGGATGGTTCAACTTTGTTGGAGAGAGTCAAGAGATTACAGGAGACTGATGTAGAGTGTCAGAAGTGTAAGGTTGAAATAACCCATAAGAAGAATAACAAATTCAGAGTGGATAAGTATGGGGTACTGAGGTACGAAGATAGAATTTGGGTACCCTCAGTACAAGAATTGAAAGATGAAATACTGAATGAAGCCCATAGTTCTAAGTTCGTTGTACATCCAGGTAGTACAAAAATGTACAAGGATTTAAGCCGACACTTTTGGTGGTATAATATAAAAAGAGAAATAGCAGAATGGGTAAGTAAATGTTTAACGTGTCAAAGGGTTAAAGCTGAACATCAGAAGCCGAGTGGATTACTGCAGCCCTTAGAAATCCCTGAGTGGAAATGGGAACACATTACTATGGATTTCGTAGTTGGTCTTCCAAATACACCAAATGGTCACAATGCCATTTGGGTAATTGTAGATCGTCTTACCAAATCAGCTCATTTTCTACCCATAAAAGTCAACTTCAGTCTTGACCAGTTAGCCAAACTTTACATCAATGAAGTTATTTCTAGACATGGAGTCCCTGTTTCTATAGTATCAGACCGAGACCCACGATTTACTTCAAATTTCTGGACCAGTCTCCAGAAACACTTAGGAACCCAGTTGAGATTAAGCACATCTTATCATCCATAAACGGACAGTCAGAGTGAGAGAACAATTGAAACATTGGAGGACATGTTGCGCACTTGCATCATGGACTTCAAGGGAAGTTGGGAAGATCAGTTACCTTTAGTAGAGTTTGGCTACAACAATAGCTATCATGCCAACATAGGAATGCCACCATTCGAAGCACTATATGGAAGGAAATGTAGGACGCCTTTATGTTGGGACGAGGTCGGTGAGCGACAAATGCTAGGACCCGAAATAGTTCAACAAACCGCTGAGTTAGTTAGAATTATACGAGGAAGATTACAAGCGTCTCAAGATCGACAGAAAAAATATGCGGATCAACACAGGAAGCTACAAGATTTCGATGTCGGTAGTCACGTGTTTTTAAAAGTTTCTCCGTGGAAAGGCAAAATACGTTTCGTCAAGAAGGGAAAATTAAGTTCGAGATTCATTGGACCATTTCAGATATTGAGAAGGATAGGTGAAGTAGCTTATGAGCTAGCCTTACCTCCTGAGTTAGAACATATCCATAACGTGTTTCATGTGTCCGTGTTACGACCATACAAACCTGATTATAAACACGTTATCGATTACGAGCCTATTCATATCGAAAAAGATTTATCATATGAAGAAATTCCTATTGAAATCATAGATAGGAAAGAACAACATCTACGCAATAAAGTGATACCTTCAATCAAAGTTATTTGGAGGAATCAAAACATAGAGGAAGCTACGTGGGAGCTCGAGAGTAAAATGCGAGATAATTACCCACACTTGTTTTTATAATCTGTACTGTAATTTCGAGGACGAAATTCTTATTAGTGGGGGTGAATGTAATATTCTGAACCCTAATAAGATTTGTATATATAAATTATGTGTTTATTAAATGAAATTTCTTATTCCGACTCTGTGTTATGTGATGATATATTCTGATGAACGGCTGTTCAGGTAATCTTTGAAAACTTAGTATGATTCGAAAACATTATCGTATACGTTTAGAATTAGAACGTATAACGTAAAACTAAATATCCAAAGGTTTAAAACTTTAAACCCTAATGAGATTTGAAGTTTGTAACATATGTGCTTAATAAAGATTGAAATGATATTTCGAAGCAGGTGTTTTGTGATTATATCATGTAAAAGATAAATTTGGTCAAATAAAAATTTTTGGTCAAGCTGCTTAGTCGTGCTTACATTGACAAAATGATTTGTCGTGCTTTCCACGATTTCACCAAGAAGTATCTCGGCAAATTATTTTTAGTAAGCTGCTTTGTCGTGCTTAAACTGATATAGTGCTTTGTCGTGCTTATGGTAACAAGCTGCATTGTCGAGCTTGTAAGATATTTTCATTGAGGAGCTTAGAAGATATTTTCAATTGCAAGCTGCACTGTCGAGCTTAGAAGATATTTTCGTTAAGGAGCTTAGATTGCAAGCTGCATTGTCGAGCTTGGAAGATATTTTCATTGAGGAGCTTAGAAGAATATTCTAAGAATTTGCTAGGTACTAAAGTGTAATTAACCTAGGTACCAAAGGGTAATAAGCCGAGCCCCTAACGTGCAATTAGCGAAACTTGGTTTTTCTATAAATAGCAAGCTCAGTTCAGTCATTCCTTACCATTTTTCAAGAGCAGTTCAAGAGCAAAAACACTCTATATTTATATTCTGAGAGATATTGTGAGATAAAAATTACTTTCTAAGCATCGAAGCGTTGTGCGATTGGAAGTAAAGCTAGTAACTACAAGAGGTATTACTCTAGTGGTTATTATTTTCATTCTTCTTTTAAAAATATACTTTTATAAGAAGTTATAATACCCAAATTATTTTAAGTATATAGTACAAAAGTCCTATAATCTTCACTATATCACTAAGAGGTAAAAATCACGAGTCAAAATCCGAATCTTCACTATATCACTAATAATGGACTTATAATAATCTTCCCAAGTTTTATATCCTAAAACTTGAGATTACACAATAAATTAAGAGAGTACAAAATTACCTTTAATTAGGTTGAGAAAACTAATTAACTTCACCACCCAAAATCTGTTAGGTTTGTATATAGCGCGGACATGCAATCAAATTACATAAATAGTGCGGAAGCGCGATAAAACGGATTTTAAAACTTTTCATACAAACTATCACCATGATCTTTCCTTGTGTTCAATTATCAATTAACGAAAGAGATAGAGATTAAGAAGTTATACCCTCGTAGAACCGTGTTTCCTCGGGTACAAGTTCACCTCCAATTCTTTCGCGTTCTCCTTGAATTCCACCGATTAAATTCCTTCTTTTGATCAACGTTAGCCACCCAAGTATTTGGCCTCTAGAGGTGATCCACCAAGGAATAATAGTTGTTCAAGAAGATGGGTGTTGGCAAAACCCTAGTTTCCATCTCTATAGAAATTACAAGTACTCTCTCTCTCCAATTCTTATGGAAGAGTGTGTAACTGTCTAACCCTAAATCATGATAAGACTCCTCTTATTTATAGATATAGGGAACCCTCCTAAACTATTTAGGATTAGGGTTTTTATTTTAATTAAACTCCTTTAATTAATTAAACTCCTAATCCAATTAGGAATTTATGAGAGAGTATTTCTATTAATTAATTTCCAATCCCTATTAGGAATTAACTAATAGTAATTGTAATAATAATAATAAGACTTCTCTTATTAATTTATATTTAATATTTTTAAAATATTAAGCTATTTAATTTATTCTATCTCCATATATTAAATTAAATACACTTAACTTATTATTACAATTATGTCATTTACTTCTTAAACAAATATTTTTCTTTTGCGGTGTGACCCTTTAGGTTCTCCATATTAAACCGGTTATGAGTAAATCAATTAAAACAATTCTAATCTTATTTAAATAAATAAATTAAACTATTTAATTCATTTAAATAAATGATGTGAATGGAATTTGTATTATTTTTATCCCTTAATGCTTAGTCTTTTGTATTTATTTTGTGCCTAAATACACTCATTATTCTTATATTTTTATTTAAGGTGCAATTAAATATTTTTCCTTTTTAATTATACTAGTTTATTTAATTAATATGTTTTATTTTATTTTGTAGGATTTAATATTTTAAAGTCAATATCTTGGTGATCAAGTAATATTTAATGCTTCTATTCATGGAAGGAAAGAAATAAGGAGAATCCAATAAGGATAAGGAAGGAAGTGGAACAATCTTGGTGAGCAAGTCAAATCCATTGAAGGAAAAGAAAATCTAACTAGAAGATCTTTTTGAAGGAAGTTGATTACCACTAGGAAGTTGAAACCTACATGGAAAAGAATTAATGTCTTATGCCTATAAATAGAGGATTACCAAGAGAGTTTAGGGTCTTGTCACAAACTTCTCCCTCTATTATTCTTTGGTGTTTTCATAGTTATGTGTAACTAAATTCTTATTCTTGGATTAAGGAGACAGAAACCTCAGAAGTATTGCACTGTGAGATCTAATTGATTTTAATTATTTAATTATTATTTTGAGTATTGATTATTCTTTTGTGCTTGAATTCTATGATTGATATAATTAATTGCTAGGATGCATACTAGTTTATTAAGTGTTAAAATCTACTGCTAAATTAGATATCAAATCCGTAATTGTTTGGTCACTCTAATTTGCGAAGCAACTAAGGTTAATAATTGACTGCAGATCACGAGATTATTATATCTTAGGAAGAATATTCAACTATATTAAATGCAACCGCTTGTGCTTGTGTTGTTTAGCTTCATCGGTTTTTCTAATTCTTAAAGCATCTACTAGATTAAACTTTTAGCGCTTGTCTGAAGTTGTTTAGTAGTTAGGGTTATTTAGATCGCTTATTTTTATCTAACTAAAATTAAGGAAAGACACGGAATGATTCAAAATGGTGAATTGATTTTAACGGTGAATATTCAAAATAATAATTGATTATGCTTGAGTCAATGATCAGTGTAAGTTTCTGAGGCGTAAGTTAATTTAATCCAAGGTTTGTTTCCTCTGATTTACTTTAATAAATTATTTTGCATTATTTTTAGTTTACTTTAATAATTACATTCAAAACCCCTTTTCTGGTATACAAAATATAAAAATAGATTGACCATTCTCTGTGGGATTGACTCTTGCTTACACTACTACATAAATATTTTTCGCAGTAAGTTTTTATTTTTGGTTGCCTGCGACAATACACCAATAAATAATATTTATTCTACAATAAGGGTAATCCCCCTTAGCGATCAACGACTTTCCAGATAATATAGATTTCAACATTAATCACAAAAGAACTTTTCAGCGAATAGTTATCGTACAATTCAATCCTTCTACCATACAATGTCCCAATTAAATATAAGATATGGAATTACTGTCAAGTCTTATTTTATTTAATTATATGTATTTTGATTCTCAAATGCACAACTCTGATTAATGCAAATTAGAAACTCCTTTATAATTTGATTCTGCTTTTTTAATTTGATTCTGCTTTGGCCAAAGACTTCTAAGTCGTCATTTATCGAATCACATAGGACATTCTCTCCTTTTACTAGAAGTGGTAGATTCTTTGTTGATCATTCACCTATCTCCATGTATAACTTATTATACCCAATCATACCCTTTGATATAGCCTAAGGGTCTTAAGGGACATGTCAAAGTATAACTCATCACACATAAGATACTATGATGATCTCAAGTCCAAGGATCACTTGTACTACTATCACTAGAGGAATTCCTATTGACAGGTGAGTAAAACTCCATTAGGTATTCCTTAGCGAGTCACGTTCAGTGAACTTATTCTCTAATAAGCATCTACATACTTGCTTTAGTGTCTCCACACAAATGATTATGAGATCAATCATCCTCTTCATAAGAGCAAGCAACGTATGTACTAATCTATCCGGATTCACTAATCCCCTTTTTAGTAATCCATCGATTAAGAACGATTTTAGTTTGTGAGCTATCTAGAATTTAGATCTCATTAGCATGATCCCCATCATGATTCTAAAAGCATTGCTCAAAACTATGGGTTTATCACATTTAATATAACAACACCATATAGATAATGTAAAATGCCTTTAATAACTGAATAAGATTACAAAGTATATGCTACATCATATCAAATATGATTAGCTTGTGTGCATACTACTTTCAATCTCCCACTTGCACTAAAGCCAATCGTCACGGTATCTAATACCCTTCTTCTCTAAGTAACGATCATCCTGTTGTTGGATAAAGCTTCAGTAGATGGATATGCAATGTTGTTCTCGAGAGTCCGCTATCTCTATAGTGACGTTTCTTTTTTCAATGATTCGGCTAATCAAATGAAAGTGCCGCAACACATGTTTGAATCCAAGATGAGACTTAGGAACTATTCCTAGTTCTGTAATGAACTTTTCATCAAAACAATCAACTTGCAACTTCATTTACAGCTATATACTTTGTTTTTGTCACTAAACCAACAACTCTTTGTCGTTTGGAACCTTTCCAATTCACTGCACCACCATTCAAGGTAACGATTTACCCTAAAGTGGATTTGTTATTGTCTTGGTCAGTCTAGAAAATTCGAGTATGTTTAGCCCTATAGTTTTAATTCAGACCTACCATGAATCATGATCACATCTTCAGTACCGGTTAAGTACTTAGAGATATTTTTCACTGTCTTACAGTGATCTTCTTCAGAATATAACTGATCAACATCAGGCCTTGTATATTCACTGCATACATGATAGTAACTTATGCGATCTCTCTTTCCATTGGAGATGATTTTAGAGAGATACACTCCATGGCTTATCATCATGAGACCTCTCTTGGAGTTTGCCATGCTAAACGCCTTTAGCATCGAATGAATATACGTTCATTGGGTCAAGCCGAACATCCTTTTAAATCTATCTATATAGATTATATCCCCAATTTATAGGATGTTCCTCCCAAGTTATTCATGGAGGAATGTTTAGACAATTTTATCTTTATTGATTGTAGCATTGGTGTGTCATTCCTTATCAGTAGTATATCAACATATAATACTAGAAATGTCATAGTGCTCCCACTAACCCTTTTGTACACACTAGGTTTATTCTCGTTTTTGATAAAATCAAACACTTTTGATTGTCTCATCAAAACGAATGTTCCATCTTTGAGAAGCTTGCTTCAATCCATTAATGGATTATTGTAGCTTAAAACACAATTTGCTTCAACCTTTAAAACAAATTTCTCTGGTTGTATCATACATACATTCTCCTCAAGTCTTCATTGAGGAAGGACGTCTCCACATCAATTTTGCCAGATTTCGTAATAAGCTGCAATCACAAGCAAAATCCAAATGGACTTGAGCATTACCCGATAATAAGGTTTTATCATAGTCAACTCCTTGACTTGAAAAACCTTTTAAACAGGTCTGGTCTTATAGGTCTCCACCTTGCCATTTGCCCCAGTCTTTCTCTTAAAGACCCATATACACCAGAGTCTATACTTGATTCTCATACATGGGGTCCATTTCGGATTTCATGGCCATCTGCCATTTCTCTTCTAGATAGCCTCATCGTATATAACTGGATCATCATCCTCTATGATGCGTACCTCATCATCATCCTCTATGATGAATCCATACCTCGTAGGTATCTTCGATACTCTTCTAGATTTACGATTCGGTTGTGGTACAATAGGTCTATCTACAGGTTCCTCGGTTCGACTTAAAGTGCTTTATGGTTCTTGAACCCCTTCAAGATCTATTGCCCTCCCACTAGCTCCTTCAATGATAAACACATTTATCTAAGAAGGTAGCGTGTAGGATTATAGTAATAATACCCTAAACTTTCTTTAGGATATCCCACAAGTCTGCACTTGTCAGATTTTGTCTTAAACTTATCTTTGAAACCTTTTCAAATAAGCTGGACAACCCCTTATCTGAACATACTTAAGAATAGGAATCCTCCTTATCCATAACCTTTATGGAGTCTTGGGCTCGGATTTTTGAGGCTACCTTATTTTGTAGATATGCAGCCGTTTCTAGGGCATAACCCCAGATGGATACTAGAATGTCGGTAAAAATTATTATGGACTGCACCATGTCCAACAAGGTACAATTTCTCCTTTTAGATACACCAATCAATTATTGCGTATCAGGAGGTGTCCATTATGAGAAAATACCATTTTGAGATGATCTAGAAACTCATTGCACAAGTATTCTTTCCTCGATCTGATCAAAGAATCTTAGTACTTTGTCAATATGTTTCACTTCTGAATTCTTTGAACATTTCAAATGATTCAGACTTGTATTTTATCAAATACACACATTCAACTCTTTGAATGACCATCTCTTTTTTTTATTAGTTTATTCAATTTGCAAAATATTTTTCATGTAAGTCATGTATACAAAGTCTATCAAGTAATCTTCCAGTTTCAAACAAAATATTATCATTATAAATAGAACAACAATTGTTCTTAAATATAATAGCAGAACCTTCCTCGTCCAACAACGAAAGTTTTAATATTTCTAATGAGAATTGGAACATAATAACAACTTATTAACTTAATAGACTTGCCCGTAGGCAACGCTAAACTATAAGTTCATACGGTTAATGCAGCAACCATTGCTCCATTCTCCACACGTAAGATTACTTACTTTGTTTAGCTTTCTACTTCTGCTTAGTCTCTGCATTGGATTGCATAAGTGAGAACTACAGCCGGTATCCAATACCCAAGTAGAACCTTGACTTATAGAAAAATTTATTTCAATCATGAACAAATCTATATTTGTAATCGAAGCTTCACTAAGCTTCTTCTGGTTAGCCTCTGTAAGATTCTCCTTACAGTTTCCTTTCTAGTATCTAGGCTTATTGCAGTGGAAGCAAACTCCTTTGCTATCTGCATCAGTCTTGTTCTTATTATCCTTTGTTTTTGCTTTTCCATTTACCTTCTTTGAATTATTCTTCTTTTAAGAAGATCCTTTGGCCCTCTTCCGCTTCCTGGAAGAATCATCTACCAGTAAGACTTGGTCTTTCTTGGTTGGAAAGTGACTCTTTACAGTTTTTGAACATGTTTAAGCAACTCAAGCAGGCTGAAATATAGCTTGTTCATGTGGAAATTCACAACAATTTGTGAGAAAGAGTCCGGAAGTGATTGCAAGATCAAATCTTGGATCAACTCTCCATCCATTAAAACCTAGTTGTCCCAATAGTTCAATCAGATTGATCATTTTGAGGACATATGTCTATACTGTAGTGTCATCGGTTATTCTAGATCGAAAGAGCTCCTTAGATATCTGATATCTAATAGTCCTACTTTCCTCACCCTTCAACTCTTTGAAGGTGCAGGAGTACAGTAGGAGCATCCATAGTTTCATGCTGACGCTGAAGCTCGTTACTCATGGATGCGAGCATGATGCATTGAGCCAATTGTGCATCATCTTGCTACTTTCTAAAAGTAGCAATATCTTCCTCAGAGGCATTGTCTACAACCATTGCAGGGATAGACATATTAAGGACATAAGATAGCTTTTCAGCCTTGAGAACTATTCTCAAATTTCTTAACTAGTCCGTGTAATTCGGTCCGGTTAATTAGCATCTAATATGCTCCGTAGTGATAGTGAATTAGACATTGTAAAATTCTATAAATGAATTTGTAATTTAACAACATTTTAGCATACATTCATTTCTTAATTAATTACCAAAATAAATTAGGTCTTTATTTTAAATTGGTATCTCCCACTATTTTCATCAAACTATATTACCCTCAATATACAGTTCGGCAAATCTAATTAAAGATTTGCTAGCGAGAATAAGGATCCTATTTCAAATGTATATAGCCTTGTGTGTGCATAACAAACTATATATAAATAAATAGGTAGACAACTATTGTCAATTACATCACTATGTAACTCCTTATATTTTGCCTCTTAGATTATAATGGTCAAGTGGGTGCACATCCGAACTAAAATAATCTAAGTTAAGTCCAACCTAGCACTTCCATATATTTGAAAGAAAAACACTGTCCTTGTGTGACACAACAAAACAGCATCGTTCAGTCTATTTATAAGCATCAAATGTGATAAAACAACATCTTAAATATTTAATACTCGCCTTGTGTGTGCACAACAAACTCATATTAAATATTTAATACTCTATTGTTTTACCATGCTAGAAGGCGACGTTCGATATTCCTAATATCTTTGAACGCTTAAGACATAATATTATTTCTTTGAGGGGTTTGTTATTATTTGTCTCATCTTGTTTAGCGCGCATGCACATATATATATAATACGCGTCATATTATTTAACATGCGAAGCATGCTGTATAATATATAATATATACATAGTAAGCATGCACATATAGAAGACTATATTCTACCCGGATTGATTATGGACTTTTATTCTAGTTTGGTTCACTAGAGCCACCAAGTGAACCAAAAGGTCAAACCTAGGGTGCAAGAACAAAATTTAAATATAACTATTACATTTAAACCCGGGCTCCATTACAAACGGGTCTTCAAGCGCTCATTGTTCCTTTGTCTCCAATTCTTCAAGTAATTCTAACTAAACCTATTACATAAACTATTTACAATAAATAGAAACCTTGATCAGCAGTTAAAGGGAGGTACATAGGAGGAAGATAGAATTTACATCAAGAAAAATTAGAGAAGACAAGGTACGCAGACCCCATTTATAAAAACTCATTCATTCAAGCATCCACTAAAATAAATCCAATCACACATTGGTCAGTAGTCCATAATCAATCTTTATTTATTATCATACATATCTCCATATGTATCAATAAATAACTGTCATCTCATGAATAATAAAACCATTCCATATATGCATTGATATCATCTAATGGGCAATTAAAAGTTTACTAGAAATCCAATTTTGAAACAAAAAATAAACTCCTTTATTTTAATCAAACTTTAAATCATAATAAACTTCTTTATTTTATTTTATCCAATTTTGAATAAAAATAAACTCCTTTATTTTTAATCAAATTCCAAATCAAAATAAAATCCTTTATTTTAATTAACATGGAAACCAATTTCAAGTTCAAAATAAACTCCTTTATTTTAACTTAAAATTGCTTGTAAAAATAAAATATATTAAATCATATTCCTTATCAAAATAAACATCTTTATTTTTAAGGAAACATGGAATCCTATTCTATATGTGAATAAACTCCTTTATTCTAGGAAACATGGAATCCTATTCCATATGTGAATAAACTCCTTTATTCTAGTTAACGTAGAATCCAATTCTAAGTTCAAATAAATTTTTTAATTTTAATTATATTCCAATTGAAAATAAACCTTTTATCTTAATTGAAAATAAATAAAATCAAAAAATAAAAATTTTCAAAATCTGCAGACTAGCGCGGCCGTACTCCAAAATGAACTAGGAGCGGCGCGGCCGCGCTGCACCCCCAGAAACAGTTTCTGGGTTCGTGCGCGGCCGCGCTCCAGAATGAACTAGAAGCGGCGCGGCCGCGCTGCGTAGCAAAGTTCGAATTTTTTTTTCTTTGCCCAGAAAATCGATCCAATCGCATACCCATACATACATGGAATCATCATAATCGATAATTAGCACAAGGTTAGGCTCTGATACCACTGTTAGGTTTGTATATAGCGCGAACATGCAATCAAATTACATAAATAGTGCGGAAGCGCGATAAAATGGATTTTAAAACTTTTCATACAAACCATCACCATGATCTTTTCTTGTGTTCAATTATCAATTAACAAAAGAGATAGAGATTAAGAAGTTATACCCTCATAGAACCGTGCTTCCTCGGGTACAAGTTCACCTCCAATTCTTTCGCGTTCTCCTTGAATTCTACCGACTAAATTCCTTCCTTTGATCAACGTTAGCCACCCAAGTGTTTGACCTCTAGAGGTGATCCACCAAGGAATAATAGTTGTTCAAGAAGATGGGTGTTGACAAAACCCTAGTTTCTATTTCTATAGAAATTGCAAGTACTCTCTCTCTCTAATTCTTATGGAAGAGTGTGTAACTGTCTAACCCTAAATTATGATAAGACTCCTCTTATTTATAGATATAGGGAACCCTCCTAAACTATTTAGGATAAGGGTTTTTATTTCAATTAAACTCCTTTAATTAATTAAACTCCTAATCCAATTAGGAATTTATGAGAGAGTACTTATATTAATTAATTCTCAATCCCTATTAGAAATTAAATAATAATAATTGTAATAATAATAATAAGACTTCTCTTATTAATTTATATTTAATATTTCCAAAATATTAAATAATAAATATTAAGCTATTTAATTTATTCTATCTCCATAGATTAAATTAAATACACTTAACTTATTATTACAATTATGCCATTTACTTCTTAAACAAATATTTTTCTTTTGCGGTGTGACCCTTTAGGTTCTCCATATTAAACCGGTTGTGAATAAATCAATTAGAACAATTCTAATCTTATTTAAATAAATAAATTAAACTATTTAATTCATTTAAATAAATAATATTTATTCTACAATAAGGGTAATCCCCCTTAGCGATCAACGACTTTCCAGATAATATAGATTTCAACATTAATCATAAAAGAACCTTTCAGTGAATAGTTGCCGTATAATTCAATCCTTCTACCATACAATGTCCCAATTAAATATAAGACATGGAATTACTGTCAAGTCTTATTTTATTTAATTATATGTATTTCGATTCTCAAATGCTCAACTCTGATTAATGCAAATTAGAAACTCCTTTCTAATTTGATTCTGCTTTGGCCAAAGACTTCTAAGTCGTCATTTATCGAATCACATAGGACATTCTCTCCTTTTACTAGAAGTGGTAGATTCTTTGTTGATCATTCACCTATCTCCATGTATAACTTATTATACCCAATCATACCCTTTGATATACCCTAAGGGTCTTAAGGGACATGTCAAAGTATAACTCATCACACACAAGATACTATGATAATCTCAAGTCCAAGGATCACTTGTACTACTATCACTAGAGGAATTCCTATTGACAGGCGAGTAAAACTCCATTAGGTATTCTTTAGCGAGCCACGTTCAGTGAACTTATTCTCTAATAAGCATCTACATACTTGCTTTAGTGTCTCCACACAAATGATTATGAAATCAATCATCCTCTTCATAAGAGCAAGCAACGTATGTACTAATCTATCCGAATTCACTAATCCCCTTTTTAGTAATCCATCGATTAGAAACGATTTTAGTTTGTGAGCTATCTAGAATTTAGATCTCATTAGCATGATCCCCATCATGATTCTAAAAGCATTGCTCAAAACTATGGGTTTATCACATTTAATATAACAACACCATGTAGATAATGTAAAATGCCTTTAATAACCGAATAAGATTACAAAGTATATGCTACATCATATCAAATATGATTGGCTTGTGTGCATACTACTTTCAAAATCACCCCAAACAATAAAGTTTTCTAACTTTCAATTGAACGGAGATGGCGGGGGATACCCACGAGCAATAAACTGTAATCCTCTCAATTTGGCACCTTCTTGCTATAGAGCTTCTCTCATAATAATAAGACTCTCTCATAACCTTATTTTATAGTACTTTTTCCTAATCCATTCCTATGATGGATTGTAAACAACTTATTCTCTTAATCATATTTACTACAAGTAAAAGGCTTAATTCCGACGGAATTATCCGTCGGAATTAAGCTTATTCCATCATAGTAAGGTTAATTCTGACGGATAATTGTGACACCCCCAAATTCAAGTACTTCAATCCCACAGATCTGGTGCTCACTATCCATCACATTCATATCTAACTATCCACAATAAAGGATAATAACAATAGTAAACTTAATAAACAATACTTCCATTAAAGGGTTACATAATCAATAAGAAATCCCAGGTCATATAACCTTTAATTATTACATCGACAGTGAAAAAACAAAATATAATCATAATTACATCTGATTACAAATTAAACTTCCTCAATAGAAAATAAACTAATCATCAGCTACTTGTGCATCTTGCATTTGCCCTTACTAGTAGATGGCTCCTCAGACTTTTCAACCTTAGCTGTAATGTTTTTATACAAGAGTGAGCAAATTAATTGCTCACTAGGATAACAATAAACAATAACAATATATGAATCATCAATAGATAAGCTTACTGAACAACATAACTTTCTCTGAAAATAGTCAATGATACTCAAGAACTGTAAGCTCAAAGGAAAATTTGACTTTTGAATCAATAACAGAAATCAAGGTCAAAAGTATAACTGAGGGTCACAAGACCACGAACTATATCCTAGGTTAACAAGTATTTTTACCGTAACCTTTAACAGTCTTAGACTATATGGACCATCCACCTCGTACTCTGGGGGATCAGCCTTTCATACAATGTATTGTGCACAAACATTTTAACGCTATTGCGTAATATAATCCCCTATTATAGGGATATCCATCACAGTCTTTAACATTAGGATTTGCACCAAAGACAAGTTGGTTTGGATTAGCTTCAAAAGAATTTTAGATCTTTAAAATGCTCATCAACTATGGACTAGTCGAATTAAAAAGGGTTCGATAGCCATTTAAGAGTTTGATAACAATATAATCTCGTATAATGGTACATAAGCAAATTATGATTCAATAAGTTATAGAGTCACAATGATTCATAATTGAATAAACATTGTTTACCAAATTAATGCTTTCGGAAGAATTAGAAAGCTTATTTAAGAACATAGGCATTGAATCAAATTAAGAAACCTCGCTGAATAATAAAGTAGCAAAGGTTAGAAAACTTGCCTTGCGCGTTCGTTAAAAACTTACAATTCACGCTCTTCAATTATCCTACATAGATCATTAAGATCACAATACCAATTAGTCACATTAAAACTAACTTTATTGGTTTAGTTCCTATTTTAGTTAAATTTATTACTTTAGTTCAAGTTCTGACTATCCTTATTATTCATATATCATGAATCTGAACTCCCTATTAGAATATAGTAAAAGACATGACGCTTGAACGACATCTCTATTTCTCACAAACATCGAATTAAAGACTTTCATAAATTCCTAGTTCACAACTTATAGTATCATCTTTGTGATTGCAATCTAATATTAAGCCTTATTACATGTTTTAGGCTTCACTATATTCATTAGATTAGGTTAACTTAACATCACCCAAGCTGTACATTTAAAAGATCAACACTAGGTCTGATCTACATCAGGTGTGGCTGTGCCACTTTTGTTCTTGGCACCAGCGCGGTCGCGCTGGTGCGCAGACTCAGTTACTGTAGTTTGCGAAGAACACTGATTTCATACAAAAATCCATACATTCTTCACTTAAGGTCCAAATTAGCCAATCTCGGATGCTATAAATTATTAAATACAAAACTAAACATCTACAAAACCATTTCAACATCTTGGAAACTTCAAATAACCAAATTAAGGACTCAAATTCCATGTTCATGCTAGTTTTTACTATTTTGACATTATATGCAATCATCCACCCCGATTTCATTTTACCACCATTTTGATTCATTCAAGTTTCATTATTTTCGTATTTCAGAGTATCATAATTATCAATCATCAATTTACAACTTAAAGCATGGATTCACAACCAATTTTGCCTCTAAAGCAGACCATACTATACATACTAAACTAAAAGTTTAACTCTTCCTATTTAACACATTTACACGAATTTGATTACTTCAAAATTCATTATAGATGATATATAACAGATTATACATACCCACAAATATATATATATCCAACATCTCATCAAATCATTCAACTAAAATAATTTTTCAATGATGAACTTTGAGAAAACATCGCTAAGAGTTTAGAATTGGATTATTACTTCTTGATTCCTTCTTTAGTTTAGCTAGATGATATGTGATACCCCCAAATTCAGGTACTAGTACCTCGAATTCGATGTACACGATACCCAACCACAACAAATATACTTTTTAACTAATGCGAATTAATAAACATACAATGTTTATCGAAATAGTAATAAAGTCTTACAGTCATAGTCCCAATGTTCTTTAACCTTAACTTAAAACGTACTCTTAATACATTAAAGAGTTCACATAACCAAATAACATTCAAGATAACTAGTACATAAGCTTTATCAGGCAACTACTCTTGCACCTTCCATTTTCCTTTGTCCCCTTTAGACGTTTCTGTCTTAACTGAAATAAAGATCATGATATAGCATGGGTAAGCAACTAGTTTGCTTAACAAGTTTATACACAAGGGGGATACATCATGATTAAAAAGAAATTTTGCTTTCAATGTTCAACAACAATATAAAATTGTGAAGAAACGTGAATTAATAGTCAACAGATGAATATTCGAATACTTGAATAGCAGGTACTGAGTGGTTTTAAATAACCATGGACATTTGCCAAGGTTCTCGGCATTTAAACTGGACCTTTTAATAAGTTTTGGTAGTCAAGAGGATCAACCTTGCATACCCCGTGATTTATGCATAAACACTTAATAACTCAGCATTAATATCATGCTTTAATCAAATTCGTCCTTTTCTCAGTCAAGGGTTCTTACCATATCAATTTTAATAAGAACAACTTTTAAAACACATTTGATTTAACAAATTTAGACATGCTTGATCTAACTGATATAATTAGCATAGATCTATCTCATAAATAATTCATGCACGAAAGAACTTTAATTCTAATTCACAGTTCACTAGTAATAGAACATGAATTCATTTTCACAAGGTGCGAATCTCAATAATCAGTATGGATGTGAATAATCAACAATAATTATTCACTAGCATGATTTGAAAATAATAACTCGAGTTTGAGTTAGGGAACTTGCTTGTCTGGTCAGCTACAAATAATTATAGCTTTAACTAATTGACCTTGAAAGACCTAACATTGATAAAGTCAATCTATCAATTAGTATTGCGTAGTTGTACGTCTATACGTTCACTAAGGAACTTATCTACCACACAAGTTAATCACATAATGGACATAGCACCACATACAATCATTAACCCTAACCAAACTTAGGTTAATGATAGATTAACTTGAGAATATTTTTCTTTAGGGTTAAACACTTTTTAAACCTTCAAATAATTGAGTTTACTTGTTTAATTAAGGAATTATTAAACACTTCATATCCAAATAGCTCATTTCTCCTTTAATTATCATTTAATATTAATTAAATGGAAATCAATTAACTATCTTTAGTTATTAACTATATAATAACAAATTAGGTTTACTTATTTAAAGTTAATTCCATAATAAATAAATAAACAGTAAGTAAGGATTATCTTTAGTTATTATTTAATAATAAATAATAACTAATTAGGTTTATTTATTATTTAAAATAAAAACTAATTACTCAAATAATAAATAATTATATAGTAAGCAATAATTATTTTTAATTATTATTTAATAATAATAATAACTAATTTGGTTTATTTATTATTTAAAGTTAATCAAATAATAAATACTCAAATTAAAAATCTTATTTACCCTTAATTATTAATCAATAGAAAATAAATAATAAATTAATTTATTAAATTTGGAAAAATATAATATTAAATTTCCCAAAATTTAATTTGTATGTCTACTCAAAATAATAACAACAACAACAACAACAACAACAACAACAACAATAATAATAATAATAATAATAATAATAATAATAATAATAATAATAATAATAATAATAATAATAATAATAAGGTTTTAATCATTTAAATTAATTAAAACAAGTCTAGATGACAATCTTGTAATTAAGGCGAAATTCGGACGGAGGGGCATTATTGTAAATTCCCGCCATATGCCCTCCCCGCGCATTGCGCACAAGCCTTCAGCCACGGGCCCAAACGGCGCCATTTGGGCGCCGCTGGTTAATGGAAATATGCTGGCGCGCCATGTGTGGCCAACCTTTTTTTTTTTTTTTTTTATACTTGGCGCGCCATGCGCGGCCGGCCTTTCTAAGTCCCTTAACAGTGAGCTTCCAGGTCAGTGCAGTTCCTTTCCTTTTTTTTCTTTATTGCATACCAAATGAGTTTCTAACATCCTCAAGCAAGCTTTAACTCCAAAATAATTTCCTAATTAATTATCCATAACTTAACAACAATAAATAACATTAAAAATCAAATACCCATGATTTAATTAGTGCATTTCATCAATAAATATTGCACTTGAATAAACAATATTACCCCCATGTTTTAGCATACAAAATCCACCAAAACATACCTTAAGCATCTTGAACTTAAACATGGTATCAATAAAGCATACAAGATCATTATATCTTGTTACATAGCTTTAAAAATTATATTTGTTAAGCATACTCTTAAAATAATATAGATTTAACAACATAAAATCTAGATCCATAAATACTCCATCTCTTCTACCAACATAAGCCAACCACAAAAAAATTCAACAAAATATGTGACTACTAATAATAATGTTAGTTACATAATAACAACAAGGAAACTAGGGTTTGAAGGAATGAAGTTTTATACCTAGATTTAATGGCTAATCTTATCTTCTTCCCAAAGTAGATTGTGAATGAGGGCATGAACTAGCTATAACTCCTTCACTAATGTGGTGACTCCAAATATTTTGCTCTCAATGCTCTCAAACTCTCTTAGAAAATGAAGAAAATGAAATGCAAGTATTCTCCCTCAAATGACCAACCAAGGAGGTATACTTACAATAACATTACATATAGAAAATGTAAGTATACATTTTACCATCATTAAGCTAGTGTGTAGACTTAATGTAGGGTGGCAATGTGACATCTTAGGAGGCTAATTGACATCTTAGGAAGCTACTTGACATCTTAGGAAGCTACTTAACATCTTAGGAGGCTACCTATCAAGACTAACACCCAACTTCCAACACAAGCTAGTTAATAAGATAAAAATAAAATTTGAAAGGCAACTTGCCCTCACCCTCTCACTCTTGCCGAAAGTGGTTGGGGATTTATCCCAAAAATATTGTCCCCAACATGCTATATTTAATCAATTAATGTTACACCTTTAAATTACCAAGTAGGCTAGGTTTTGGGCAATACATTAAATACACATTGGGCTTTAGAATTAAATGAATAGGCTAATGGAACCAAATCTATTCAATGCAATATTGGATCATTTAATTTAACCCAACGATAAGTTATTTAATATGTCACATAATTAATACCCAAATCCATGATTAATCTAAATGATTGGGGTTCATTAATAAAATAACTTAGTCAATTTGTAAATAAATTACTAAATTGAATATTAAATATTATTATTTAATTTGGCCATATAAGGGATTTTGAACTACTCGAATTGGAGATCAGGTATCTGAGGGAACCAGATGAGAAATTATGTGCTGTGATAGCAAGCCCGATCTTATTGGATAAAATCAAGAAGGCTCAAGAAAAGGATAAAGATTGTGGTAGTATTAAGAAGCATATTTCTGAAAAGGAAGAACTCAAGTATAAGATTGATAGTACATGGTTGCTAAGGTTTGAAGGAAGGATCTAGCTAGGTACCGTTGAATTCAGAGTTAAGAGAAGAGATTCTCCAAGAAACTCACAGTACGAAGTACTTAGTACATCCCGGAAGCACGAAAATGTATCAGGATTTGCGACGGTATTTTTGGTTGCCGAATATGAAACGAGAAGTGGCAGAGTACGTCAGCCGATGTCTGACATGCCAGCAGATTAAAGTAGAGCACCAGCGACTGAGCGGACTGCTTCAACCATTAGAGATTCCAGAGTGGAAGTGGGAGCATGTCACAATGGACTTTGTGGTGGGTCTGCCACCGACTCATAAGGGTTTAGATGCCATCTGGGTAATTATGGATCGTCTGACCAAGTCTGCTTATTTTCTACCAATCAAGATATGGTATAATCTGGAGCAATTAGTGAAGCTTTATGTGAAAAAGATAGTGTCACGACATGGAGTGCCGGTATCAATTGTATCTGACAGAGATCTGCGCTTCACGTTAAAGTTCTGGAGGAGTCTATAAGAGAGATTGGGAACACAATTAAGGTTGAGTATAGTGTACCATCCTCAAACTGACGGCCAGAGTGAGCGACTGATTCAGACCTTAGAAGATATGCTTCGAGCGGTTGTGATGGAATTAAAGGGCAGCTGGGATGACCATTTTCCATTGGTGGAGTTCGCTTACAACAACATCTATCATGCTAGTATCGGTATGCCACCGTAAGAAGCACTATATGAAAGAAAATGTCGAACACCGATATGTTGGGACAAGGTTAGAGAACAAAGAATATTGGGACCTGAAATGGTGCAGCAGACTGTAGATACAGTGCAGCTGATCAGGAATCAGCTGGTAGCAGCTCAAGATCGTCAAAAGAAGTACGCTGACCTACACCGTCAAAAGTGGGACTTCGACGTGGGCAACTTCGTATTTCTGAAGGTATCTCCTTGGAAAGGGAAGAAGTGGCGTACAAAGTGGCGTACGAGGTAGCGTTACCTCCTGAACTTGAGCACATTCACAACGTGTTTCATGTGTCAGTGTTGCGGCCGTATAAACCGGACTACAAGCACGTTATCTCCTATGAACCTATCCAAGTCGAGAAGGACTTATCATACGAGGAAGTTCCTGTCCAGATACTCGATAAGAAGGAACAGAAGCTGAGGAATAAGATCATACATTATGTCAAAGTTCTTTGGAGAAATCACGTAGTCGAGGAAGCTACGTGGGAACTCGAAGAAAAGATGAAAGTGAATTATCCGTTTTTGTATGAGTAACCCTATTTTTCTTATTTTTGCAATTCCGATGACAGAATTTTTATAAGGGGGAGGGATGTAATGCCCGTGAAATTTGAACGTCATTATTAATTAGGTATATAATTTAATTTTTAATGAGTTAGGTTTGTGTGCTTATTAAAACCTTTGTGTGCATTGGTAGATTATATGACTATGTGATTAATTGATTTAAATTGAGTAAAAGGGAATCACTAATAGTATTTTTTTAAATTAGTGAACAGACCCTAAGATTTAATATCAGTAAAATTGATAAAGTATTCACTAATTTAATATTCAAGTAAATTGAATATAGTTAGTGAATTAAATGTGATGAGGTAATTATTAAAAGCATTAGCCAAGAAGAAAGAGAAGATAGAGCTTCAAGCTTTAACCAAGTCTCTTAGCATCAAAGAGCAAGAATCAAGAGATAAACATCAACCATAACCCTTCTCTTTTAATATTTCAAACTTTCATGGTTTTGAAGCTTATATGTTTGGTGGATTTAAGTTTTGTTATTTATGGTTATTGTTAGTTGTGTGTAAGTTGTTATGGAAGTTTTTAAGACCCTAAAAACCATCCTAATAACATTAAAGTGGAACAATATAACGATAAAATTTGAACCCATGCGTAAATGATGAAGAACAATGAAGAACATGGATATTTTGGCCAAACATGAACATTTAGACTGTTTTAGAGAACTTGTAGCTTTGATTCTATATTTTTTTGCTTTATTTATTATTGTGGTATTTTAGTTCCATGGGTTATCTTCGTAACCCAGTTGGAATGAAGTAAAAAGCTTTTAAAACGAATTTAGGACGAAGATTTTAGTAAATCATGTCAAGAACACGATTAGTTTGTATGAACATTGACCTTGCGATCAAATATAGTATTGATGTGTTGCTTATAAAATTATGAGCTTCTAAAGTAGTATAGTACACTGAATTAGAAAGCCATGAGCTTTGGAATGAATGCATTTTGACCTCGGATGAGGGAGATATATCGAGTTTAAGAAAATGTGTCAAAGTTGTCAAGAACACAAAAAACTGGTGTGACTAGGCTCTTTGGAGCCACTGTTTCAAGATGTTAAACGAATTTGAAATGTTATGATTTTTGGATATATTGTAGTTCAGGTTACAAGATTTCCATAGCCTTAAGAACGGACTAATTCTGACTTAAAATGAAGAAGTTATGATGCTTGGAAGAAGGTGCTACGAACCTATCAAGTAGGAAGGATCGTAGGGTGCCAATTTGGCTAAGTGTAAATAGTAGAGTAAAACTCTGATAGTGTGGTAAAACTCTGATAGTGGGGCAAAAACTCTGATAGTGGGGTAAAACTCAAATCGTAGAGTGGAAAAATGGCTAAATATAAAATCGTAGAGTGACTTTCAGCCTTAGCATCACTTAGTAATTCGAGCATAACTTTCTCATACGAACTCGGATTAAGGTGATCCAGGATGATTCGGAAAGAGGAAGAGTAGACCTACAACTTTTATTTTATAAGTATTGAGAGTTAAGTTCGTGATGAGGCTCAAAATCGAGCATTTTTAGCACTGTTGGTGATCGTAGGGTAAAAGGATCGTAGGGTGCAAATTTGACTAAGTGTAAATCGTAGAGTGCAAATTTGGCTAAGTATAAATTGTAGAGTCTGGGCAGCCTCAACCTCACTTAGTAAAATGACCATAACTTTCTCATACGAACTCGGATTTGGGCGATTCAAGATGATTCGAAAAGCTTAGAGACAGACCTACAACTTCCATTAATAAGAATTGAGATTTCATGCCTAGATCAAATTTGAATTTGGACAGTTTGGTGATGTTGTGCCTGTCACTTAGCGTTTGAGTAGATAAGTTTAACGTATGGACGTGCAAGCAAGCGTCGTAACGTTATAACAAGTGTGTTTATCCATGTTTAATATTATGCTTGTAATAAGATTATAACCTTATGGAGTTGTGTAAGCCAATATTTGGTATTTATTATGTGACTGATTGTAATATCTTTATGTGCACATATGTGTGTAGGATAATTGAAGAGTGTGTGTTGTATTATTGTAGTAGACGCATGAGACAAGTTTCCTATCCTTACTCAATTTATTTATTGAGCAAGTTTCCCTAACCTTACTCGAATTATACTTGAGCAGGTTTCCTATTTTATACAAATGTTATATATTGTTACAAGTTTCACAACTCAAATTGGGTTATTACTTTCAAGTTATGTTAGTGGATTAATTATTATAAATTACTCCACATCAAAAATAATTATTTATATTCGCACCTTGTGCATTTGAATTCATGATCTGTTGTTGGATTGTGAAACGTTTAAGTTCTTCATTAATGAACTGTTTAAGGAAATAGTTTACGCCATTTGTTTCGACTAGACATGTACAAGTTATTATTTTAAAAGCTATCTAAACTAATTGTTGGTACGGATTCTTGGACTGAGAGAGTAACCCTTATTAGGGGATTTTAATGTGTCGGTTATTCGATGCAGTCAGAGTAAAATGTTATGCATATACATAGGGTACAGGAGGCTGATCCCCTCAAGTACTACTAACGGAGCCAGTTTTTAAAAGATTCAGTTGAATGATTGATTCTTGGGGCCAAAAGTTCATGGTCTATTGGACCACTCAGCAGTAAATAATCAATATTCATTATTTCATTTGAACTTTGATTATATTGTCAGCTATTTCTTCAATGTTCTTAAATTTTTGAACTGTGCGATTATTATTCTCATTCATTCATGATATATCCTCTTTATTCATTTTAAACTTGTTGAGCAAAGTAGTTGCTCACCCTTGCTATATCATGAACCTATTGAAGTTAATCTGGAGAGTTCCAAAGCGGACAAATGCAAAGGAACGCTTAAGGAATAGTTATATGTACTATCCCGTTATGTAATCGTGGAATCGTTTTGCATTATTAATATATTCTGCGATGTATTTATTTAAGGGACCTTGGGACCATAGTAAATCTTTTGTAATGAACAACATATGTTTATTTATTCCGCATTAGTTGATTTATGTTATTTAGAGGTGTATGGATGTAATTTATCGTAAGCACCAAATTCGAGGTATTGGAACCTGAATTTGGGGGTGTCACAAGTTGGTATCAGAGTTGTAGGTTATAAATTTTAGGAATGTGAAACCTAGGTTATAACCTTAATATTAAACTTGTATTGAGTACGCTAGGTGATGGATCGAGGAGATTCATTGGATGACCATGTCTGGAGGTGGATTGTGGGAATCCATCAAGCCGAGTTGTGCATAATAAAATATCATTTTATTTTATCAATGAATATATTTTATTGTGGCACGAACATCTTGCTGTCTATTCATTTTTGTCTATGGCTGTAGGATATCTGAGATAGGGGAGTCTAGTCATACTAGAGAGGTGGAGTTCACAGACATTCATGTGGACACCGAACATTTAGTAGATGTGCAGCCAAATGAGCAGAGATGATGGAAACTAGGGGTGAGTCCGAGGATGAGTATAGTTTTGAGGAGGAGCCAGCTACCAGAGGAGTGCTGAGGCTGTTAAGTGAGGAGGGGGAAGACGCGGATCCTAAGGAGGATCCAATGGCAGAGGATGATGAGCCACCTGAGTATGCAGACGGTATGTGCACTACTGCTAGTGACATCATCGAAGAGATGGCAAATAGGAATGAGGAGCTCGAGAATCGAGTAGCCCACTTAGAGGAGCAGAACCAGGATCACCAGGACCGAGAGGAGCAGTACATGTCATTAGCATATCAGACTTTAGGGGAAAAGGTTGAATTAACCCAAAAGCTACAGGAAAAGGACTAGCGGATTATCGAGCTGGAGACAGAGGTTCATGATAGTCGTGAGGTTTCTATTCAGCGAAGTGTGATGGTTTATGACCTCTTAGAGAGGAATGTGATGTTGGTAAGATAGATGGAGCGAATGGAGGATCAGCTAGAGACTACTCGTCTAGAGAGAGATGAGGCTATAGAGTAGGTGACAGCCCTGATTGCAGAGATTGATTCCCTCAGGATAGGCTTGACCACTTCCATTGGCAGGCCGAGGGATAGAGTTAGGAGGTACCCCAGGGAGGAGGGAAGTAGCAGGCACATGATTAGGCACTGAATGGTGGACAGGCTGGCTCGACGGGAGCTCAGGGTTGCAATTCGCCGCAGCAGGCGGTGATGTCTTATTTTTAGCATTTTGTTTGCAGTAGGTCCCACTTTTGTTGTAATAGGGGCATACTTATGTTGTAAATCCCTATGCTTGTAGCATGCATAGGATAGTAGTTGAACCCCAATTTTGTTTCTGATAGAGGGTGGAAGGTTTTTATTCCCCACTTTTGTTCTTTAGGGGATAGTTAGGGGTTGACAGGCCATGCCCTTGAGCGTTTATAGAAGTATGCCACATGTTGAGTCTGGTTATATTAAAACAGTGGTGTATGATTATAAATGCAGTTGTTTTATTTAAACCAAATGTGTTTGATAGATGCTTTTACTCCTAATTGTTGACTTAAATGACTTATTGCATGAAACCTAGATCTATAAGTAAAATTCGATGATTTTCTTTTATCAGATCATGCAGCCAAAAGGACGACCGCGTAACCAACGGGTTGATTTTGAGGAGTCAGAAAGCGAGGTACGGAATCAACATGACCCAATGAGAGCATTCGCTAAGTTGCTGGCAGAAGCCATTCAAAATAGACCCCTACCTGTTGGAGAACAGTCAGAGCGGCAGCCCGCGCAACATTTGGCTAGTTTCAAAGATTTTAAGCTAGTAGGACCTCCCGAGTTCAAGGGAACACTAGACCCGATTGAAGGCTAAACTTGGATCGAAGAAATAGAAAAAGTGTTCGAGGTTACAAGGGTGGCCGAAGAACAGAAGACAGGGTTCGCCACCTTTATGATGAGGGTGAAACGAACTATTGGTGGAAGGCCAACAAAAGCTATGCTGGAGATGGTGTGATAGCATGGGAACGTTTTAAGGAGCTATTTTTCGAGAACTATTTTTCGGAGAGTATGCAACAGAACATAAAGGTGAAGTTTCTAAAGCTCAAATAGGGGAGCATGTCAGTCGCAGAGTATGCTGCTAAATTCAATGAATTAGCCTGATTTACATCTCACTAGGTAGTACACTTGAAGCCAGAAAGGCAAGGAGATTTGAATTAGGCCTGAAACCGTGGGTGTTCAGTAGGGGTGGCAATTTTAAGGATTGACACATTTTTTACGCTATTGGAAATGGCCATCATCGCCGAAGGAGGCAACGAGGTTCTAGCAAAGTTCAATTCAAGACAAAAGGAAAAAGGAAGGGTCACAAAGGAATTAATAGAGGAAGCAGTGGGGGAAGTAACCCGAATAAAAGGAAATGGAGTGATAGCCAATCTTCTGGAGGCAACAAGTCTGGAGGAGAGGTTAAGAAAGGTAATAAGTGTAATAATTGTGGAAAGAATCACTCGGGGGAGTGTCTGATGGGCAAAGGGATTTGCTACAACTATGGGCAACAGGGGCACCTTGCTCCTCAATGCCCAAAGGGAAAGAAAGGAGGATGCTTCTCATGTAGAGCATCAGATCATCAAATTAAGGATTGCCCGAAAATGAAGGGGGATGTAGCAAGTGGCAACAGGAACAACAACAATAACAACAACAACAACAACAACAATAAGCTGGGCATTGGAGGGCCAGCTAGCCAAACCAACAGACCGACGACACACACTTTCAACATAACTGTACAGGATACGGTGGAGTCGAAGGACGTGGTGTCAGGTATTATTTTGATCAATAATATCAGTGCATATGCATTATTTGATTCGGGTGCTACATGTTCATTTGTGTTGGATGAATTTGTTAAACGGTTAAACTTACCTTGTGAGAAATTAAAGAATCCTATGAATGTGAAAGTAGCTAATAAAGAAGTTATCCCTGCAGATTTCATTCATAGAAATTGTTGTGCCGAGATAAATGGGTATAAACTAAGAGTAGATTTGATTCCGATACGACTAGGAGAATTTGACGTTATCCTTGGAATAGATTGGTTATTTAGTCACGAAGCTGTAATTGATTGTAAGAAGAAATTTATACACTTAAAGACTCTAGATAAGTCGAGGGTTGCATTATATGGAAGTAAATCGCCTAGACAATCTCGTTGTCTGATGATGATGATGCAAAGCAATGAGATTGTTCATAAAAGGTTGCATAGGTTATCTGGCTCACGTGGTTGATACTCGAAGAGTAGAGAGTGAGCTGGGTTAGATACCTGTAGTAAGGGAATTTCTAGATGTTTTCCCAGAAGATCTACCGGGTTTGCCACCGAATATAGAAGTGGAATTTGTAATCGACTTGGTACCGGGAACAACACCGATCTCAAAGGCACCATATAAGATAGCACCGGTGGAAATGAAGGAACTGATGGTTCAACTGCAGGAGCTTCTAGATAAGGGGTATATTCGTCCGAGTGTATCTCCGTGGGGTGCGCCGGTACTGTTCGTGAAGAAGAAGGATGGATTATTAAGACTCTGTATTGACTATAGGGAATTGAATAAGGTTACCAATAAGAACAAGTATTCGCTGCCTAAAATTGATGATTTGTTTGACCAATTGAAGGGAGAAAAATACTTTTTGAAGATTGACTTGAGGACAGGACATCACCAACTGAAAGTGAGACAGGAAGATATTCCAAAGACAGCATTCAGAACTCGATATGGACATTTTGAGTTTTTGGTGATGTCGTTTGGGCTGACGAACGCGCCAGCAGCATTTATGGACATGATGAACAGAGTGTTCAAGCAACACCTAGATAAATTTATTATCATTTTCATAGATGAAATCCTAGTCTACTCAAGGACGGAGGAGGAACACATCGAGCACTTGAGGATAACCATGGAAACACTGAGGAGGGAGAAGCTATATGCAAAGTTTTTCAAGTGTGAATTTTGGCTACATAAGGTGCAGTTCTTAGGGCACATAATTGACAAGGATGGTGTATCAGTAGATCCTACGAAGGTGGAAGCAGTAATAAACTGGGAGCAGCCAAAGACGCCGACAGAAGTCTGAAGTTTCTTGGGATTAGTGGGTTACTATCGGAGATTTATTTAGAATTTTTCGAAGATAGCCGTAGACAAATTTGACAAGGAAGACTGTGAAGTTTGTATGGACGGATAAGTGCGAAGAGAGTTTCTTGTAATTGAAGAAGAAACTTAGTGAAACACCTGTGTTATCCCTACCGGATAATACGGGGGGATTTGTGGTGTATAGTGATGCATCACACAGATTCCTTGGGTGCGTATTGATGCAGTATGGGAAGGTCATTGCTTAGGCGCCACGGCAGCTAACGAACTATGAGAAGTGATATCCGACTCATAATCTGGAACTAGCGGTGGTGGTGTTTGCTCTGAAGATTTGGAGGCACTATCTGTGGGGAAAAGTATGAGATATACACAGACCACAAAAGTTTGAAGTATATCTTCACTCAAAAGGAACTAAGCATGAGACAGAGGCGATGGTTAGAGTTGATCAAGGACTACGATTGTGAGATTCTATACCATCCCGGTAAGGCCAATATAGGTAGCTGATGCTCTAAGTAGGACGGGGAGATAAGTTGATGATGTTGACCAACTCAAGAAGAACTGGTAAAGGGACATGGAAAGACTGGAAGTTGGAAATCAAGTATCCGAAAGAGGCAGATGAGAAACTATTAGCAGTGGAGTCGAGTCCGACTTTATTAGGACAAGATAAAGGAGGCTCAAGAAAAGGACAATGAATGTGTTGCCATAAAGGAAACAAATCTCAGATGGTGAGGAATTGAAGTACAAAATTGATAGCACGGGACTGCTGAGGTTTGAAGGGGAGGATCTGGATACCTATGATTTCGGAGTTGAGAGAAGAGATTTTGCAAGAATCTCATTCTACAAAGTATTCGATACACCCTGGTAGTACTAAGATGTATCAGGATTTGCATCAGCACTTCTGGTGGCCGAACATGAAGAGGGAGGTCGCGAAATGTGTTGGACGATGTTTGACATGTCAGAGGGTAAAAGCAGAACATCAGAAACCAGGGGGACTGCTACAACCGCTGGAGATCCCGGAGTGGAAGTGGGAGCATATCACAATAGATTTTGTGATGAGGCTTCCACTAACTCAGAAGGGTTACGACGCGATCTGGGTGATCGTGGATCGTTTAACTAAATCTACACACTTTCTACCAATCAAGATAAGGTACAATCTGGAGCAGTTAGCAAAGTTATATGTGAAGGAGATTGTGTCGCGACATGGAGTGCCGGTATCTATTGTATCTGACAGAGATCCGTGTTTCACATCAAATTTTTGGAAGATCTTGCAAGAAGGGTTGGGAAATCAGTTGAGGTTGAGTACAACGTATCATCCTCAAATGGATGGGCAAAGCAAACGAACGATTCAGACGTTTGAAGACATGCTTAGAGCATATGTGATGGATTTTAAGGGCAGCTAGGATAATCATCTACCATTGGTTGAGTTTTTCTACAATAACAGTTATTATGTAAGTATTAGCATGCCGCTATATGAAGCATTATACAAAAGGAAGTGTCGAACACCTCTGTGTTGGGACGAAGTCGGTGAACGGAGACTGTTAGGAACTGAATTAGTGCAGCAGACCATGGATGTCGTCAAAGTGATAAGAGCTCGATTGGTAACGGCTCAGGACCGATAGAAGAAATATGTCGACTTGCATCGTCAAAAGCGAGACTTTAAAGTTGGCAGTTTTGTATTTTTGAAGGTATCTCCCTGGAAGGGAAGATCAGATTTGGGAAGAAAGGAAAATTGAGTCCCAGGTTCGTAGGGCCATTTGAAGTTTTAAAAAGGGTAGGTGAAGTGGCGTACGAAGTAGCTTTACCTCCTGAACTTAAGCACATTCACAATGTGTTCCATATTTCTGTGTTGCGGCCATATAAACCCGACTACAAACATGTGATATCCTATGAACCGATTTAAGTTAAGCGAGACTTGTCATATGAAGAGATTCCTGTCCAAATATTAGATAAGAAAGAGCAGACGTTATAACAACACATTCATCATCCTTTTCTTGAGCCTCCTTTATCTTATCTAATAAAGTCGGACTCGCCTCCACTACGAACAATTTCTCATTTGCATTTGTCGGATACTTGACTTCCAACTCCAGTCTTTCCATATCCTTTATAAGTTCTTCTTGAGCCGTCAGTATCATCAACTTATCTCTGCCCTTTCTACTTAGAGCATCAGCTACTACATTGGCCTTACCGGGATGGTATAAAATCTCACAATCGTAATCCTTGATCAACTCCAACCATCGCCTCTGCCTCATGTTTAGTTCCTTTTGAGTGAAGATATTACTTCAGACTTTTGTAGTCTGTGTAGATCTTACACTTCTCCCCGTACAGATAGTGTCTCCAAATCTTCATAGCAAACACCACTGCCCGCTAGTTCTAGGTCATAGAGTCGGATACCCTTTCTCATAGTCCTTTCAACTGCCGTGAACGCGTACGCAATGACCTTCCCATACTGCATCAATACGCACCCAAGGCCTTTGTGTTGACGCAACAACACGTTACACCGCAAATCCCCTTGTATTATCTGGCAGTGATAATACCGGTGCTTCACTAAGTTTCTTCTTCAGCTCCAAGAAACTCTCTTCGCACTTATCGGTCCATACAAACTTCACAGTCTTCCTTGTCAAATTTGTCAACGGCGTCGCTATCTTCGAAAAGTTCTGAATAAATCTCCGATAGTAACCTACTAATCCCAAAAAACTTCGGACTTCCGTTGGTGTCTTTGGTTGTTCCCAGTTTATTACTGCCTCTACCTTCGCAGGATCTACTGATACACCATCCTTGTCAATTATGTGCCCCAAAAACTGCACCCTTTGTAGCCAAAATTCACATTTGGAAAACTTTGCATATAGCTTCTCTCTTCTCAACGTTTCCAAGGCTATCCTCAAATGTTCGACGTGTTCCTCCACCGTCTTCGAGTAGACTAGGATGTCATCTATGAAAACGACAACAAATTTATCTAGGTATTGCTTGAACACTTTGTTCATCATGTCCATAAATGTTGCTGGTGCGTTCGTCAGCCCAAACGACATCACCAAAAACTCAAAGTGTCCATATCGAGTTCTAAATGTTGTCTTTGGAATATCCTCCTGTCTCACCTTTAGTTGGTGATACCCTGTCCTCAAGTCAATCTTCAAAAATTATTTTTCTCCCTTCAATTGATCGAACAAATCATCAATCCTGGGCAACGGGTACTTGTTCTTAATCGTGACTTTGTTTAACTCCCGATAGTTAATGCAAAGCCTAAGTGATCCGTCTTTCATCTTTACAAATAGTAATAGCGCTCCCCATGGAGATATACTCGAACGAATATACTCCTTATCTAGCAACTCCTGCAGTTGAACCACCAATTTTTTCATCTCCACTGGTGCCATTCTGTATGGTGCCTTTGATATCGATGCGGTTCCTGGTACCAAATCGATTACAAACTTGACCTCTCTATTCGTTGGTAAACCGGTAACTCATCTGGGAAAACATCTGGAAATTCCCTTACGACAGGTATCTGATATGACGCCCCCAAATTCGGGTCTCCAAATACCCGGATCCGGTCATCACGATCCAATATAATCATTCACCTCTAACAACATATGGTAACTAAAATGCGGAATATGATAAACATACGTTGTTCATTTCAAAGGTGTTACTAGTTCCAGAATACAATAACCTTAAATACTTACACAAATCCATACCCTAAATGAATGGTAGGGTTTAAATTACATTAACAGTAATTAACTACACATAAATTTAAAATCGGCTACATGAAGTCTATCACTTCATCTTTTCTTTCCCTTTGTTCTTCCCTGACGTCTCGGGTTTAGCTGCAATGAAGTCATGATATAGCAAGGATGAGCAACGAGTTTGCTCAGCAAGTTTAAAGTACAATAATAAGGATATATCATGATGAAAGGGATTTAGAAGAGATTTCAACAATAGAGTTATCAGAAGCAATATCAATAAATGCTTTTAGAATAATTAATAGTCAAGTAGACTTTGAACAATAACTTCCAAAGGAGTCAATAGCTAGTTGACCCTCTGGTTACTGGCTACAGAATAAGTACTTGAGGGGATCAGCCTCGCGTACACTATGTGTATGCATAACATTTAACTCTGCTATTTGTACCTTATATACGGTACCTGGGGTACTCCCCTATAATAAAAGGAGTGTTCATACAGTCTAAGAATCCTTACCATCGATTGGTTCGGATAGCTTTTATAAATTCTTACATACGTGTCTGACCGAGACAAGGGTTCAGACTTAGTCATGAATAGTTCGTGAATTTCAGAACTTAAATAAAGATACGAATTCAAATGCACGAGTGCGAATGTCAATGAAAACATAGATGTGGAATAATTTTAAAAGTAATTAGACCACTCAAGGCATGCTTGGAGATAAGATTCCAGCTTAACAAATAACTTGCAACAATATATACCTTTTTGCACGAATTAAAATAATGCATAAGGTTTAGAATTTACTCAAATATAAATTGAGTTAAGGAACTGGCATAATACATCACATCCTGCTCGAATGTAAATTGAGTAGGGTTAAAGGAAACTTGCAATAATTAAAGTTTCGGGATAGAGAACTTGCCTGTCTGCTCAACTACAAATAATTCTAGCTTTAATTAATTGGCTTTGAAGGACCTAACATTGATAAAGTCGATCTATCAATTAGCATTGCGTAGTTGTATATCGATACGCTTACTTATGCTATTTATTTAGCAAATGAGCAAATCACATAACACACATAAGTTAATAAACTATCATTAATCATATAAGACACTTAATTGATCTTTTAGGTCGATGATTTTAATTAATTAACAATATTTTTCTTAAGTGCTAAACACTTATTAAACCCTTAAACAATTAATTATAATTGTTTAATTAATGTGTTATTTAAACTTTCTTTATTTTATTAATTCTATCTTCATTTAATTACTATTTAATATTAGTTTAAATAGTAATTAATTAATTATCTTTAGTTATTATTTAATAATAAATAATAACTAATTATATTTACATATTATTTGAATAATCAAAATTATTAGTCGTATTTGTCTTTAATTATTAGTTAATAATCCTTATTTATTATTTATGATAATAAATAATTAATTTATTAGTCTATTATTATTTAATATTAATTAAATAATAATTAAATTTAATTGTATTGGTATTTAATTACTATTTAATATTAATTAAATAATAATTAAATAATTATTACCCCTTATTTATTATTTAATCTTAAAGTTAAATAATAAATAATTAATTTATTAACTTTATTTTCCTTAATTATTATTTAATTAACATTGAATAATAATTAATTATTATCCTTATTTATTATTTATTATTTAAATAATAAATAATTAATTTATTAACTTTTATGTTAATTGAATAACATTTAAATGAGTAATTATTATTATTTATTACTTAATCTTATTTAAATAATAAATAATTAGTTTATTAATTTAAACACTATTTAATAATTATTTGATATTGATCAAATAATAATAGATTAATTATTTAACCTCATTTATTATTTAATCTTAATTAAATAGTAAATAGTTAGTATATTATCACTAATTCTATTTAATTATTACTTAATATTGATTAAATAATAATTAAATAGTTAATTACAATTAAATAATATTTAATTAGTTTAATAATCAATTAGTAGTATTAACCTTTATCATTTAACAATTTTTAAATGATTTAAATAGGTTTTAATCACTAATTAAACTAAACACCACTTAAGTACACTGAAAAATTACCAAATAAATATAATAATATTCGACATGATTTTAGCAAAATTTGGGTCCAAACGGGGTCGTCGGAACCGACCGGAATAGTGCCGAACCGGTTGCCGTAAAATTGCGCCGGTTCGGTGAATAGTGAACCGGCAGGGGGTTTTGGTATTTTCGGACTTTTTTCCAGATTTAGGGTCCTTAGCGAAAACTTGAATAACTTGAGATCTATAACTCCGATTGAGGTCCAGTCGGACTCGTTAGACTCGTATCTTTCCGAATTACAAGATTCCATCATCAAAATACAAATTTGGACAAGTTTTGTACACTGAAATCAGCCCGAAAGGGGACTGTTCATACATGTTTTCCATCAACGGGGTGTTTTGGTTAAAAATCCATAACTCACTCGTTTTAACTTCTTTTTAAATGATTCCAACTAGATTTTGTTCTTAACGTACCTATATATTACCAGAAAATTTAAAGTCCCAAAAATAATTTATAGATTTCAAAATGTATAATTTCTTCGAACAAGTCACGTTCTAACCGTCGGTAAAAATTATTTCAAGCTTTTTGCTAGACTTTTCTTCCTAAACCCATACCATTACATATTTAAACTATATGATATCCTATACAAACATATGTAGCAAGATTCTAGGCATTTAAAACTTGAACTTAACATATTATTAATAAAACATATTAAATCATTATTTCTTAGTACCTAGGTTTAAATCATGAGTTAAGCATTCTTTTAAAATAATGTAGATCTAACAAAATAATCTCGATATCCTTAGTTACTTCATTCCTTACATGGTCATCAAGAATATAAAACATTTAAAAACTCCAACACAAATAACTAGGGTTTGAAAGAGATGAAGATCCATACCTAGATTTAATGGCTATTCTTCTCTTCTTTCCAAAGTAGGTTGTAAATGGAGATGACATAAACAACCAAGATCTTCTTCTCCTTCTTCTTCAAGGTTTGGACACCACCTTTCTCTTTAATCTCTCAAGATTTGTTCTTGCCTTTCACCAAACTCTCTCTAACACTCTCTCAAGGTTTTAGAAAAATGAAGATACAAATGACCCACTCTTTAGCCTATTAACTAAAATAAAAAGCAAGAACACCTATACTTGCCATCATGAAGCTAGTGAAAGACTTGTGTCACTAGGGTGGCTAGTTGACACCTTAGGAAGCTATGTGACACCATAGGTAGCTACTATATCAAGTCTACAATTTCAACTTCCAAGACAACTAGTTACTTAATTAAATTAGGACTTTGAAAAGCAATTACCTCTCTTTCTCTTTAGTTGCACGGCAAGGAGGGGAAATTTGTCCCAAAAATGTTGTACCACTAGTTGCTTTAAATAATAAATTAATGTTACACCTTTAATTTGTCAAGTGGCTATGTTTTGGACCACACATTAAATACCATTGGGCTTCCAATTTAAAATGATTAGGCTAATAAAATCCAAATCTATTTAATACAATATTGGGTCATTTAATTTAACCCAATGATTGATTAATTAATTTGTCACACTATTAATTACTACATCCATGACCAAATAAATAATTTGTCTTAGTTCCTTAATTAAATAAAGTTAACCAATTAGTAATTGATTACAAATTGGACTATTAAATTTTTATTATTCAATGTGACAATATTCTCATTAATTAATACTTTTATTAATTAATTTACTCAATTCAATATACTAACTATATTCAATTTACTTGCATGATTAATTAGTAATTACTTTATCAATTTAATTGATATTAAACCTTAGGGCTTGTTCATTAATTTAACTATACTATTAGTGACTCCCTTTATTCAACTTAAATCAATTCATCACCTCGTCACGTAGGCTACCAATGTACACAAAGGTTCAAATAAGCACACAAACTAACTTATTAAAAATTAAATTCATATATTTAATTAATAACGACGTTTAAAATTTCACGGGCATTACATCTCTCCCCCCTTATAAAAATTCCGTCCTCGGAATTGCAAAATAGGGTTACTCGAATAGAAACGGGTAATTCGCTTTCATCTTCTCTTCGAGTTCCCACGTAGCTTCTTCGACTGCGTGATTCCTTCAGGAAACCTTGACGGAATAGATGATCTTATTCCTTAGTTTCTGTTCCTTCCTATCGAGTATCTGGACGGGAACTTCGTTCGTACGATAAGTCCTTCCTCGACTTGGATTGGTTCATAAGAGATAACGTGCTTGTAGTCGGGTTTATTACGGTGGTCACAACACTGACACATGAAACACGTTGTGAATGTGCTCAAGTTCAGGAGGTAACGCTACCTCGTACGCCACTTCACCGATCCGCCTCAAAATCTCGAACGGTCCTATGAACCTAGGGCTCAATTTGCCCTTCTTCCCAAAACGGATCTTCCCCTTCCAGGAAGATACCTTCAAAAACACAAAGCTACCAACTTCAAAGTCCCTCTTCTGACGATGTAAGTCATCATATTTCTTTTGGCGATCTTGAGCTGCTACCAGACGATTTCTGACCAGTTGTACTGTATCTGAAGTCTGCTGCACCATCTCAGGTCCCAGCAGTCTTCGCTCTCCAACCTCGTCCCAACACATCGGGGTTCGACATTTCCTTCCATATAGCACTTCGTACGGTGGCATGCCGATACTAGCGTGATAGCTATTATTGTAAGAGAACTCCACCAGTGGAAAATGGTCATCCCAGCTGCCCTTTAAATCCATCACGACCGCCCGAAGCATATCTTCTAAGGTCTGGATCGTTCGCTCGCTTTGGCCGTCAGTTTGAGGATGATACATCGTACTCAACCTCAATTGTGTTCCCATTCTTACCTGCAGACTTCTCCAAAAATTTGACGTGAAGCGCGGATCTCTGTCCGATACAATAGATACTGGCACTCCATGACGCGATACAATCTCATTGACTTAAAGTTTTGCTAACTGCTCCAGCTTATACCGTATCTTGATTGGTAGGAAATGAGCAGACTTGGTTAGACGATCCACAATTACCCAGATGGCGTCTAAACCCTTCTGTGTCGGTGGCAGACCCACCACAAAGTCTATTGTGATGTGCTCCCACTTCCACTCCGGAATCTCCAATGGTTGAAGCAGTCCGCTCGGTCGCTGGTGCTCTGCTTTAATTCACTGACATGTCAGACATCGGCTGACGCACTCTGCCACTTCTCGTTTCATATTCGCCCACTAAAAATACTACCGCAAATCCCGATACATTTCCGTGCTTCTAGGATGTACTGAGTACCTCGTATTATGAGCTTCCTAAAGGATTTCTTCCCTTAACTCCGGATCCAACGGTACCCAGACTCTCCCTTCAAACCTTAGAAACCCTATATTGTCAATCTTATACTTCAGCTCCTCGCCTTCGGCAATTCGCTTCTTTATTGAATCACAATCCTCATCCTTTTCTTGACCCTCCTTGATTTGATCCAATAGGGTCGGGCTCACTGCCACTGTAAACAATTTCTCGTCCGTCTCCATCGGATACTGAATCTCTAATTCCAGACGTTCAAACTCCTTTATTAACTTTACCTGAGTTGTCAACTTCATCAATTTCTCCCTGCCTTTCCTACTCAAAGCATCTGCCACTACATTTGTTTTGCCCGGATGGTACAGAATCTCACAGTCGTAATCCTTGATCAATTCTAATCATCGGCGCTGCCTCATGTTCAGCTCCTTCTGAGTGAAGATGTATTTCAGACTCTTGTGATCTGTATATATCTCACACCTCTCTCCATATAGATAGTGCTTCCATATTTTCAAAGCGAATACTACTGCTGCTAACTCCAGGTCATGAGTCGGGTATCCCTTCTCATAGTACTTTAATTGATGTGAAGCATACACAATGACCTTGCCATGTTGCATTAGCACACAATCAAGACCTTTGTGTGAAGCATCACCGTACACTATAAAACCTCCAGTGTCGTCTGGTAAAGCCAACACAGGTGCTTGGCTAAGTCTCTTCTTCAGCTCCATGAAACTTTCCTCGCACTTTTCCGTCCAAACGGACTTTACCGTCTTTCTGGTTAGATTGGTCAATGGCGATGCTATCTTCGAAAAATCCTGGATGAATCTCTGTTAGTATCCCGCCAACCCTAGGAAACTCTTGATCTCCGTCGGCGTCTTCGGCTGCTCCCAATTGATAACGGCTTTCACCTTTGCAGGGTCTACCAAAACGCCATCCTTGTTAATGACGTGTCCTAGAAACTGCACCCTCTGCAACCAAAATTCACACTTCAAAAATTTTGCGTACAGCTTCTCCCTTCTTAACGTCTCCAAGGCAATCCTTAGGTGTTCAACATGTTCTTCCTCGGACACTAAATACACCAAGATGTCATCGATGAATACTACTATGAACTTATCCAAATATTGCTTGAACACTCTGTTCATTCATATCCATGAATGCCGCTGGTGCATTTGTCAGTCCAAAATGACATTACCAGAAAACTCGAAATGCCCATAACGAGTTCTGAATGCCGTCTTCGGGATATCCTCTTGTCTCACCTTTAGTTGATGATAACTCGTTCTCAAATCAATCTTTGAAAAATATTTCGCTCCCTTGATGTTAGGATCAAATCAGATTCGGTCGTCATTCTGGGCTAAGCGGCGGTATATCCTATTCTTAATCGTTAGTACTTTGTTCTACAGTTCGCGCATCTAGTCGATGCAAGAAAGCTCTCCATCAGGTAACGCATTCCGATTCTTCATTTTTACCGAATCCCAGAACTGGCGCGCTCCCCATGGTGACACAGGCCCATCTACAGGTTCTGATTATAAACCACCTTGTTCTAATAGTTTCTCTGCAATTGGACCATTTAGCTCCTTACCATTTCTTTTCATTCCATCAGGTGTCATTAGCGATATGATGAAGCGCACCCCACCTTCAATCGCAATATATGGTGCGGGCTCTCCCCCTCAAGGCACCCAAGTTAATTCAAACAAATGTCTACCTCCCTATCCAGGCAGCACACGGCAATTCCCGGGGAATTTATCTGGGAAGACATCTGTGAATCTCCCTTATGAGACCCAGGTATCTGACTCCGGTTCGCCCTTGGACCTCTCGTACGGAAGTATCACCTAAACCACTCCCCCAAACCCACACACGTGATGCCATTAAGTTAACCTATACAATCCTTCATATCAGAAATCTCTTTAGCTCTTTGCATCAATATCATTGTAGACAACAAGATTGGTCTCGGCGATTTCACTACCATTAGATATACTACCTCTTCGGACTCTATTCAGAAGTCTTCAGGTGTACACACTTCTTCCTTTACAAGTCGATGACTATGCTTCCTGTGAATCGACTAACCAATCCCATTCCGAAGGATCACATCGAACTCCCCCAACGTTAATTCGGATATCCAAAATCCACGTCTCGTGAGCTTAATATCTCCTCCGCAACTCCGGCACGCTCAAACAATTCCTATGAATGCACATTCTACGGGTGATAATTTTCCTTGTTTGCTTACTTTTCTTACGTTTCATTTAGGGTGAATTCCAACTTTCTCACCGACACGGTAAGTTCTAACCCGTTTAGCAAATAGTTCTTCGGGAAACAAAAGAGCAGGGGTAGCACCCGAATCGAATATACATCTCATATGCAGATTTTATATCATTGATTGGATGTATAGGATACCCTCCCCCCCTGACACCACGTCCTTGGACCCCACGGACACCCTTCCTTCGTCGACCCATTCCATTGGCTGTTTATTTGATCTTGGTTGTGCTTTTGTCAACGCTGGTCATTTCCTCCTCAGGCAACGACTTTTGCTTCTTAATGTAACGTATCGGAAATGTGTTTGAATACCTGTAACAACCACAAACCTATACTATTTACGCCCAGGGGCTTCAACCCCTTGACTCAAAAAATCTCTAGTCGCCTCGCCTAGGCTCCGTCGGTTGTCCACTTGGTGTGGGATCAAACCTAGCTAGTTTGTTACATAAATACTTCCATTGTCGCTACTCTGCTACTGACATATCATCTTGCTTCAGTATTCCAAGAAACTTTTAAACTCCACATACTTGCCTGCACGTTGCTATTCTAGAGAAAGTAATTTTTTTTGATAAAAAAACAGCTCCTAAATATAGAACGAATGTTCCATATCGCCAGTCGCGCCTTCCCCAGCTCGGGGATTCTATTCGCCTTTCACAGCCAGTAATTTGACTCACCCTTTCCTCATAAAAGTGGTAAACGAAGTCTCTTCTGTTCCGTCGGTCTACTCTTGCGACTGTGATGCCCCCAAATCAGGGTACCTTGGAACCTCGGAATCCAGTGCTCACGATCCAACT